>RCUC01147365.1:0-172205 GCA_003697995.1 Taxidea taxus jeffersonii | reverse complement strand
CTGTTCTCCTTGTTAAGTGAACTTGGTCTTGGCTGTATTTCTTTGATCTTCTGGGGGAGGGGCCTGTTGTAGTGATTCTCAGGTGTCTTTGCCCCAGGCGGAGTTGCACAGCCCTTACCAGGGGCCAGGCTAAGTAATCCTCTCAGGTTTGCTTTCAGGAGCTTTTGTTCCCTGAACGAGCTTTCTGTAGAGTTCTGGAGGACGGGAATGACAATGGCGGCCTCCCAATCTCCGGTTCAGAGGAGCCGAGAGCTAGGGGCCCCAGTCTTCAGTGCGCCTTCAGAGAAAACCGTTTAATCCCTCCAGCCTCCCTAGCCCACGTTTGCGCCGGAGACTGCGCGCGCGCGCCCGCCTGCAGACACCGCGCGCCCGCAGACACCGCGGGCCCACAGACCCCGCGGGCCTTTGACACCGCGGGCCCGCCGACACTGCGCGCACCCGCAGACTGCGTGCACCCGCAGACCGCGCTCAGAGAAACTCGTGCGTAAGCAGTCCCGTCTCACTGGCTTCTGGGAGTGCTCCGAGCTCACCCAGCCTGTGACCAAGCGTCTCTGTCTCTGGCAGAGTCCCACCTGGAGTCTCCGGACCCCGTAGATCCCTGAGCTCTCCCGGGTCGGAGTCTCCCCGGATCTTGTGGGGACCCCTCGCACCGAGCACTGGCCAGTGCCACAGAGCACCGGTCCGTGTCACAGACCACTAGGAAATCTTGGCTCTGTCTCCGCAGCCGACTTCCCCGCTCTAATACCTGTGAGCTCTGGGACACTCAGACACCCCCGATCCTTCTGTGACCCCGTGGGACCTGAGTCCACGTTGTCCCCGTGAGGTCTTCACCCCAGCTTAGCCTCTGGAGCGATGTCCCTCCGTGGAGCCGACTTTTAAAAGTTCTGATTTTGTGCTCCGCCGCTTGCCGGGAGCCGGCCCCTCCCCCTGGGGTCTATCTTCCCGTCGCGTTGGATTCACTTCTCCGCTGGTCCTACCTTTCAGAAAGTGGTCGATTTTCTGTTCCTAGAATTGTTGTTTTTCTTCTCTTTGATCTCCTGTTGGATTTGTAGGTGTTCAGAATGGTTTGATAGGCTATCTAGCTGATCTCCTGCTGGCTGATGTCGTCTCAGCCTCCTACTTCTCCGCCATCTTGACTCCTCCTCCGCATGTCTCCCTTCTTAATCAGCATTTTTTTTTTTTAAAGATTTTATTTATTTATTTATTTTACAGAGAGAGAGAGAGAGAGAGAGAGTGAGCGAGCACAGGCAGAGGCAGAGGGAGAAGCAGGCTCCCCGCCGAGCAAGGAGCCCGATGTGGGACTCGATCCCAGGACTCTGGGATCATGACCTGAGCCGAAGGCAGCTGCTTAACCAACTGAGCCACCCAGGCGTCCCCTTAATCAGCATTTTTGTATCCTTTGGGTGGATACCTAGTAGAATAGTTTCTGCATCACAGTTAATTCTGTTTTTAACTTTCTGAGGAACCTCCATACTGTTTTCCAGAGTGGCTACTTAGTTTGCATTCCCACCAGCCTCACTGCTTAATTTCTGAATTGAGGCTGTGCTCATAGTAATGTGACATCAACTCTCTCTCAGATAAGAGTGAGTAGAAGTCATTGGACCTGCCCACATTTTCTTCCAGGGTGGTGGTAATCCCCACTCCCCCCAGCCTTACTCCAAATACACTGGACTGTACAACAATGCTGTGTCCTGTGAATACCCCATGAGCTTGGCTTATCCAATATATGGGACTGGGGAACACCATTTAGTCAGAGGCGACAACAAGATCAGAGAAACAGAAATTAACATGATGTGTGCAGGAAAGTATAATCCTAAATTGAAGTTGCTAAAGCTTTAGTTTTAAGGATTAGAGTAGCAGGAATGAGTCCTAAAAGATAAGCAGGTTTGAATCACAGAGACTTGACTATAGAACTTGGGCTTCATCCTGTGCAGATGAAGAGATAGGGATATGGTGAGGGCTGCTAGCTCATAAACCCATAACAGGGTTTGCCCATATTACTTTTGCTCTTAGACACAGCTTTCTAACTTCCAGCATGGAGCCTGAACTGTAGTAGTATTTATTATTTGAGCAAATAAACAAACGAAATGATCCACAAGTTGGTCATAAAAATGTAGGCAAGAAAGTAAGCTGCTGGTGAGGTATTACCTGTTACAAACTTTTCTTAAAATACTATTCTAGATACAGACATCTAAAATGAGTATTTTATAATTAGCTCTAATTTTTATCAGTAGGCATTAGCATTTTTAAAACAACTTTCAAGAAAGTCTTTAACAAAAACCATTTTAATAAACTAATGCTCTTAAATTTCAGTGTATCCAAATTTTGATTTTTTATCCATTGAATAGAGAATGATTGCATATTTAGATAGATATCATGAACTTTAAACTCCATATTGATGTAATTCTGTATTTTAATTTCTTTTATATGCAAAATTTATATGATAAATCAGCTGCAGTGTAATAAATATACTTTATATATACATGTAAATATAGAGTTCATAATGTATGATGTATAATTGTGATGGTTTGTAGTCATGCTTATTATCTTAGGTACTCTGGAATGTCTGTTGCATTATTGTAGTAATAACACTTCAAGTATATTTTAAACCTTTTTTCTCCCTTAGAAGTAAATTTCCCCAGAAGGACTTAGAAATGCTGTTTCCTGGAATGAGTGCTGATTTTACAAGTGAGAATTTTTCAGCTGCCTGGTATCTTATAGAAAACCACTCAACCACGAGGTCAGTGGATGTTGGACTACTGACTATGTATGGTTTCATGTGGATGTTCTAATAGGATTATATAATAATGTGGGTTTTAGGTCTGCCTCTGCCACTTATAGTCCTTTGACTTTGGGTGAGATCATGAACATCTTAGAATGTTCTTTCCCTTATTTATGAAATGGTATTATTAATTAGCAGATTCTTATTTCCTGCTATCTTATTGTTTCCATATGATTCATATTTGTACAACATATTAAAATTTTGTGGAGTCTCAACTGGGTACCTAAACTGATGTGTCTAAATGTGACCTTTCTCTTTTCAAATAATACAACTTTCAAGTCTTGGCGTAAATTAGCAGCTTACCTCCTTCCTTAGACAAAGGAAGATGAGGTGATTTGTCATTTTGCAAAAACTTGGCTTACAATTATCCAAAAAATGGCCGAGGTCATATATCCAAATTGAAGTGCTCCTTTTTGTCTGCTAATTACATTTTACCACACTCTGTACAAGAACATGTTTGTAACTTTTTTGCAAGATTGATTTAAAAAACTATGTTTAGTAACAGTGTTTGAAAAAATGAATGGTTTATTGCTTAAAATTTACATTCTTGGGGCGCCTGGGTGGCTCAGTGGGTTAAGCCTCTGCCTTCGGCTCAGGTCATGATCCCAGGGTCCTGGGATCGAGCCCCGCATCGGGCTCTCTGCTCAGCAGGGAGCCTGCTTCCTCCTCTCTCTCTGCCTGCCTCTCTGCCTACTTGTGATCTCTGTCTGTCAAATAAATAAATAAAATCTTAAAAAAAAAAAAATTTACATTCTTAAAAAGTCAACTTGTTAAGATATACCTTAGGAGAAATTTTTCCTTCACCACTTAGAATGAAAACCATTAGAAAACATGAAGAGTTGGTATATATATATAGAGAGAGAGAGAGAGAGAGAGAGAAAGAGAGAGAGAGACAGAGAGAGAAGTTGGTATATATATAATTGGAGAGAGAGAGAGAGAGAATCCTGATAAGTTTTTAAAATTTATTTATTTTTAGAGAGAGAGCATGCACTCAGGGGTAGGGCAGAGGGAGAAGATGAGAGAAAGAATCTTCAGCAGACTCCCCACTGAGCGTGGAGCCTGAGGTAGGGTTCTATCTCACAGCCCTGAGATCTTGACCTGAGCCAAAATCAAGAATTGGACACTTAAGTGACTGAGCCACCCAGGTGCCCCAATCCTGATAAGTTTTTAAAATAAATGTCAGATCTTTCATTGCAGAAGATGGTTCTAATTTTACATTATGGATATGCTTTTTATATTACTATAAGTCAGAATTGATCTCTGTTTTCTGTGTAGGCCTGTCATGGCACTGAAGAATATATTCAAAGTTTTATAGCCAGATTTTCTTAGCCTACCTGGAAATAAAACTTCTAAAATATAGAGACCTACCTATTTTTCTCTGCTTGAGATGTAGAGATGAAATATTTTGGTCTTTTTAGTTATTTAAATTGTGAGTTGACTCCCCAAGTTTTTGGGTTTTTTTTTAAGTTTTTATTTATTTATTTGAGAGAGAGTGAGTGAGAGATAGCAGGAGCAAGGGGAGGGGTAGAGGAAGAAGAAGAAACAGACTCCCCACTGAACAGGGAGCCCCACCTGGGGCTTAATCCCAGGACTCCAGGATCATGACCTGAGCCAAAGGCAGTTGCTTAACCAACTGAGCCACTCATGTGCCTCTTGACCCCCAAGTATTCCTGTAATTTCATTGTTAATGACAGAGGACTGGTTATTGACATGGTGAATAATGGTATGCTTAATTTATATACAGAATACAGAAATGAACTTACAGAAGAATTCTGTCTTAGATAACTTGATAACCACTGCATTGATCTAGGTCTGCCCACAGGGAGTTGATATTCAAGACTCCTTACCTGGCATATCAACACATGATATATATTGCTTATAGAAATACCCACATGTATATTTACTTCATAGGGGTCTGACATATTTGGAATGACGATATGAAGGCTATAGTACTATACTTCTATAGTTGCTTTAATTTTGTCATTCATAATAAATAAAAGGTTTAGGTGTAGATGAGAATTTGAAAGCTTTTTGTTTTCATCAAATTATATATTACAGGGCACCTGGGTGGCTCAGTGGGTTAAAGCCTCTGCCTTCAGCTTGGGTCATGATCTCAGGGTCCTGGGATCGAGCCCCGCATCGGGCTCTCTGCTCGGCAGGGAGCCTGCTTTCTCCTCTCTCTCTGCCTGTCTCTCTGTCTGCTTGTCATCTCTGTCTGTCAAATAAATAAATAAAATCTTTAAAAAAAAAATTATATATTACATCAATCCGTGTCTTTCTTAACTTAGGATTCCACATTTTACATTTAATACATTATCTTAATTCTTTTTTTTGCTTTTTAGGAGTCTCAAACTTTTGGTTTCTTAATTTCATTTCAGTTTTGAACAGCTCAAGATGGCAGTTACCAACCTGAAGAGACAGGCTAACAAGAAAAGTGAAGGCAGCCTGGCATATGTGAAAGGAGGTCTTAGTACTTTCTTTGAAGCCCAGGATGCCCTCTCAGGTAAGATGACCCTCACAGCCATCTGCTGGGGCTTCCCAATGGAAACCTGACACTCCACTTGTGGAGCGTTTACAGGGTGTGACATTCAGTCTGTATTTATAAAAGTAAAGATCTGAAATGTGCCATAAATATTTGTTGCAGACCAGGCTGGAACCTCTTAGAAGGCTTGATACTTTAAATACTTGTCTATGAGGCTTTTGTTGATCCATTGTATATATGTGAAATAGGAGACCACTTTGCCTTTCCATGATGCCCAATCTCCAGGGCCGATTAGAAACTAAATCCCAATAGGTAATATTCTAGAATTTTAAAAATCCTTTTATAGCCGTTAGTATCTTACACATGTGACTAATTCTGTATATGTGACCCATTGTGTTTTGGTTTGGAAGGGACTGATGATACTGTATCATTCTTTTTAGGTATCACCCCGTGGGCCCCATATACAATAGTTAAATATCTACCATCTGTGCTGTCATCTTTATATGGGAAAGAAATTAGATTAAATAGAAATAGCATAGCTTTAGACATTTCAGAGAAAGATGTTGGGTATATTTTTTTCCCCTAAAATTACCTTAACTAATAGAAATCAAATTAATGTTTAGTAAAAAGTAAACTATATTAATAAAAGCCTAACTCTTTAAAAACCCTTTAAAAAAAAACAAAACTTCTTTTAAAAAAAAAAAAAATCAGGTATCTTTAGATAGTAATTAAGTACCTATATGTAAGTACCTGTAAGTTTAAGTATACACTAAGAGGCTACACTGTCTTCACTTCAGTAAGACTTTTTTTTTAAATTATTAATTTGTTTCCTTAAAGTATAGACATTATTTTATTGTTTTTTATTTCATTTATTTATTTTTATATTTAAACATTATTTTATTTTTTCAATGTTCCAAGATTCATTGTTTATGTATCACACCCAGTGCTCCATGCAATACGTGCCCTCCATAATACCCTTCACCGGGGCGCCTGGGTGGCTCAGTGGGTTATAGCCTCTGCCTTCACCTCAGGTCATGATCCCAGGGTCCTGGGATCGAGCCCCATATCGGGCTCTCTGCTCGGCGGGGAGCCTGCTTCCTCCTCTCTTCTCTCTCTACCTGCCTCTCTGCCTACTTGTGATCTCTATCTGTCAAATAAATACATAAATAAATAATCTTTAAAAAAAAAATACCCTTCACCAGGCTCACCCAACCCCGCACTCCTCTCCCCTTTAAAACCCTCAGTTTGTTTCTCAGAGTCCACAGTCTCTCCTGGTTCGTCTCCCCCTCTGATTTCCCCCAACTCCCTTCTCTCCTTCTCCCAATGTCCTCCATGTTATTACTTATGCTCCACAAGTAAGTGAAACTATATGATAATTGACTCTCTCTGCTTGACTTATTTCACTCAGCATAATCTCCTTCAGTCCCGTCTATGTTGATACAAAAGTTGGGTTTTCATCCTTTCTGATATTATTCCATAATATTCCATTGTATATATGGACCATGTCTTCTTTATCCATTCATCTGTTGAAGGGCATCTTGGCTCTTTCCATAGTTTGGCGACTGTGGCCATTGGTGCTATGAACATTGGGGTACAGGTGGCCCTTCTTTTCACTGCATATGTATCTTTGGGGTAAATACCCAATAGTGCAATTGCAGGGTCATAGAAAATTTCTATTTTTAATTTCTTAAGGAATCTCCACACTGTTTTCCAAAGTGGCTACACCAACTTGCATTCCCACCAACAGTGTAAGAGGGTTCCCCTTTCTCCATATCCTCTCCAGCACTTGTTGTTTACTGTCTTGTTAATTTTTGGCCATTCCAACTGGTGTAAGGTGGTAATCAGTGTGGTTTGGATTTGAATCTCCCTGATGGTTAATGATGATGAAAATTTTTTCAAGTGTTTGTTAGCCACTTGTATGTCTTCTTTGGAGAAGTGTCTGTTCATGTGTTCTCCCCATTTTTTTACATGATTATCTGTTTTTTGAGTGTTGAGTTTGAGGAGTTCTTTATAGATTTTGGATATCAGCCCTTTATCTATAGTGTCACTTGTGAATATCTTCTCAATATTTGTGAAACCTATATTCTCAATATTCTCAATATTTGTGAATATTCCATGGGTTGCGTCTTTGTTTTGTTGACTGTTTCCTTTGCTGTGCAGAAGCTTTTGATCTTAATGAAGTCCTAAAAGGTCATTTTCGCTTTTGTTTCCCTTGCCTTTGGAGACCTATCTTGAATGAAGTTGCTGTGGCCGATGTTGAAGAGGTTACTGCCTATGTTATCCTCTAGGATTTGATGGAATCCTGTCTCACATTGAGGTCTTTCATCCCTTTCGAGTTTATCTTTGTGTATGGTGTAAGAGAATGGTCGAGTTTCATTTTTCTGTACATAGCTGTCCAATTTTCCCAGCACCATTTATTGAATAGATTGTCTTTTTTCCACTATATATTTTTTCCTGCTTTATTGAAGATTATTTAGCCATACAGGTGAGGGTCCATATCTGGGCTCTCTGTTCTGCCACTGGTCTGTTTTTGTTCCAGTACCATGCTGTCTTGGTGATCACAGCTTTGTAGTAAAGCTTGAAATCAGGCAACATAATGCCCCCAGTTTTGTTTTTCTTTTTCAACATTTCCTTTGCAATTTGGGGTCTCTTCAGATTCCATACAAATTTTAGGATTGTTTGTTCCAGCTATTTGAAAAATGCTGGTGGAAGCTGTCCAAAAAAAAAAAAAAAGAAAAGGAAGAAAAATGCCGGTGGAATTTTGATCAGGATAGCATTGAAAGTATAGACATTTTAACAATGTTTATTCTTCTGATCCATGAAAATGGAATGCTTTTCTATCTTTTTGTGTCTTCTTCAATTTCTTTCATGAGTGTTCTGTAGTTCCTCAAGTACAGATCCTTTATCTCTTTGGTTAGGTTTATTCCGAGGTCTCTTATGTTTCTTGGTGCTCTAGTAAATGGAATCGATTCTCAAATTTCCTTTCTGTATTTTCATTGTTCGTGTATAAGAAGGCAACTGATTTCTGTACATTAATTTTGTGTTCTGCTATATTACTGAATTGCTATATGAGTTCTAGTAGTTTGGGGGTGGTTAGGGTTTTCCATATAAAGTATAATGTCATCGGGAAGAGAGAGTTTGACTTCTTCACTGCCCATTTGAATACCTTTTATTTCTTTTTGTTGTCTGATTGCTGTTGCTAGGACTTCTAGTGCTGTGTTGAACAAAAGTGGCAAGAGTGGACATCCTTGTTGTGTTCCTGATCTCAAAGGGAAGGCTATCAGCTTTTCCCAATTGAGAATGATATTTACTGTGGGTTTTTCATAAACAGATTTTATGAAGTTGAGGAATGTTCCCTCTATCTCTATACTTTAAAATGTTTTAATTAGAAACAGATGCTGTATTTTGTCAAATGCTTTTTCTGCATCAGTTGAGAGAACCATGTAGTTCTTCTCTCTTCTCTCATTGATTTGTTCTATCACATTCATTGATTTGTGAATGTTGAACCATCCTGGCAACCCAGGGATAAATCCCACCTAGTCATGGTGGATAATCTTTCTTTTTTTTTTAAGATTTTATTTATTTATTTGACAGACAGAGATCACAAGTAGGCAGAGAGGCAGACAGAGACAGAGAGAGAGGGGGAAGCAGGCTCCCCGCGGAGCAGAGAGCCCGATGCGGGGCTCGATCCCAGGACCCCGGGATCATGACCCGAGCCGAAGGCAGAGGCTTTAATCCACTGAGCCACCCAGGAGCCCCATGATGCTTAATCTTTTTAATGTACTGTTGGATTCTATTAACTAGGATCATGTTGAGAATCTTGGCATAGATATTCATCAGGGATATTGGTCTGAAATTCTCCTTTTTAACACGGCCTTTGCCTAGTTTGGGGATCAGGGTAATGCTGGCTTCATAGAAAGAGTCTGGAAGTTTTTCTTCTGTTTCTATTTTTTGAAACAGCTCCAGGAAAGTAAGTGTTATTCTTTCTTTGAATGTTGGTAGTATTCCCCAGGGAATCCGTCAGGTTCTGGGCTCTTGTTTTTTGGGAGGTTTTTTATCACTGTTTCAATCTCATTACTAGATATTGGTCTATTCAGACTATGTAGTTTCCCTTTAGGACCACTTTTGTTGTATCCCATAGGTTTTGGACTGATGGGTCTTCATTCTCTTTGGTTTCCATGAATTGTTTAAGTTCTTCTTTGATTTCCTGGTTGATCCAAACATTCTTGAGCAGATTCGTCCTTAGCTTGCAAGTGTTTGGATTCCTTCCAAACCTTTTCTTGTGGTTGAGTTCTAGTTTCAAAGTATTGTGGTCTGAGATTGCAGGGAATAATCTCAGTCTTTTGGTATCGGTTGAGCCCTGATTTGTGACCCAGTATGTGGTATATTTTGGAGAAAGTTCCATGTACACTTGAGAAGAAAAGAGTATTCTGTTGTTTTAGGGTGGAATGTTCTGTATATATCTATGAGGTTCATCTGGTCACAGTGTCATTCAAAGCTCTTGTTTTTTATTGATTTTCTGCTTGGATCATCTATCTGTTACTGAGAGTGGCATGTTAAGTTCCCCTACTATTAATGTACTCATACCAATATGACTAACAGTTTGCTTATGTAGTTGGCTGCTCCCATATTGGGTGCAATAATTACAATTGTTTCATCTTCTTGGTGGATAGACCGTTTAAGAATGAGGTAGTGTCCTTCTGTATCTCTGACTACAGTCTTTAGTTTAAAATCTAATTTCTCTGATATGAGAATCGCTACCCCGCTTTCTTTTGAGGACTGTTGGCATGCAAGATGCTTCTCCATCCCTTCACTTACAGTCTGGGATGTATCTTTAGGTTCCAAATGTATCTTTTGTAGACAGCATATGGACGAGCCCTGTTGTTTTATCCAATCTGCAATCCTGTGCTATTTTATGAGAGTGTTTAGGCCATTAACCTTGAGAGTGATTATTGAATGATATGTTTTAATTGACATCATGTTGCCTGTGAAGTCCTTGTCTATAAATTGTCTCTGTAAATTTCTGTTCTATGTCACTCTTGGGTTCTTTCTTCTTTTATAGAACCCCCTTAATATTTCTTGTAGTGCCTTCTTGGTGGTCTTGCTGATCTTGGAAGCTCTTTATCTCACCATCCATTCTGAATGTCAGCCTTGTTCGATAAAGTATTCTTGGCTACATGTCTTTTTCATTTAGTGCCTGAATATGTCTTGCCAGCCCTTTCTGGCTTGCCAGGTCTCTGTGGACAGGTCTGACATTATTCTGATGGACTTTCCTCTGTGTGTAAGGAATCTCTTCTCCCTACCTGCCCTTCGAACATCTTGTCTAAATTTATGGTTTGTGAATTTCGCAATCAAGTGCCTGGAGGTGTTTCTAGATTCTTTGATCTTGGGGGGTTAACTTTCTTCCTCTAGGACCCGAACGCTTGTTCCATTCCTCAGATTGGGAAAATTTTCATCCAGGATTTGTTCATCTTTATCTTCTAGTCTATTCTCTTATTCCACCCTCTCAGGGATCCCAATAATTCTGACATTGGAACATTTCATGGCGTCATTTATTTCCCTAATTCTGTTTTCATGGCTTCTGTGCTGCTTGTTCCAGGTCTTCTCCTTCTCCTTCTTCCTTATCAGTTTGTCCTCTAGATCACTAATTCTATCTTCTGCCTTGGTTACCCTAGCTGTTAGAGTATTTAGATTAGATTGGATCTCACTGATAGCATTTTTAACTTCTGCCAGGTCAGCTCTCACTTCCCCCCCTTAGAGATTCTATGTTGTCACTAATGGTTTTCTCCAACCCAGCCTTTGTCTGGATAAATGTTACCGTGAATTCCCTTTCTGACATACTGTTTATGTCCATATCCAATA
The DNA here is from genome assembly GCA_003697995.1 of Taxidea taxus jeffersonii. Classification (NCBI taxonomy): domain Eukaryota; kingdom Metazoa; phylum Chordata; class Mammalia; order Carnivora; family Mustelidae; genus Taxidea; species Taxidea taxus. The sequence continues at coordinate 161,079 of RCUC01147365.1, read as the reverse complement.
GTTCTGATGGAGAGGGCCTAGTCTCTGAATTTTTCCTCTGTTGGATGTTACTCCTCCTAGTCATTTTGGTGCGAGGTGGTTGAGGGGATATATAGCTGAACATACCTACCATGATCCACGTAAGGTTCACCCTCTCCTCTGATGTCTTCTGCCCTCGTAGAGATCCAGAAGTGTATAGTGCTACATCTCAGGCTGATTTTTTGGGTGTTCAGAGTATTCTGGTAGATATTTAGCTCACTTTAGGTGACTGGTTGAAACAGGGTCTCCTGCTTCTCCTTCATCTTGATGATGAATGATCTGTGCTCTATATTTTTTGAAGGGTTGCTTTTCTTTCTTTGTGCTTGTTGATGTTCTGCATAATCAATGTCACTGTGTTTAAGAATAGAAACCTGAGCATATATGAACAGAGTTTAGCATTATCAAATAAATTATTAATTCCCTAGTAGCTATGCAAATGATAACTGGACATATATGATTAGCATTTCTCAGAAATTATTGTGATTGAAATTATTTCACTTAACAGAAATGCATGTTTAGCTTTTTCTGTTTTCTTTTTTTAACATGTTTTGTATAAACATACATTTATTTATGGTTTTAGTTTTATAAATGGCTTCAATCTTGGAAGATTTCAAGTTTTTTTTTCCAGTTTTTTATTTTTTAAATTTCTTTTCAGTGTACCAGAATTCATTCTTTATGCACCACACCCAGGGCTCTATGTAATACGTGCCCTCCATAAAAGCCACCACCAGGCTCACCCAACTTTCCACCCCCCATCCCTTCAAAACCCTCAGATTGTTTTTCAGAGTCCATAGTCTCTCATGGTTCGTCTCTCCCTCCAATTTCTCTCAACACCCTTCTCCTCTCCATCTCCCCACATCCTCCGTGTTATTTCTTATTCTCCACAAATATGTGAAACCATATGATAATTGACTCTCTCTGCTTGACTTATTTCACTCAGCATAATCTTTTCCAGTCCCATGTCCATGCTGATACAAAAGTTGGGTATTCATCCTTTCTGATGGAGACATAATACTCCATAGTGTATATGGACCACATCTTCCTTATCCATTCATCCGTTGAAGGGCATCTTGGTTCTTTCCACAGTTTGGCAACCGTGGCCATTGCTGCTATGAACATTGGGGTACAGATGGCCCTTCTTTTCACTACATCTGTATCTTTGGGGTAAATACCCAGTAGTGCAATTGCAGGATCATGGGGAAGCTCTACTCTATGGCATATAGAAAGTGATTTTAATAATAAATTCAAAAAGTTTAGACTACACATATTTCATATTTCTATTTTTGATGTAAATGAAATGTGTATTACAAAAAATAGTAAATAGATAAATAATAAACAAAGACTACATGTAATCCCATTGTAGAGATAATGACAGTAACATTTTCATGTATTTCCTTTTGGTCTTTTTATTGTTAGCTTATGTGAGTACATATTACATAATTGGAATTATAGCATATATATAGTTGTGTATGCTAGATACCTCCTTTATTCTTTAGGGTGCTCCTCTGGGTAATTATTTTAATATACTATAGCATTTGATTTATTAGTAGTTCTTCAGAAACTTTTCTGCTTATTGTCTTAAGCAAAATTGATCTATAGTTTTTTAAAATGCTTTTTTGGTCAGGTTTTGGTGTTTATGTTCCGCAAAAGCACATGGATCTATATGTGTATATATGTAGGTACTGTGTGATGGGTTAAGTAGGTTATGAATTACAGGTTGGAAATCTGGAAAAGCTAATATATTGAAACTGTCAGCTAGAATTATGGTTTTGTTTTTTTTTTTTAAATTTATCAGATAGAGCACAGGAGCGAGCACAGGCAGACAGAGAGGCAGGCAGAGGCAGAGGGAGAAGCAGGCTCCCTGCCGAGCAAGGAGCCCGATGTGGGACTCCATCCCAGGATGCTGGGATCATGACCTGAGCTGAAGGCAGCCGCTTAACCAACTGAGCCACCCAGGCGTCCCGGTGTCCATGGTTTTTAAAGGACCTCTGTAACATAGACATAATTGACTGTTCCAGTGGCTGACCTCCATCTCTAGTCCCTCTGGAGGTTGAGCTGATGCTGAGTGACCCAGAGTCTTCACCATAAATCACATTGTTAAACTATCTGGCGTGGCCCAAGGCCCCAAGTAAACAAAGACACTTTTATCAGGTAAGAATTCAAAGAACTTAGAGGTTACCTCTCAGGACCTAAGGGCAAAGGGCAGACCTCTTTTGGGGCAAGATTAAATTCTTTACTACACGATAACATTAATATTTCATACCCTTCCTTTTGCATGCATTTGCCTAAAATGTTCTAAAATATTCTAAAGAATATTCGTATTCTTTTTAACCTTTAGAAATTGGATTTTGGCATCTCTCTGGTAAGCAACATATGGTAGGATTTTTATATTTTTATGCCATTTTGAGAGTCTTTGCCTTTTAGTAGAAGAATTTAAGTTACATATATTTATCATAACTGACATTTTTATCCTTTTGTTTTATTGTTGTATCATATTTTTTGGATTTCATTTTTCCCTTTGTGCCATATAGACCATGTTGGTTATAAATCTTCCAGATTTGGGAGAAATGCTTTTATTTTTAAATTCTTTCATAGCTTGTCTTTGACTCCTGTTGTGTATGATAACAGTTCAGAGCATCTTTATTTCTTAGGCTCTTTCCTTTTTCCTGATCTTAATTTAACCTGAAGTTAGCTACCGTTTTATTTTACCTTTTCTTTTTCATGTTATTATTATGTTTTTAAGATTTATTTTTGTCTTTTGCATTTAATTTTATAACATATTTACCATAATTAATTAAAATTTACTGTATATTCATATACAATTAATTGGCTTTAATTTTTATTGCCAGTCATTTTACATTTCATCTTTTCTATATTTGAATTTTTGTTTTGAACAGTGGGATATATGTTTTGTGCTAGAGCTTTTGAATTCTTGCATGTCCAGAAATGTCTCTTGCTTTCATACATGAACAACCTCTTGGCTATTAAGAGAATTTCTGAATTGTTTTCTGAATTGATCCAGTGTCTTTTAGTGTTACAGAGAGAAATCCTAAACCAGTATTATTCTTTATTATAAAGGAATTGTTTTTCTCTCTCCCTAAATGGTTTAAAGATATATTTGTTTGAACTTGAATTTTTTAAAAAACACACCTTTTCAGGATATATTAGAATATATTCATTCATTCATTTTTCCCCAATGCTTGACAAACTTTTAGAATCTGTAGACTCATATCTTCAGTTTTTAATGCTTTGTTATGTCAGATATCATTTATGATTTATTTCTGAATAACCTTGTGTAAAAATACTACTCCTTTTTTTCTGCTCTCCTGTGTGGTACCCAGCACTTTTTCTGTTTTCAGTACACTGCTAAGTTGCCCAATAGTTGTGTGCCTCAACTAGTTTCCTTCTGTTTCCTGCTGTACTGGATGGTGGGAAATGTGGTCTGTAAATAATTGTAAAGGGAAAGGAGTTGTTAGAGGTAAGAAAAGTGGGAGAGCAGAGTTATAGTCCTGAAGACATTTATGAAAAAATTAGATGTTTCTTGTCAGAACTAGGCTCAATAGAGATGACAGAGTATAAATAAACACCATTCTCTACTTTTTTGATATCATCTGTGTTCTCCTTAAAAGGACTGTTTCATATGCATCCAAGGGTCTTTTTTCATCCATCCTGGTCAGGTAGACAGTATGGCTTTTATATATCTTTAGTATATATTTAGTATTTATATATCTTTATAAATCATAAGTTTTTATGCTATTGTCAGTTTGCTTTTTCCTTGTGTATATCCATAAATATTTTAATTAAAACTTGATAGGTATGTCTGGTATAACTTATCTGCCAGTGTTGACCTCAGTGTGTTTATTGTAGTTATTACTTTACTATATCCTGCTAAAATATTCCCAGCAACTTGTGTTACTTTTCTTTGGCAGTCACTCTCCCATTCTCTTCATTCCTTGAAGTCTCGATAAGCCATAGTTTCTTATCATTTACTGTTCAAATGAGTTCTGGCAGGCCATGGTGATGTTTGTGGAGCTTTTCATATCATTAAAGGCTTTCTTCAGTTCCTCAGTGCCTTCTGATCATCACCTTTGTTTTGGTGACCATTTCCCTGACTGCTCCTTGAGCTTATCACTTGCTGATCTCATTCTTTTTATTGGCAAGTCCAGCATTAATCACTTGCTTCTTTTAAGAACAATTATGGACCCAAATGGTATGAATTACTTTTATTTATGTTATATTAAAGGGTACCTGAGAAAAGAGACCAGAGCAGAGTAAATAACACTTGTTGCCCAATGGACAATTGACCTTTTCTCTCATGTTACTTTTATTGCTGCTACTTGAGGCATTGTAAGCCATAATTCATTTTTTGGCACATCCTTTTGTGTCTGCTGATATATGAAGGTATGGTTATCAAGGATCCAATTCTCTAATTGAGAATCCTTTATACCCTTTAGTCTTCTATGTAATAATTGTAATTATTTGATTATTTATTATGTTTTTTTCCAATATAACTGAGGAAAGGATTCATAGGTTACCTAACCTATTTCAATGTAATTTATAAAATTTTGTCACTCTCATAAAAATTTGGTAGAATAAGAAGTAGGAACTAAATGTTTGAAAAGCTTTCTACAGATGTAAATTTTTAAGACACCTCATTCTAACTCTTCTCAGTCTCCTATTTTCGTTAAGTATTGTTCTCAGAGTTTGGCATATAGGCCAAATTAGGCCATAGCCCATCTTTGTACAGGCCAGGAGCTAAAGATGGCTGTGTTTTTCAGGTTTTGTTTGGGGAAGAAAAAAAAAAGAGAAGTAGAATATGTAATAGAGGCCCTATGTGGCCCACAAAGCCTAAAATATTTATTGTATGGTTCTTTATAGAAATAGTTTTCTAGTATCTGACCTAGTTTGAGTATTCCTGTCTCATAGGTTAGTAGTAATATATAGTGGTTAGAGTATGTGGATCACAGTGTACCTGATGTAAATCCTTATAGACATTACCTATACACACATATCATTTCTTAGTGCCTCATTTAATAATGGTATTTATAAGTGTGTAGACAAATACTTGGGATTTTTTAATTGAAATCTGCAAATCTGATGTCCACATTTAATTAGAGATAAATAAAACAATTTCAGTGAATCAGCAGGCAGTATTTCTATAACTCTGATTTTTATTTAAATAGAACTTTTATATTTATACTTTTTTGCTTCCCAAATACAATTTTATGGTGTTCAACTGCTTCACATATTTAAGTTTTAATAGATTAGAAACAATAACAAACCTGTTATCATGTACCAAGTTGCTTATTGAGTTATACTATTTAAAAATGTTTTTAGAGAAAATAAAAGGTCAAGGAACCAGACATTTAGTTATTTGGTTTAATTTTCTGGAAAATAGGATTGCCTTTATCAGATCCCAGTCTCTTGGTCCTCATGCTTGGCTGACAGCTTGACAGTGACTCTGCTGTGGTGGAGATGGGCAGCAGGAAGCTGCTTTGTCAGCAAAAAAGAGCTGTAAACTGAGCTGAGGGGAGTCAGGCTTACCTCATTTTGACCTGCTGATCAGTGATGGGTTTTGTCAGCAATAGAAATGTGGCTGCATGATTTCCTTTAATGGTTTTAACTTAGAAAGCAACATTTGAAGCAGGGCTCTATAAGATGCAATGTTTTATTGCCATGGAAGAACCTTATGCAATGCTCCCGTAATATGGAATGTGTGCCTCATGTTCTTTTGCAGCAAGATTGTTAGAAAATTACACCAGCATTTAAATGAATAGTGTGAGCGGTGTTTTTAGTTTAGCTTTTTTATATTTGGGCATTTTTATATCCTTTCTTTAAAGATAGGGAAGTTATTTTCCATTTAATGTAAGAAGTTCAAGTTAAATTTAGTTTTGATATTTGGAAACACTTTATGTCACTATCACCACATAATCCAAATTTGAAACATTAAATAAAGAACTTTTTTTTTTACTCGTGAGTCCACCAAGACAATTAAGAATATACTGGCAGACTTTTTTTTCCCAAATGTATTTTTTTTTCTTTCTTTAAATGTGTTTCTCGGGGCACCTGGGTGGCTCAGTGGGTTAAAGCCTCTGCCTTCGGCTCAGGTCATGATCTCAGGGTCCTGGGATCGAGCCTCTCATCGGGCTCTCTGCTCAGCAGGAAGCCTGCTTCCTCCTCTCTCTCTCTCTGCCTGCCTCTCTGACTACTTGTGATCTCTCTCTCTCTGTCAAATAAATAAATAAATAAATAAAATAAATGTGTTTCTCTAATAGAGAAGCAGTCTGTTTATAAATTTCAAACAAAATTTGAAATTGCTCTAAAAGAAAAGTATTAAAAAAGGGCAGAACTAAAATTAGAAAGTAATTAAAAGAAGTAGAAATGTAGATGTTATTATGCATTGAGAATATTTTTATAGTGCATTTGAGCACTGACTTTTACCGAATTTTCTAATCAGTGAGTTAAAGGAAATAAATTGTGATTGATTAAGGAAGGCATATATTGGATGGAGCACTGGGTGTTATATGCAAACAATTAATTATGGAACACTATATTAAATACTAGTGATGTACATAACATAATAAAATAATGGTGTACATAACATAATAAAGTAAAAAAAAATATTTTTGCCTAAGCAGGACCCCCCCAAATAAATCTACCACTCATGACTTATGTATTGATGCAGAACCTATAAAATCCTTTTAAGAAGAGTTTGACATTCTTTTTGAATGTTGGAGAATAGTTATATCAGAGTGATGTTAATTTTATTGTACATCTTTATTTGAAATTTTGCTAAAGGAAGTTATGTGAAAGAATAAAATCCTGGGTGTTTAGCAGCTATTATTTTAGAGAGAGGTATCATTTGAAACTGAATGCAGTTCCCAACTAACATAATAAGTCTATTATTTTTATTCTACAGGTGTGAAAAACAGGCTTAGCCAAGTTAAGTTGCTTGCCTATGCAATACAGGCAATATAGGGTAAAGTTTTTTCTTCTGGGATCAGACAGCGTGAGTTCAAATTTGGGATTCGGCTTTGTGATATTGGTCAACTTGTTTAATTTCCCTCAGCCATGAATTTCTTTTCTGTGAAATAGAAATAATATTAGAACATACATCATTGACTTCTTACCAGATGAGCAATATGCATTAGAAATTTATCATTGTGCTTAATTTATGGTCATGGCTCAATTAATGTTTACTTTGCTAGTTTTATTATTTTTATTATGTCAGAATTTTGAATTCGAAATTATATTTCGTCATTTCATTTTGAAAATTTTCTTAGTGCTTCACTTAGGTAAGCCTGATTTGCTCTGTTTAAAACCTACTCTACAGTAGGTAAAACATTTTTTAAATATAAATTTTTAATTGATTTTGAAATAATGTTTATCAGAACCATGCAGACATGTCAATAATAACAAAAACTCCAATATAATTTGTATATCCACAAATTGATATATTGGTAGATGTTACCAGATAGTTCTTGAGAACTTCCAGGGAAATAATAAAAGAAATGAAGAGAATATGAATAGTATATATTTTGCCATGTTATGTCCAAGGCTGAAATGAAATATTTTGAGGTTGGTATACTTCAATTACTAGTACTTCTGTTTTGCAGATGGCGAAACTGAGAAATAAAAATGACTTTCCTATGGCCAAATATCAAAGATATTAGTTACTTACGTCTCACTTTTCTTTTTTAGTTTAACTGTTTTTACCACTCAACCTTGATGATCAGATGATTGAGTATATGTATTATTGTACTATTTTAATAGTATTAAGCTATGAGTAACATAGACTGGTGTCTCCTGGTTACTTTGCAGAGTTTTTGCATGTTTGTGCTTCTTTCCAGCAGTGAAAATAATATGACCATTTTCTAAAGTTGTTTAAAAATGTCATTTTGATGTAATATCTTCCTACCCACTAAAATAGCACACACTTTAACTAGATGTTTTTTCTAGCTATCCATCAAAAACTAGAAGCGGATGGAACGGAAAAAGTAGAAGGATCCATGACGCAAAAACTAGAGAATGTTCTGAACAGTAAGTTTTGTCCTACTACCCAAAACTATTTATGGACTTTATAATAAACTTTAATATAGTTCTTGGAACTGGTTTCACAGAACAGGCAGTGAGTTGCATTTTAATATTTATTTCTAAATAGTAATGATTTAATAAATATAAAAGGGGAATAAAAACATTGAAAATGAGCATTCTGTTTTGTTTGCATTTTATGTGTAAGAAATCATAATTTGAAAATAAGCCAGTATGCTTCTAAGAAGTGAAAAGTGTAAAAGTGTAAGAGACTGGTATATAAATAACATTATCGAAGAGAGAAAAGTGATGAAGCAATAGCCAAGATTGCCATTGACCAGAACCCTGAAACTTATCTTCATATATCTAACAGTGTTAAAGCAAATATTATCAGCTCCTGGAATGACAGATACTTACATGTCATTGATTTATCTATACCGTGTCTTTTTCCAAAGTGAATTTACGGCAGCTTCATCTTTAAGAGTATTTCTAACTGTGAGACATTTTGTAAAAATTGTATGTAAACAAAATCTAATATATACAAAGTTTTGGGCCCCACCCACTTGCCTTATATCTTTTTTTTTTCCTCCTGACGTTCTAGTTCTCAGCTACTGATCCTGTTGATCTGGAAGAAACTCATCAGATGAATCAATTCCTATCTTAATAATAGCAGCTTAAAAGAACATTATTCTCTTTTACTCATATAGTAAACATCTGATAGAGAGCAATAGTCCCCAGGGGAATCTCCCTGTTTTTAAGTATAAGTATAGCAAATGATTTCCCCATGAAATAGGGTTAAGAATAGCTAAACCATTTAAGAACCCTCACATCAGGTATTTAGTGATTCTGTGAATGCAGGGTTGTGATATTGAGTTAGTTTCACACTTCTAGCTTAATTTATTCCTTTGGTAATATTCTGAACTTTTTTGGGGGGTCAATGTTTATTTTTAAATCCCCAGGATCCCTGATAAAACATTTGCTGAAAGAAGCTTTAATTTGATATGGCCTTCCCTTGCTAGAATTTGAGTACTTTGATTTCATCCTAAATTTATGGGTTTATCAGCACTTTAAAAAATCTTCCCTCTGGTGGTTGTGGTGGTGGGTTGTTGTTGTTATTTTGCCTTGAGATTTTGCCTTGTTTTTGTCTGAGAACCAAGTCACCAGCTTAGATAAAATTAATATATTCTGAATTCAACTCAAATAAACATTTACTAAAGCTATTTCTATATTGGGATAGCCAGACATTTTAAGGTCTTAGGTATTTCTACTCAGGGATACTATTTTCACTGGAGTACTTGTTATCAAATCATGATATCTATAAAAAATTATATTTTAGTAAGTTTAAAAAGAGTGATTTATAAAGGCAAGCTGATATTGTATTAAATTGTTGTGTCAGTAAAAGAAAATAGATACTTATTAAGGTTTGGAAAAAATTAAGATCCATTTCATGTGTTAGGTTTAGCATAGTGTGTGAACATAATTTTTTTCTTCTAAGGAGCAGTTTAGGAAATAGTTTGTAAGCTAGAGAATCAGGAAAAAAAAAATTATAGAGGGGCACCTGGTGGCTCAGTTGGTTAAGTGCCTGACTCTTGGTTTCAGCTCGGGTCATGATCTCAGGGTCTTGAGATTGAGCCCCACATCAGACTCTGTGCTCGGCGTGGAGCCTGCTTAAGATTCTCTCTCTTCTTTTCCCTCTGCCCCTTGCACTCCAGCTCATGTGCATGCTCTCTCTCTCAAAAAAATTACAGAAGTACTATGGAAAATTTAATTTCTTTTCTTTTGGAAAGGAAGGAAAGAATAGATGAGTTTGAATGTAGTTTAGTTTGCTTAGATTATTATTAATGCTTTAATCTTACATATAATTATATACCAATTTGTATGTTTTTCCTGAGTTATTTTAAATGAAAGTTTTAAAAATTCAAAAGGGCAACCTTTTTTACTTTAAGTTTCTAGAGTAATGTTGACTACAAGAAACTTAGTCCATTTTATTCAGAATATATCAATTTTGATGCTGTTCATTTAATTTTTTTCATTTTCCTTGATATGTATTTTTTATATTTGCCTTTGAACCTAATAATTCCTTCTTGATTTCAAGCCAGGGATAAAGGGATGACTATTAATTTATATCAAATTCACATATCCAACTCTGTGTCCTTACCTATTCCAAGAATATAGAATTGTGCTCTCCAATAGAAGTTTTGTGATTATAGTTATTGAGTACTTAAAGTATAAGTATATTGCTGAGGAATTGATTTTTTAAATTTTTAAATTTTTTATTTAATTTTAATAAATTTAACTTTAAATTGAAATAGCCATGTGTAGGTTAGTGTAGGTGTAGACAATATAGTGTAGGTATAGATAGTGTAGGAATAGACAATAGTGTGGTCGGTAGTGTAGATAGTGTAGGTATAGTATAGGTATAGACAATAAGTATTTATAGTAGCAGCTGTGGTGGTTAATAGTTAAAACTTCTGGAGTGCTCACCAAGGGTCAGGTATTCCTTCAGACATTCTCTATGTATTTAGTTCTCTATGGGGCTTGTGCTGTCATATCTATTTTTTTTTAAGTAGACTCATACCCAGTGTGGAGCCTAACGGGGTTCCTGAACTCCCAAGCCTGAGATCAAGACCAAGCTGAAATCAAGAGGTAGACACTTAACCAACTGAGCTACCCAGGCACTCCTGTTATTTCCATTTTATTGATGAAAAAACTGAGGCCCACCAAGATTAAATGAGCTATCTAAAGTCATATAAGTAGTAAGTGGCAGAGCTGGGATTTATATCTAGAAACCTGGCCTCAAATCTGTACTTTAAACTACCAACAAAGCTTGCTGTGCATGGTTTTAATAGGCATAAATTTCAATCACCACAGTTTGGTTAAATACACTTGTCCCTCAGCAACACAATTGAGATTTTAATTATCACAGTATGTTTGTCAAAATTGCATAAAGTACAAAAGTGGTTGCTAGTTGTTCAGTCCACAGGTCACTCCATAAATAAGAGATGTGAGAGATGATCAGTGAGCACTTACCTCTTTTCCTTCAGAGTCTGTCTGTGACTGGTCACTATACATATATTCACACACAGGCAACAAAGCATATAGTTATGTGGACTCCTTGTCCCCAGACATAAATTCATATAGCTTTTTATACAAATGAATAATCAACAGAGGGGATTGACCCACAAAGATCAAAGTACATAAAAAAAAAAAAAAGTGGTAACAGTGTAAGTGAAATTCAAGTCTACCATGACTGGAGTTACAGAAGAAGCAGCTGTAGGCCCTGCTGCTGTTCAGGAGACTCAAGCTGTGCAGCCAGAGGAACTGGATAAAGGTGAATTTATCAGTGGAAATAAGGAAGGTATGAAGAAAAGAATAAGACATGGTAGGGGAAGTGATGCTTAAAGGAGTGCTCAGAGACAATCAATGACATTTAGAGTGCAAAGGATAAGTTTAGAACAGAGGATGATAATTTATCAAAGTATAGAAAAGATGCTTGATACATATTATAAATGTTATGATGAATAAAAGCAAGCAATCTTGGTTTTTTTTTAACAAAGAAATAGAATACTTGCATTTTCAGTGTTTCTAATATTCTAAATCATAGATTACTAAGTAAATACTGGTTTTACTGTTTTTTCATTTTCTATTCATTATGACCAACAGTAAGCATGTTTTTATTTTTATTTTTTTATTTTTTTTTTATTAAAGATTTTATTTATTTATTTGTCAGAGATAGTGAGCACAGGCAGACAGAATGGCAGGCAGAGGCAGAGGGAGAAGCAGGCTCCCTGCTGAGCAAGGAGCCCGATGTGGGACTCGATCCCAGGATGCTGGGATCATGACCTGAGCCGAATGCAACAATTTTTATAGGTCACAGAACAATCATAATTTTCCCATTACTTATTAAGATTGTTTGCTTGGTTTCAGCTTGCATAGCCATTTATGTGGTTCTGAACACTGTGCCAAAAGAGGCTTGTACTATACTGTACCACCTCTCTAAGTAGAAGGAATACTGGATGCTGATTCAAAGGCTTATTTTTAGTCCTTGCTCTGTAAGCCTTTATTGAGCACATGTCAGCTCCATCCCAAGGATATAAAGATAGTAGTTATGCGTTATTCCTAAAGCTTATAGTCTAATGGAGAACACAGATAAGCAGGTGATTAAATTATGGTATGATAATTATCTGCTGGTGGTAATCATGGGGTGCATCTGGAGCCTACATAGGATGTATCTCGTTGAAAAGTAGAGTGAGAGACTCTTAGGACAGGGTCATGTGAGCCTTTAAAGGTGAGGAGGAAGTATCTAGGCAAGCAGAGGTTAGCATGTGGGCAGCCAACTGGATACAGGGGTCCCAGACAGGGCAAACCACATGAGGAGGAAGCCCCTGACTTCAGGGAGGAGACCTCCTGCAGTTGAGGAACCAGGATCCAGTATGGTAATGTGGAAGTGTGAGATGTAGGACTGTGAGGTAGATGGGGGTCTGCTCAGGATAAGCTTTCTTTCAAATTCTAGTGTAGTAGAGTTTGCATTTATTTTGAAGACTGTTGGTGATCCATTGAGGGATTTTAAATAAAGAAGTGACATTATGAACTTTTTAAAGAATATTCTGCTATCTATGGAAAGAGCATAGATGTCCATCAACAGATGAATGGATAAAGAAGCTGTGGTATAGGGTTAGGGTTAGGATGTGGTGTAGGTATATAATGGAATACTATGCAGCCATCAAAAAACCAAAATCTTGCCATTTGCTACAATGTGGATGGAACTAGAGGGTATTATCTTAAGTGAGTAAGTCAGTCAGAGAAAGATAATTATCATATGATCTCATTGATATGAGAAATTTGAGAAACAAGACAAAGGTTCATAGGGGAAGGGAGGGGAAAATGAAACAAAATGAAACCAGAGAGGGAGACAAACCATAAGAGACTCTTAATCTAAGGAAACAAACAGGGTTGCTGGAGGGGACAGGGGAGGTAAGGAGGGGGTGGCTGGGTGATGGACATTGGGGAGGGTATGTGCTACAGTGCTGTGAATTGTGTAAGACTAATGATTCACAGACCTGTACCCCTGAAACAAATAATATATGTGAATTAAAAAAAAATTCTGCCATCTGCATAGAGAATGGATTAGGAGAGACTTGACTAGAGACAAGAAGATGCATCAGATAGAAGTGTGAGGACTTTTAACCAAAATAGGTGATGAAGGTAAAGTGAATGGCAAGATGAGAGATTGAAGGAGATGAGAAAGGCAGTGTTTGGTTACCAGTTTGCTGTGGCAAGTGGGAAGAAAAGTAGTCAGTGATGACTTTCAGATTTCTGGCCTCAAGCAGAGCAAGAAGGAGCAGGTTTGGGGCCTGAGGAAGAGTAAAGAAGTAAATACTCAGTTCGATTCAAGTTTGAAATTCCTGAGGATTGTACCCATGAATATCTTTCTGGTTCTATCTCCTAATTATGTGTGTCACACTGAGCAAACTGAATAGCTTATCTTTGTTTCAGTTGCTTGCACTATAAAATGGGGATAAGAATAGTGACTGTTTTAGGGTCATAGACAAGTTTAAGTGAATTAAGAAATAATATTTTTGGAATAATTAAAAAGAACATAGAATACTTACTAATTTTAAGAATAGCACCTAGTATAGAGTAAGCATTCCATATGTCTAGTATGGATGTCTAGTATGTCTTCATGCTACCCACCAAAGCTTCCCAAAACTTTTTGGGTTATAAGGGATCCATAGAAGCTAAAATATTTTTTCTTCCTCCACAGCATCTTCATTCTTTTCTTCCCCTTCCTCAGTTCTTGCCAAAGAAAAGTGAACTGAGGGTCTGCGAGTTGATCATTAAAACCTTCATATTAAAGCCTGGCGAGCTATCTGCCTAGGTTCAGAATCCTGTTCCTGTGCTCCAAGTCCCCTAAAGCTGACATACTCGAGATTATCGCCCTCCTTACCTCTGCTGCCAGGGTTCACTCAAAGGGAAATCCTCAGGGTTCCTCTTAGGAACTAGGTTGGTCCCATAGGATGATGCTGGGATGTCACAAGGAATGCTCTCATGAGATCCCCTTAAAACAGCCAAGGCTGATTGAATTATCTTTGGGATGGTTAAGAATAAGGAATTTCTTTGTGATGAGTATTCATTAAAAAAATTATTATATGTTAAGGAAAGTATATGTAAAGATTAGTCTTTTTAAAAAATACATTATTATTGACCCATGCCATTTATTACATCCCCCTGACTTATTTTAAAACTGGAAGTTTATAGTTCTTGATCTCTTTCACCCATTTTGCTACCAGCTTTCCTCCCCTCTGGCAACCACCAGTCCATTTTCTGTGTTGATGAGTCTGGGTTTTGTTTTGTCCTGTTTTGTTTTTTAGATTTGACATATAAGTGAAGTCATATGGTATTTATCTTTCTCTGACTTCTTTCATTTAGCATAATACCTTCAAAGTCCATCCTACTGCAAATGGCCAGATTTCATTTATATGGCTGAGTAGTATTCCTGTGTGTGTGTGTGTGTGTGTGTGTGTATTGTGTGTTTATGCATGCACATATGTGTCTTCTCTCAAGATTAATCTTAAGCTAACTGACATCAAAAGATATATATGATTCTGGAGTCACCAACATAGATATGGTAGTTGAATTTAACAGGATTGAATGATTTGACCCAAATCATATGTATAAAATTAGGAGAAGAAAGACAAGGTCTTAAGCCACTAAGGAATATTGAACCAAGTTTGTAAAAAAGGAACTGACTTGGTGGTATGCTGGTAAATGCTTAACAATTGGCATTCCAGCAAAGAAAAGAAAAGAAAAAGAAAACTAACCTTAATATTAGCATTCCTAATGTATAAATTTTCCCATCATAATTGATTTCAAGCTATCAACTTGAGATTACTGACTAGAATTTGAGGAAATGGGAACAGTTGGCTCTTGGGAGCAGTATGGAACTCTTTTCTCATTCCCAGGATTCTAGTTCTCTGTAGTTTGGGTAGTACTATAGAATTTCAGTGTCAAGTATGACTGTTTAAACAGGCATGAACTTTTGGTTATGATATTATTTGTGTAAAATCATTATGTTAAGGATGGCAGCATATCTGATCATTATCAGAAATCTGTTGAGAGAAACTGAGACACATAGGGTAGGTTATTAGGTCTCTGTAATCCTAGTTTTGCTATGAATTTAAGTGTATATTTTAAAGTTATTTTAAATTGTTAGGTACTTTTTGTTAGATACCTAATCTCATTCAGTTTGCCTCTTCCTGGAATAAATTGTGTTATGGTGCGTGTGTGTGTTGTGGGAGCACTTCCATTTACCTTTGTCGCCAAACTCACATCAAGCAGAGAGTGTAGGTTAAAAATCACTTCTGTCATCTACAGTCTTGGTGTCAGTGCCTTGAAAAGGACCAATAGGGTCACCTCAAAATAAGAGAAAGTATAATGCTTACTTTAAATAAACATACTTGAAATTAGAAGATATCATTAGAATTTAGAATTATACGACTATCTCATTGTGGTTTTGATTTGTCTTTCCCTGATGCCCAGTGATGTGGAGCACTTTTTCATGTGTCTGTTGGCCATCTGGATGTCTTCTTTGCAGAAATGTCTGTTCATGTCCTCTGCCCATTTCTTGATTGGATTATTTGTTCTTTGGGTGTTGAGTTTGCTAAGCTCTTTGTAGATTTTAGATACTAGCCCTTTATCTGATATGTCATTTGCAAATATCTTTTCCCACTCTGTCAGTTGTCTTTTGGTTTTGTTGACTGTTTCCTTTGCTGTGCAAAAGCTTTTGATCTTGATGAAGTCCCAATAGTTCATTTTTTCCCTTGCTTCCCTTGCCTTTGGCATTGTTCCTAGGAAGAAGTTACTGCAGTTGAGGTCAAAGAGGTTGTTGCCTGTGGTCTCCTCAAGGATTTTGATGGATTCCTTTCTCACATTGAGGTCCTTCATCCATTTTGAGTCTATTTTCATGTGTGGTGTAAGGAAATGGTCCAATTTCATTTTTCTGCATGCGGCTGTCCAATTTTCCCAACACCCTCTGTTGAAGAGGCTGTCTTTTTTCCATTGGATATTCTTTCCTGCTTTGTCGAAGATTAGTTGACCATAGAGTTGAGGGTCTATTTCTGGGCTCTCTATTCTGTTCCATTGATGTGTCTATTTTTGTGCCAGTACCGTACTGTCTTGATGATGACAGCTTTGTAGTAGAGCTTGAAGTCTGGAATTGTGATGCCACCAACTTTGGCTTTCTTTTTCAATATTCCTTTGGCTATTCGAGGTCTTTTCTGGTTCCATATAAATTTTAGGATTATTTGTTCCATTTCTTTGAAAAAGTTGGATGGGATTTTGATAGGCATTGCATTAAATGTGTAGATAGCTTTAGGTAGCAAAGACATTTTCACAGTGTTTATTCTTCCAATCCATGAGCATGGAACATTTTTCCGTTTCTTTGTGTCTTCCTCAATTTCTTTCATGAGTACTTTATAGTTTTCTGAGTATAGATTCTTTGCCTCTTTGGTGAGGTTCATTCCTAGGTATCTTATGGTTTTGGGTGTAATTGTAAATGGGATTGACTCCTTAATTTCTCTTTCTTCTGTCTTGTTGTTACAAATCAAAACCACAATGAGATACCACCTCACACCAGTCAGAATGGGTAAAATGAACAAGTCAGGAAATGACAGATGCTAGCAAGGATGCGGAGAAAGGGGAACCCTCCTACATTCTTGGTGGGAATGCAAGCTGGTGCAACCACTCTGGAAAACAGCATGGAGGTTCCTCAAAAAGTTGAAAATAGAGCTAACCTAAGACCCAGCAATTGCATTACTGGGTATTTACCCTAAAGTTGCAAACGTAGTGATCCGATGGGGCACGTGCACCCGAATGTTTATAGCAGCAATGTCCACAATAGCCAAGTTATGGAAAGAACCTAGATGTCCATCAATAGATGAATGGATAAAGAAGAAGTGGTATATATATACAATGGAATACTATGCAGCCATCAAAAGAAATGAAATCTTACCATTTGTGACGACATGGATGGAACTAGAGCATATTATGCTTAGCGAAATAAGTCAATCGGAGAAAGACAACTATCACATGATTTCCCTGATATGAGGAAGTGGAGATGCAATGGGGGTGGGGGTTAAGGTGGTAGGAAAAGAAAAAATGAAATAAGATGGGATCAGGAGGGAGACAAACCAAAAGAGACTCTTAATGTCATAAAACAAACTGAGGGGGGTGGAAGGGGAGGGGGGTTGGGAGGGGGTGGTGGGGTTACATTATATGTTTAAATAAAAAAGCTTAAAGAAAAAAGAAAGGGATTCCAGCACAGTGTGCTGCTCTTGAAAAAAAAAAAAAAGAATTACATGACTAGTTTTTCTAGATAACAGGAGTTCCTGGTACAATTAAATTTTTTTTCATTGTTAAAGGTATAAGATCAATAGGGAGATATGAGTTTGACTAGTTAGTGTGTGGTGTGATCATGTCTTCTCTTCCCGTCTTTTTTTTTTTTTCAGCTTTATTGAGATATAATTGACATGTAGCATTGTGCAAATGTAAGGTATACATCAGGTTGGTTTGCTCTCCTTGTATCTTGCAATACAATTACCTTAGCATTAGCTAACCTTAGCATAAACATAAACTTACCTTAGCATTAGCTAACACCTTCACATCCCATAAGTCTGTTTCTTTTTGTGGTGGGGACATTTGAGATTTACTCTGAGCAGTTTACAAGTATATGATGTATATTGTTAACTATATTCACAATACTATGCACTAGATCCTCAGAATGTATCTTCTTACTGGAAGTTTGTAGCCTTTGGTCAACATTTCCACATCCCCAACCCTCTAGCCCCTGGTAACCACCATTCCTCCCTGTTTCTATGACTTGAGGGTTTTTTTTTTGTTTGTTTTTTGGGGGGTATTTTTCGATTTTATTTTTGCATGATACCATGTAGTATTTGTCTCTCTGACTTATTTCACTTAGCCTAGATAAACCCTAGAGGTTTATCATGGTCTTACACTGAAGAAAATTTTATAGCTCTTGTTGATCTGACTATGACAGCAGCAGCCCAGTGTCTTTATAGCAGCCTTACTCTTGGTGCTTGCTGTGCATCTGTAACTGAGACCATGATAATCACAGTCCAATGAGCTGATGTTGTGACACCCCTCGTGAGGAGAAATGACCAACTTTCAAGTCTAGAGTTGCCCCAGGCAGGATTGGTTCTGCAACCTGTACGACCTAAGTCATGTTTTTCACTGTTGTTCTGCGAGTACACACTGGTTGCTCAAACTCCAGCCTTAAAATTGGATGTTCTCAGGGACGCCTGGGTGGCTCAGTTGGTTAAGCGGCTGCCTTCAGCTCGGGTCATGATCCCAGCGTCCTGGGATCGAGTCCCACATCTGGCTCCTTGCTCAGCAGGGAGCCTGCTTTTCCCTCTGCCTCTGCCTGCCTCTCTGTCTGCCTGTGCTCGCTCTCTCTCTCTAATAAATAAATAGAATCTTTAAAAAAATTTTTTTAAAAATTGGATGTTCTCAATGTAAGAAGGTGAAGTAAAGATGTGGATAGATTGGTATGTGGGGGAAATTGTTCTTGGGAGATATGGCCAATGTCTGACTGATGGTTTATCTGTAGTGTCTCTTTGTGCGTGAACACCACCACTGAGTTTAGTGGTTTTGTTTTTCTTAATAGTTAGCCCTACAGAATAAAGACATAAAATGCATTTTGTGAGCTGTTGGTGATTTTTATCTGTTTAGTTTCACTGCTTTCATTTATTTTATTACTAATACAATCATGCAGTTATCAAAGATCTATAAACTCCCAAAATTTTATTGTGAATGTGGTGTAATTCATAACACAATAACAATTTATGGATAGAAATTATTTATAAATTAAAATTATGATTTCATAGCATATTTCTCTATGTGCATATATTAAAATTCTCCATATATACATTTCTGTATTAATAATAATTTTAGGGGCGCCTGGGTGGCTCAGTGGGTTAAAGCCTCTGCTTTCGGCTTGGGTCGTGATCCCAGGGTCCTGGGATCGAGCCCCACATCGGGCTCTCTGCTCCATGGGGAGCCTGCTTCCTCCTCTCTCTCCCTGCATGCTTTTTTTGCCTGCTTGTAATCTCTGTCAAATAAATAAAATAAAAAATCTAAAAAAATAAAATAAATAAATAACAATTTTATAATTTATTAATGCCTATAAATTTTTCTCTATAAAAATTTTTATTTTATTTTATTTTGTTTTATTTTATTTTATTTATTTATTTGACAGAGAGAGAGAGGCAGGCAGGAAGCAGGCTCCTTGCTGAGCAGAGAGCCCAAAGCCTGGGCTCGATCCCAGGACCCTGAGTTCATGACCTGAGCTGGAGGCAGAGGCTTTAACCCATTGAGCCACCCAGGCGCCCTCTCTATAAATTTTTTTTTTTTAAAGTTTATTTAATGATAAGTGAATTTTCTACTCATACTTGTTTTCATACTTTCTAGAGGAGTTAAAATTATTAGTTGGTATTTCTTTCTTACCTTTAAAATACAGTGAGCAAAGTCTACTTTTGAATATTTATACTTCTGCCCCAAATTCTTTCATTGTGAAAAAAAAAAAAAAAAAAGTACTTGGGAATTTAACATCCACAGCCCACATATAAGTAATCAACTGTTTAAAAAATATTTAGTGGCATTTACATATCTTTTCACTTATGAAGCCTCAAATCAAAAAGTTTATATTTTTAAATGATAAACAAACACGTAATTTTCTGTGAAAAAAAATATTTTAACCCTAATCAGATTTCAAATACTTCATTTAGCCACCATTATGTGGTTTGGTGGGAAGTAGGGAATATATTTTTTCTCATCTTATAGAAATTTAGTATTCTGCTTTTGAAAGCATGTGGTGAAAACAGCTATCTTGACAAAGTTTTTCTATTAGGCCTTTAAAATTTCAACAATTTAAACATTATTTAGATAAAACAATTATGTTACAAAGACAACTTTTAACACGATCAGGCCACCCACAGTGTAGACAAGGGAATATGGCATGCAAGCCACCCAGTGAGACTGAGGTAATTTTTTCATCTTCGCTTAAAATATAGTCAGTAGACCAGATCATGTAGAAACTTTTTACGAGCAGCGATCAAACAGCCAAAAACAGTTATCCTTTTTCCCCTCTTTTCTTGTGGCTAATTAAAAATATTTGACAAGTTGCAAAAGTTAAACTTTGTACACAGTAAATTTTGCTTTAGATAAGCAATTCTTTCATTATAGTGATTTGTATAGTTTGACGTTTTTTAGGTTAAAAAAGGTACATATATATAGTATTACATTATATATAAAATATCCAGTGTGTATAAACTGAATTAGCTGATATAAGAAGAAAGTATTCATTAATGATATGTTAAAATTTGTCATTTAAGTTGTTTATGTGATCATTTGTGCATGCTGCATAAACAGATAATTTTACCAAGAAATAGAATTAGTTCTGAAATACTTCTTTTGAACAATTTTCCTGAAAAATAATTGTTTTACTTGTTTTATTACCATATAGTGCAGATATTAAATCCAGAGAATTTAATTCGTGTGGTTGTGTGTCCCTATGTGTATATGTGTGTGTTTTAACCTATTATCTGAACTAATTAAATAATCTAAGGACCTATAATTGCTATACAATTTAAGAAGAGTAGGTAAAATAAATGTAGGTTCACATTAACAGTTTTATTTGGGCCTGGTATTTATGATTAATTTTAATTGGATACTATTTTTAACATATGAAAAGACTTAGTGGGCAAAGTAGAAATCTATTTTAGAAAACCATAAAAGATATCCCAAACAGCTAACTAATAAAAAAGTCTGTTGAGTTTTAATGTAAAGCTACAATAGCAGCCTATCATTTTGTTTTACTTAAGCTTTTTTTGGTCTTTTTTAAATAGGAGCAAGTAATACTGCGGACACATTATTTCAAGAAGTATTAGGTCGAAAGGACAAAGCAGATTCCACTAGAAATGCACTCAATGTGCTTCAGCGATTTAAGTTTCTCTTCAACCTTCCTTTAAATATTGAAAGGAATATTCAGAAGGTAGAGTACATATTTATGTACCCATGGTTATGATGTCATAAATTTTAAGGAGTTACCTTTTTTTAATCTTAATCAAATGTATGCATGATACTTTACTGACAGTCTCCAAAATGTTTCTTTATTTTAAAGGGTGATTATGATGTGGTTATTAATGACTATGAAAAGGCCAAGTCACTCTTTGGGAAAACGGAGGTGCAAGTTTTCAAAAAATGTAAGATTTGTTTATTATTTTTAGGTCTCCTACTTTCTTTTTACAGGAAGAATGTAGAATGTATTCTGCAAAGAAATTTATGTGCATTTTAATTTTTGTTTATATGGTGCTCTTTTAAAAATGTGAAACATTTCTTCAAAAATAGCATGGCTTTTCTTACCAAGATTTAGAGAAAATGAAAAACCGTGACTATAGGATAGGTTTAGGATAGGTTAGTTTTGGACATTCTTTGCCTTTTGTTAACTGTGATGATATTAAAAAATCTTTTTTACTGGAAAGAATCAATTATGGATATTATATAGAGATGGAAACTTACATTTTAATCTTCTCTCTTCAGAAAACCATTGTTAATGAATTCTAATCTTATTTTAAAGTGAACTGAACAACTGTTGAAATTATCTTGAATGCAAGAGTTATAGAAAATAAGAAAAGCCCAAAATGTCATGTGGTAATGCTTTATCAACTAAGAGAAATATCACAGGGCTTTAATAAATTTCTAAATGAAATCCATAAGGATTCAGAAAACTTAATTTCATTTCTTTATTGTGATACATTTACATGCAGTGAAAGCACAGACCTTACATATTACAGGAGAGTGAGTTTGACAAATGCACACAGCCCTGTAACCCACACCATGGACAGAATGTTTTTGTCACTCCAGAAAGTTCCCTTGTGTCTCTTCTTAGTCAACCCTTGTCCCCCAAGGCAATCACTGTTCTGCTTCCCTAATTTGATTTTAAGCTTCCATTCTTTAAATCTTATGTGTTCTTTCCTTTTTAAATAGATTATGCTGAAGTAGAAACACGGATTGAAGCTTTAAGAGAATTACTTCTGGCTAAATTGCTTGAGACACCATCGACTTTACATGACCAAAAACGTTACATAAGGTAAACCTTCAAGAATTTTGATAAATCATATGTATCTGTGTAATACTAGATACATCATCTAACTCTTAAAACTAATTTAGGGGAAATTAGGAGATTGATGAAATGGTGAGAGGGAAGACAAATAGAAATTTATAAGTATCTGCTATAGGACACCAAAGTTCTTTTATATATTAAATTTAGGAGTACTCAAGGCAAGAAAATTTTGCTCATTGTTTGGTAATTTCTACCTCCTACTCAATAACGACTTACCTAAGCCAGTAGGACAGTGTAGGTGTTGTACTCTGTGGGTACCCACAGACCACAAGGCAGGGGCTCCCTGTATGGTTTAGAGTACAGCACTGTCATTCTGAATGGGAAATTCTTTATGCCACAGAAGTGGGCCATGGCTCAGTGGTGGAGAAATTTTTGAAAGGTTTTAGTATTAAAAATAAAAAATAAATTTAAAAAATTACAATAATATAAAAAGTGATGGATACCACAGGGTATAATGAGAATGCCTTAGAAGGAAGCAGTATAGCATAATGTAAATGAGGAAACTAGTTGTTCCACTTGCATTCTCTTTTCAGTTTCTTCATCTGTGAAATGACATGATATCTATCTGTATCATGGAGTAGTTGCAAACATAATCAAGAATGCATTTAAGGATTAAATATAGCACCTGGCATATAAGTAGTCAGTAAATTATATGTATATGATGTTTATACCAGGATTTGGAGACAAAGCATATAAGTTAGAAGTTTTTTATATCTATGATTTAAAAATAAAAATATTAATATTATTTTCTGTGGGCATATTTTGAATGTGGCCTTTATTCTCAGAATAAGCTATTATTTTCCAAACTTAATGCCCTCTCTAATTAGTGAAGTTTATTAAATATTCAGTACTTATAAAAATAATAAAATAACCATATATATTTTTGCATTTAGCTGTCATCACCATATGACCATTGAAAATAATTTTCAGGTATGAAAAGAGGGCCTAGCCTGAAAGCTTGTAAGTTTGCCATGGGGAAGGAGACAATGATCCACACTCAGACCTGTGGTCTTGGTGACTTAGGAGAAGAGTAGCAGTATGAGCCCTTGTCATTGTTATAACATTTGTATTACTGAAGAGGAAAGGGACAGGAGGCTTTAAAAAAAGGGGAGTAGAGAGCACTAACATTGATTGCTGCCACTACCAGGAGTCTGTAGTACATTTGGACATCATGTTAGATGCTCTGTGTACACCATTTCTAATCCTCACAGCTACCTTGCAGGGGCATATATCTGATACTTATAGGTGAGGAGACTGAGCCTCAGACTTCTTTTTTGCTCAGTGCACATAGCTAGGAGTAGGACTCACTCATGTTTGTGCTTTCAAAGCCTATCTTCGCTTTTCTCTAAGCCATCTCCTTAGGAAGGAATGTATTTGCGGGATTTTTTCTGGCTTGTAGAATCATGGAAATTTAAAGCTAGAAATAAACTACATGTTAGTTATCCATCTGCTTTTTCTTTTCTTTCTTTCTTTTTTTTTTTTTTTTAACATATAAAGAAATAGATCCAGGGAGGTTAATCCTTTCTTGTCCAGGGATACACAGCTGATAGTATATTATTGTCTGTGTCCCACTATGTGACTTAATTGTGCTTTGTATTTATTTACCTGCTTATGTTTATGCTATTAAATTTGCCAATAGTAGTATGTTAATCCTTATTGAATATATGATTATTTAGTGAGTTACCATTTATATAGATAACTAATATATAGTTCTTATGACTAGTGAAGATGTTAAAAAAGATTTTTTGAATGGCCTATTTAGGTGCTTTTTTCCTGTCATTTTAAAGGGAAGAGAACAAGCATGTCAACAAGAATATCAAGTAGTTTACTTATTTTGTAATCATTATTCTATTTTTGATGCTTTGAGAAGACGTTGAGCAATTAATTTCATTATCCTTTTTAATTAATTTTTAGTTATTAATAAGAAAAACAACATTACAACCAAGGTCAAATATCTGTTGGATTTTGGAATCTATGCCAATAGGTATTATGAGCCTCAGGTAGGGATGGAGACAGCCTTCTCATCAGCAAAGTATATCTTTATTGGTTCTCTTCCATAAGTGAAGTTATGCATGGTATGATTGAAAATCAAATTACTACTGTATTGTTTCACTTTGGTTTACTGTCTTGTCTAATTAAACACTTCGGTTTATTTTTACTCTCCTTATTATAGCTTTCATGAGAGGTGAATTTATGTCATATGCTTCTTTCCATATGAGTGTAATCTTATCCCTGGTAATTGTTAAAAATCATGTCAGAATATGTCTAAAAAAATAATGCTTAAATTTTAAAATATTGAGCATATGCTCATCATAACCATAATTAGCATTTTTCACATTTCCCCTCTAAAAAAGCTGTCAAATTTCTTTGATAATGCAGTTTTAGAAGAAATAATAACATGTACCATATTTTAAACAAAAATCTTTGAAATGAAATTGCAGTTGACTGTTGAACAGTGTGGGGTTTGGGGCACTGTCTGCCCAGTCAAAAATCCATGTATAACTTGATTCCCCTGAAACTTAACTACTAATAGCCTAATGCTGACTGGAAGCCTTATCAATAATGTAAATAGCTGATTAACACATTTTGTATGTTGTATGTGTTCTATACATGCATACATGTATATGTATACATGTATGTATGTGTGTGTGTGTATGCTATTCTTAAAATAAGCCAGAGAAAAGAAAATGTTTTTAAGAGAATCATAAGGAAGAGAAAATACATTTACAGTAGAGTACTATAAAAAATCTACATATAAGTGGACCTGCACAGTTCAAACCCATGTCGTTCAAGGGTCAGTTGTCCTTTGTTAAACTACATACTAAAAGAAAAGAAGAAATTTATTGGATTAAGTCATTTAACCAAGGAGAGGCCTACCCATAAGTTGGACTTTTGAATTGCAATACTGTAGAATTTCCAAGAGAACACATTTATCTTTCTTTATGAAATTATTTTAATGTAATACCCATTGATAAGATTATATAAGGGATTATTTTAAATTTTGCAAATCACCTAGTCACCATGCTAAAGAAATGTGTGATTTTTAAAATTATTAAAAGAGTTTAATTATTTCTCTTGTAATGGACCATTTGTATTCCTATTCAGTAGTTTAAAAATTAAAAGGAAGCAGCTTTCCTAAGAGTATTCTTGTAGTTTACTACTAACACTAAATCTGAGGATGTTATATGAGTGAAAGTGTTAGGAGAGAGTATTGTAGAAGTATTTGGAGGCAAAATAAACTTATCTAAGGAGAATGCTAAGACAAATTATCCCCAACAAGAAAGAATAAAATCACATATTTTTTGCAAAGAAATAATACAGTGTACTATTTATCATAGTTATATTCCAGATGAAAAAAAGCCCTGTGTGAGAGGAAGAATCATATTGGGTTGCAATATTTATGCCAGGCTAAATGTATTTTGTTAGACTGTAGTTTTATTCTTGGGGTGCTATTAATTGATTTGTCCCTTTCTCAACACAGATACAGTCTATTTGCAGCCTGTAAATAGAGAGTCAGGGAGAGGTAGAAGGGCCAGCTCTTTGGCTGACTTTGAGGCATCTTTGTACAGTGTGAACCGCACCATTTAAGGGGCCTGTTTGCCGGATGATCAAATGCCCAGCTCTGCTCAGAGCCGAGGCTGTCTGCATTAGCTTCTAAAGGTCAAGGCGTAGTAGAGTTCCTAAATGTGATGTCAGATGTCTCAACAGTTTATTTATTGCTAACTTATTACAAAATGTTTCTCCTCTAATTAATTGATAATTGAGATGTCTATAAGTAAGGAAATACCTAGTGCTGGAGGAATGTAGGAGAGAAGCATCTGGTGTATGCATTTGGTGTATCCCCCAGTGGTTAGAATTTGGCTAGAGGTTTCAGCCATTAATTAAAATTTATCATTGAACAAAAATCTTCAACCACAAGACAACAGACAGCTTATGGCTTAAGAACAATTTCAAGACGGTAAATTAAGCTTCTGGAGTTGATTTAATTAGATTTAACTTATTGCAGTAATCCCTCCTTATTTGGGTTCATCTACATGGTTTCAGTTACCTGTAGTACACTGAGGTCTGGAAGCACATGATCCTCCTTCTGAAGTACAGTCAGAAGGTCAGAAGTAGCTTAGTGCTGCATCTCAGTGCCTCTATCCTTCTCCTCACTTCCTCTCATCATAATAGCCATTTTATTATCTCACATCATCCCAAGAAGAAGGGATAAGTACAGTATAGTAAGATATTTTGAGGGAGAAGACCACATTCACATAACTTATACTACGATACATTATATGTTGTAATTGTTCTGTTTTTTGTTAGTTGTTGTTAATCTCTTATGTGCCTAATTATAAATTAAACTTTATCATAGGTATGTATGTTTAGGAAAAAGCACTATATGGAGGGTTTAGTACTATCTGTGGTTTAACGCATCCCCTGAGGATCTTTGATTATATTTCCATATGGATAAGGGGACTACTGTATGTTTATATATTTTGTGATGGCCAAGGGTCAAATCTTGAATAATATGTGTCAGAAATTTTTCAACTGAAATATATTTTAATTTTCAGTCCAGGTTTGGATATTTTATGTACAGAGATGACTTTGAGTATTTCAAGAACTATTAAAAAAACTGCCCATCTATATTTTCTAGAGAAATATATTTTCTAGAGAAAAATGCTCATCTATACTATATTTTCTAGAGAAATATTTTCTTAGACAGGAAAATAGAGTTCAGATGTTAGAGGTAAGTGCTTATTGTCACCATCTCTCTTTATGTAATAAAATAGCCTGTTAGATTGCATAGAAAATAATGTCACACTGCCATCTAGGGGCCATTTTTCAGATCAGAAAGGAATGAAAAACAATTGAAATTTTAAAAATATTCACTAGGTGTCCTCTGCTGGCTTCCACTTGTATTTTCTGTAATGACTGAGAACTAAGTATGGAAACACTCTGAACTGAATGTAGATTTCAAGATAAGTTCTCACTAAGTATTTAGGATCATTGCAAGTTGTCTCTGTCTTTTTGGTTGTCTGTATAAAGTTCTTATTTTTCAAAAGTACAGTTTTATTGTTAATTGCATAAAAAGAAATTTGAATATTATTTCATTTAGAATTAAGTATTGAAGACTAATGTTGACAAGTGCTTTACTAATTGATAATATTTTAGGTTTTCTTAAAAAAAATAATGATTTCATAGTAAACTAGCTTTCCTTTTGTCCCTTATTCATGGCTCTAATAGAAGCCTACGTGGTCAACCTTGGCCTTGCTTTTTCAGGTACCTTTCTGACCTTCATGCATCAGGTGACCCTGCTTGGCAATGTATTGGCGCCCAACACAGGTGGATCCTTCAGCTCATGCACAGCTGCAAAGAGGGATATGTACAAGATTTGAAAGGCAAGGCTGCTTCTCTTCTAGTTCATTATGCCATTCCTTATTGTCAGTTTAATACATTTTGTAAATGCTTAATGATTAAGGGAATGATTAATTAATTTTTTTTTAAATTTTATTTATTTATTTGTTAGAGAGAGAGAGAGAGCGAGCACAGGCAGACAGAGTGGCAGGCAGAGGCAGAGGGAGAAGCAGGCTCCCTGCTGAGCAAGGAGCCCGATGTGGGACTCGATCCCAGGACGCTGGGATCATGACCTGAGCCGAAGGCAGCTGCTTAACCAACTGAGCCACCCAGGCATCCTTTGATTAATTAATTTTCTTGATATCTGTACTTGTTATTTATTTATTTATTTATATATTTTTTTGCCCCTGGTTAGCATTATACCTGAGTGAATAACAGGGAGGGATGAAAACTCTCTTGATATCCCTATTTTTATGGTTGACAGCCAGTATTGACAAAGGTTTGATTTAAGGAATATTTAAACTTCTATGGGAAGTAACATGATGTTGTAGAAATATTAGTCTTTAATAAATAGTTGTAGTCCATTCACTATTCATCAAATATATGTTGAGCTCTGCCGTGTGCCAGGCATTGTGCCAAGTACAGATGGACAGTGGTGAATAAAACAGGCATGGTCCCTGCCCTCATGGTATTAAACACTTAACTCACCAAATACAAAGTATTTGACAAGTGATACAAAGAAAAATCACAATATTCTGAGGGAGTAAAACTGAGGAGCATGCTTTAGATGGTCCATTTGGGAAGGTATCTCAGAGAAGCCTCCATGTTCACTAAGAGCTAGAAGAATGAGAAGTAGCCTGCTGGGATGATTTCAGTCTGAAAAAAGAAACAACCCTTGTAAAGGCTGTGAAGTAAGTTTAAAGGAAGAAGTCACAGCTGCATTCACATGCAGGTTTATCAACTTTTATTTGTAAAATTCTATCATCCCACAGATATTGAATATATTCAATGTCTACTGTGCTGTGTGTTGGCCACCATTGGGTGCTAAGGATTCAGTGGTCAGTCTGGCAGATGGGCCTGGCTCACTCAACACTTATAAAATAGCCAGGGGCAGGGGGATGTGGGGAGGAGATGGATAAGAGAAGTAGAACGGGCTAGTAGAATACAGTGTTACTTTCTAAGCCTGAGAAGTTCCTCCTGCCTTGGAGCACTTAGGAATAGCATCCAATTCAGAGTTTTGAAGTCACAGAAGTGACATTCCAAGATCTGAAGAATATCTATATTGGCCAGTTGAAATAGAGGAAGGGAAAAGGAAAGAGGTAAAGACCATTCCAGGAAGAGGAAATAGAATGTGCACAAGACCTCAACCAAGAGATGGCCACTGAATTCTCTGTGGCTGGAGTTTAGTGCACTAAGTGGCAAGAGTGGAGGCTAAAATTAGGTGGTGTCAGGTCTTGTGTGGACTTTGTTAGCCCTTTCAAGGGCTTTGATCCAGAGGACATTGGAGTGACCATTAAGGGTATGAAGCGGAGGAAAGACCCATTGAGACTTATTTTAAGAGACAACTCTGGCTTCCTTATAGTGAATGGTTGAGGGGGAGCAAGACTGGAACAGTAAAGCTGGTTAAGAGGCTGCTATGGTGATTAGAACATATCACCTCCCATGAGGTGGTGAATATGGAGAAAGAGATTCAAGAGCTGTTCAGAAATTGGAGTTGATAATACTCAGTGATTAAAGAAGGAAGAAGGGATCAAGGGTGACTTCAAACATTTTTTTCCTTTTGTTTTGGACAGATTGATTTGGCTTTGTCTGGCATGCAAGGGAAGATACCTAATAACAAATTTGGATTTAAAGAGCAGGAGATGTGGATGTGATTTGTGTGTAGATGGTCCCTGGGAGTTGATGCATTCACCCAAGAAGATGAAAAAAGGAGAATATTTAGGACAGAATCCTGGGGAGTGATATTTATAGGCCTAACAGAAGGGAAGCCTACAAGAGACAAAGAAATATTGGTCTGCTGGGCTAAGAGGAGAACAGGGGTTATAATGTCACAAAACCACAGAGGAGAAGAGTGATCAGCAAGCATTTTAAGATGAAGGATAAGATGAATAGATGTCCTTTAGATTTAGCACAGAGACCACTGTTGGTGACCTTGGTAAGTACAGTTTCAGTGCCATGAGATGTCAAATAGAGTATATAAAATAAGAAATAGAGATACTTATAAGACAAAGTTTCCAGGAGGAATAAGTGAGGTAACATAAGAACAGTCCTGGAACAGAAGGGAGTACAATGGAGAGGTTACAATTGTTTATTTATAACATGTTCTTTTTAAAAATATTTTATTTATTTATTTGTCAGAGAGAAGGAGAGAGAGAGAGCACACAAGCAGGCAGAGAGGCAGGCAGAGGCAGAGAGAGAAGCAAGCTTCTGAGCAAGGAGCCCATGCAGGACTTGATCCCAGGACCCTGGGATCATGACCTGAGCCGAAGGCAGTAGCTTAACCCACTGAGCCACTCAGGCGTCCCTATAACATGTTTTGTCTTGAATTACTTGGCTTGGTTTTGAGTACTTTCCAGCTGTGATTTTGTTTTTTCCTAGTCTTGATATTCAGGAAAATCCAAATATCTATTAATGCTACATCAAAATTCCTATTAATGTCATTAATTACTTTATAGTTTAAGCAGGTGAAAATGACCACAAATGACATACATAGTCTGTAGTCTTTAGGGATATTAAGAGGGCCTTACATATTTGTTTATTGAGTGTACATTATTAGCCAGGACTCCCAACCTTAACCACCCATCAGAATCCCCTGGGTGTTTTTAAAGACTGTCAATTCCTGGCCTTCACTTTATGCCTACTGATCATTTTAGAATCCTAGATCCAGGCATCAATATTTATTAAAGCTTCAGGTGATCTAGGAGCACTCTGGATTCATAATCTGGGCACTACATGCTGTGCTATGTACATGCTGTGCTCTGTACTTCCACTGGACTGGAAGTACAGTGGTCAGCAGGACAGACATGTTCTGTGACCTCTTGGAGCTTGTAATCTATTGGGAGAGACATTAATTTTAAGAGTTACATAGATATACTTAAAAAAAAAAAGTATCATGAAGTAGAACATAAAGAATTCTACTCCAGTCTGTTTAGGGGGAAGTCCAAGGAAGTTTTCTAGAAGAAATGGTATTTCCATTGAACCTAAATGATAAATATTAGTTATCCAGATAAAGAGGCATGAAGTAACCCAGATTCCTAGAAGGTGCTCAGTAGATGTCACCCTGTTCCTCACTTCACAAAGTAGGTAATAAGTTGGTAATGATATTCTCCAGATACAAAGAAGACACGTGGTCTAACAAAGATCTTCCTACTTATGCTAAGAAGAGACAATCTGACCATATAATTTGGTTATGAAAATATTTGAATTTTGGGGATATGTATAATTTATGAAGACAACATATAGACTATTTGAAATTGGAAAAGTACCATGAAATTTCATATATCTTATTGTCACATCCATAACTGAAATATCTAATAACCCATATTCCATTGCCGAAGGTATGAATCTTTCTTGAAGATAAATGGACACATGCTTTTACCTGATTGATTCCTTCCCTGCCATCTTGGTGTTATGTATTGCTATATGTAATCATCCAAAACTGCTTAAAATGAGTATGTCTGAAAATAAATTGATGAAAGTTTATATGTAATTGGAGCCCTATCTTTTTAATCCACTGACCATGCTTGTTGCAGAACTTGCTCATCACTTAAGAAATCATGAAAAGAATGTACGTTTGTTAGTGATGAGCTTTACTTATTTTCATAAGTCGGTCTTTTTGATTAGGAATAAAAACATAACAATTTACAGCTTTTTAAATTTAATCTGCAGGTTTCATAACAGTACAATGTAAATTTCCTGAATATATTAGTTACATATTCATAGGTTGTTTTTGTTTTTTTTCAACGTTCAGAAGAACATACTTTTTTTAATTGTCAGCAAATACTACTAATAAAAACAGCATAGGTAATCCAAACAGAGAGAGCCTTTTAATTGGAAAATTGGTGTGTTCTTTGAGCTCATACCAGGATGAGTTTTTATGATTTTATTTTGGAGAATTCCAAATAAATATGATAAGATAACCTCCCATGTACTTAACCTAGTTTCAGTAGTTATCAGTTCATAGCTCATCTGATTTTATCTGTACCCTTACCTGCTTCTTACCTTCCCTCACCCTGAATTACTTTTTAAGCAGGTCACATTATTTTATAATTATTTCAGTATATAATATTCAGAGATAAAAATGCTTTTTAAAGACTGTAACCAAGGGGCGCCTGGGTGGCTCAGTGGGTTAAGCCTCTGCCTTCGGCTCAGGTTGTGGTCTCAGAGTCCTGGGATCGAGCCCCATATCTGGGCTCTCTGCTCAGTGGGGAGTCTGCTTCCCCCCCCCCCCGCCTACTTGTGATCTCTCTCTCTCTCTCTCTCTCTCTGTTAAATAAATAAATAAATAATATTTAAAAAAAAATAAGACTGTAACCAAAACATCATTATCATTACCTAAAAATATTAATTTCTTAATATCAAATGGTTATTTTTCAGAATTCAGAAACTGTTTATCATATCCAAGAATCTTTCTAAGTACACTGATACCAAGGCTTTTTAACTTACACTCAGTGCAGAGGCAAATGACATGAAATGTGGCATAAATATAGACTGAACTGAACATGTGTTTCCTAGAATGGAAAAATTAGCCACTAGTAAACTATGGCCCAATGTGGCCAGTTTGCACTTAGTTACTCTTCAGGTTGTTTTCATTAATGTCTATGTATACAGGTCATTGGACACATTTTAGCTCTTTAATATACACTTGATACATTTACACAGGTAATGTAATCATATATAGTATAGGTATGTGTATGTGTGGATGTATTTATATAGAATACTTTTTTGTTTTGTTTTGTTTTGTTTTTTTAGAAAGATCACAAGTAGGCAGAAAGACAGGCAGAGAGAGAGGGGGAAGCAGGCTCCCCACTGTGCAGAGAGCCCGATGTGGGGCTCGATCTCAGGACCCTGAGATCACGACCCGAGCCGAGGCAGAGGCTTAACCCACTGAGCCACCCAGGTGCCCCTAGAATATTTCTTTTAATTAGAGGTTTGCTGGAAATAAGCCAGTTGTTCATAATGGACTCTCAATTGATATTTGAGTGCCTATATATACTATAAGTGTAAAGTAATATGGGATAGGTCTCCTAAATATCATTTGGATTTTTATTGGGTATCTTCTTATAGTTATGTCATTTTAGAAATGGGGAAAAAACCTGGGATATGGTCTAATTCAATTGATGACTTTAGACCTATTGTGCATGTGAAGAAGGTATCTCAGAGTGTGACAACCCAGCTTTCTCTTGACCTAAATAGGGGCAGAAGAAGTGAATGGTTCAGATTTCTCCCAGAGTGTGCTCTGGACCAGTGAGGTTCTTTGTGTTCTATTGTAGGAGCAAATATTTAATGAAACAGGATTTCTGAACATCATGTACATGATGAAGACAGTTGCAGTGCCTGTATTTCATCTGGCACTTCATTATGAAGTTTCATTGTTTTCATTCAGGATCCTATTTTTATTTTATTAGGTTCCTATTTTCTCTTTTTTTAAAGCTTTTAAAAAACATGTTTATTTGTCAGAGAGAAACCATAAGCAGGGGGAGTAGCAGAGGGAGAAGGAGAAGCAGGCTCTCTGCTGAGCTCGGAGGTGGGGGATGCAGGGCTCAATCCCTGGGATCATGACCTTAGCTGAAGGCAGATGCTTAACCAGCTGAGCCACCCAGGAGTCTCCAGGATCCTGTTTTCAAAATGAAATCTTACTGCATTCTGAATCTAAAGAATGAATTATTAAGTTCTATCTGTTTTAACACTCCTTGTAATTGTTTAAGTAAACCCCCAGGCAGCAGAACAATGGTTAAGAACTGAGACAGTACTGTGAAATAAAATACAGTTTTAAATATTTCAGACAGGAAAAGGTTTCTTGATGTCTTTTTAAGTAAAGTTGGTTGGTCTTTTGTACAAGAAATCTAATTAACATATAAATGTTTTTTTAAAGTCTTGAAGTCTTTACACAGTTGAGGGAAAAATGTTAATTGTATTTAGTCTTATGTTCTTCAGAGAAAATTTCATAAGCAAGGATGGTGATAGATTTTCAGAGACAGCAATCCTACATTAAAAAAGCCACCTTTTTCCAAGAAAGATTTTCTGTATATAAAGCATTTGTTAGCAGCTGGGTCATAAGGTTGATATTCTTATGAACACTGCATTAGATCTTTCTCTGGATTCCAATTTTTATAGTAATAACATATAATGGCTAGTAGAATGGTGCCTTCCGAATTATAAACACTGGGGCACAAAACAAGAGATGACCATTGTACCCTAAACATGCTTTGACATTTATCCCCAAATATTCCTCACTATTCTTCCATGACCCACCTCTGTAGCCCAAATGTGATCTTTTGTTTTTTCTAAGGGGAGACAAAGATGGGGGTGGGGGGGCAGGCATAAAGATTAACATTCAAAAAAATGCATCATAGCTTAAATACTAAAGGAAGGCTTTGATTTTTTTTTTTCCAGCCTGACTTGTTAACCATTTTGCTGCTGTTCCCCTATATTCACAGCAGCCCTATGTCCTGAGTTGTTACACACAGAAAACTTTTACCACCTTATAAGAAGTGTCATTCGTCTCTTAAAATTCCTATGAAACCAGTCCAAAATTAGACTAAGTTTTCGGGTTTCCTGTCA
Organism: Taxidea taxus jeffersonii; assembly: GCA_003697995.1. NCBI lineage: Eukaryota > Metazoa > Chordata > Mammalia > Carnivora > Mustelidae > Taxidea > Taxidea taxus. Next base: position 126,710 of record RCUC01147365.1, on the reverse strand, counting down.
GGAAAAGCCTTTGGTTAGCCCCCTACTGATATTCTCAAACAGGATTTTTAAAGGTAGCCTTCAAAGGTATTTTTTGTTGTTCTGAAAATAAGTTTAACTCTTAAAATATATACTTGCTATATCTGATAACTCAAGGGAAAAGGCAGCAGCCTGCTCGTAGAGTAATTGTTCCCTTCATTCGGATATGTACTTAATTAGGACTTCCCAAAAGGACATTTTAGAATACGGGCACAATAAGAGACATTTAGAATAGGAGCAATAGTTTAAGCAATAGATTCTATAAAGTAGTCACACAACAGAAGAAAATACATGTATATATTATATGTAGCTCAGGTTATCTTTGGAAAACTTAGAGATATGTAACACCAGAAAATTCATTCTGAATCATCACAGTGTGGACCTATTACGGCAGAAAAAATATTAAGAATAGGGGCACTGTGTTAAATATCTACTCTTTTAATTTTTCACACACTGAGTAGATTATTAATTACATGCTTAAATAAAAGCATTTGTTTACCTGATGATCTTAAGTTATAAAAGGCTGTATTTTCAACTCAAGCTTATAAAATACATGCATAAAATATATTTTATAAGTTATATTCAAATTTCTGAATTTACATAGTGCAACTAAACTATTTTTTCTTGATATTTAAAAAATATAGGTATGCTCTTTGTGTACATAATTTGTGTGTGTGTATACACTTTTAATTAGTGGAGTTAATATAATTCTGGTATTTTCATAATGTAAGATTAAGTAAACTTCCTGTACTCTAGATTAAATTGCAGTCTCTGTAGGAAATCAGCAGCAGATTCATCAAATTTTTTATGGAATTACAAAAATACTTTCATGGTTAAAAAGACAGTAAAAATGTGTTGTTATACTTATATTAAATATTTTAATAAAATTATAATTTTTATTTTGAAGTTGTTACAATGAGGTTGAGGAATGTTCTTTTATGAAATTTATTTTCTGGAGATTTAAAAAATAGTTTTTCCCCTGAATGTTGATCATAACAGTATGAATCCAGAATAATAGAAGTTTATTTAAAAAGAAAAAAGGGAAAGGCACACTGCAGCAACTACAGATAGGAGATACTGTTTTGATTTCCACCTGCTCTTCCTAAGTCCCTTCTGATGTAGATTACACAGCCCCAGCTTTGTTTTTTTATTGTGACTAGAGTATTTTTTTAATTGACTTTTGAAGATAAAATGCTTCTGATGGGATTTTATTCACTTGCTTTGAGATTTATAAGCTGTAAGGAATGTATAGAAGAAGCAGAGTCAAGAGTGAGAAGTAGAAGTATCAGTTTATAACTGCTATAAAAAACATCTCTTCAGCGAAGGGGTGGTCCGATTTTCCTTTCTCCTTTGTCCTTTTTTCGGAAAGAGAAAAAACTCAGATGATGTTCAGAATGCCATGAATTAGATTTACAGTGCATACCATTAGAAATCATCACTGTTGTTTGTAAATAGTATAGGTTTATATAAGCAGTGTTAATTACCTGAATGCAGATCAGCAGGGTTTTATATGTTTGTGGATTTGTTTTTTAATCTAATTTGAAAAGATAACTTGTGCTACCAAATTAAAATTATGATTAGTAATTAATACTAGTAATTTAAGTAGTGTTTTAAAGTCAGTGACCTAGGACTTACAAATAACACAGCATTCATTTGTAGATCTGTATAGTAAAATAACAGCTGTTAAACATCATAGGAAAGAGTTGATTAAGTTCTTGTTTCTTCTATTTTATACTAGATTCAGTTCACCTTACAGTGAATGAGTGATCTTTGTTAAATCAGACAGGCCAACAAGACTTATGTCAAAAGGGCCTTTTATCCCCCCCCCCCCATTTTTTATTTTTTAATCCTAGCAGCTGGTTCTTTTCTACCATCTTGGTTTACTGTACATCTGGAAGAAGACTTTTTAGAGCTGGGAGCCATTTCTTGTTCAATTCATGTCCCCTGTTCTTAAGAGAGAAACATTTTTGACAATGCATGTCAAGCACACATTGAATGCTAGCATTAACTAGTAATTTTAAAATATTCATTACAAATATTTTAATTTTATATTTTATCATTTTATAATAAATCTTGCTTACATATTCTAAGCATGTTTTCTCTACTTAGATCTATATAGAATTACAAAGAATATAATACTTTAATAAAAGCATAAATAATTTTATTTTGGTATTCACCTACTCAGCTTATTATAAATATCTGGTTCTTGCTTGTATAGCCAATGTTAGCTAATAAATACTTCTTTGTAGTTCACACCTGTAGTTTTGCTTTTAAAATGTATTTTTTCTTTTACCTATTGTTTTGAATGATGTTAAATTACACCAGAATTTCTGCCTAGAACCTGCTTAGGACAGTTCTGACACCCTAAAAAGTGAAGTTAAATATGAGCATGTTAAAAATATCTCCCTTCATTTAATTTAGATTAAAAGATCCTCTTTAAATTGAGGAAATGCCTCTGTAGGAACTTCAAATATAGAGAGAAGAATAAGATCAAAAAGAACACTTTTATCTGTTGACACAGGTCTGATTTGTGAGGAATTTGTAATTCTGTCTTGATACGTCTGCCCCCACCCCCAGCTTTGGCATTGAAATTCTTCTGTGTGGGGTGCTTGAAAGGAATCCCATCCTGCCTGTGTCTGTGGAGACTCCTGGCCCCTTGTGTTTGGTCAACAAGCAACAGTGGGTGGTCGGGCAGCAGCTCAGGACAAGGGCCCGCTGTGCGCAGGAAAATGTGTTCAAAGGTGTTTAAGGGCAGTAGGGAAGTCGGCTGCCCTTCTGAGAGGCCGGGGGCTATAGATCAGTGTTCTCTACACTATTGTAGACTGTGAGAAAACTTGCAGCAAGAGGCACGAAGGATGAGAAAATATAGTAAACTTATTCACCTGGTTCCACATCTGCAGGCTTCCCTTAAGAAAGGTCTCTTCTGCCCTTTATGTTTTAGAGACTGTTAAACAAATATTGACTACTCTCTGCATTTAAAATAGGGAAAACTTGCAGGGCTTGAGTTAAAAGGATTTGACTGATACATAAGGTACCCTGGAAGTCTTATGGAGTACTAGGTATAATAAGCATTTTTTATAAAGCCTAAACTTCATTATCAGTTTTTGTAGGAATCAGTGTTTTAATGTAAACTGTTAAATTTTTGAACTTTGAGGAAGATCTCTTCAGATCCATTGTTTAACATAAAGCTGAAGATTTTTTATTTAATAGAAATCTCACAGTTGGAAAAAATTAGCAAGCGTTGCAATTTGTCAAGAGCAAATTGTGAAAGATTGATAGTTTATTTTCTTTTGGAAAAGTAAAACATTTTAAACTTTTGATTATTCATACACTGCAGCTTTTATTGTTTTAGTGAAGTTCCTAGGATTGTTTTGTTGATGTTCTATAGAAGGTAACTTCAGCAACTTTTGAAAGTAAGTTTTCTCTTAATTAAAACAAATTTTCTGTTCTGTTTATAGTGTGCCAAAAATGTGTTTTTTTTTAAATTTTATGTTTGTTTACAATCTGTTAAGTTTATCTTACATCCTCATAATTAGAAGAAGAGTTCCTTTTGAGAATGCTGGTAGCATGTTACAGAAGCTTTAGTTGGAAAAACAAAACATGGATTTGTAATTTGTCGGTAATTAAGAAGCTTAGTCATTATTATTATTGTTTTAATTTTAAGTGTTTGAAGGTCTTTTCCCCCCAAGGTGCTTCTTCTAGGCATCTGTAGAAAACTATATTATCTTTTCTTATGATATACTAGTAAAATCGTTAACTCGAACACTAGTTTGTAGAATTTAGAAGACATCTTTTTAATTCTAGGATTTTATTTGTATCATTTTTCCTACAAACACCACATAGTATTTTTAGAACTAGAAGTACTGTAGTGATGGTTCTCATGCTGTGGGATGTGTTCCTATATGGAATTTTCTCCCAGAGTAATCTTTACCCTGTAATTATTCCCCAGATATCTTTAACTGTTTATAGCCAAATAATTTTCATCTCATAAGCATTTATTCATTTGAGTGTATTTATTGGTTACCCCCCCTAGTGTTGTTAAAATAGCCAAGCTGTAAGGTCCATAATAGCAAGTATTTTGAAATTCTGATGAAGTTTTCACTGTTACGTTTTTGTTGTCTTTATTATATTCTTTATATAATTTCTATTTAAGGCTTAATTTTCATACTGGCTCACTGTATAAAGGCAGACTTTTTTGATAACACCACTAATCAGTGTTCTAAATTGTAAGAATAGTGAGCAAAATAAACATATTTCCCATTTTGTTCTCAGTGGTGATTTAAAGTTTCTGATTCAGACTTCACACCATAGAATCACTATTTTACACCCAAAAAAGACTCTACAATTTTATTGTGTCGAGCCCTGATTTTTACAGGTCATAAAGCATTGGCCTAATATGATTGCTTAAGCTAGCTGTAGAACCCCCTTCCAGTTGTATAACCATGAGAATTTTGGGTTAATCCCTGCACCAATTTCAAATAATAGCAAACAATTTCTTAGTATTAGCATAAATGAATCAAAATGTTACAACTTTTCATCAAGGTTTTAGTCTACAGGCTTTAAAAGAATTTCATCTAGAAAAAGATTATAGGAATAGCTAATCTCTTTTAACTTTCAAAAATAATCTGTCTTTATTTTTTTAATTTAATTTTATTTTTTTCCAGTGTTCCAAAATTCATTGTTTAAGCACCACACCCAGTGCTCCACTCAATACGTGACCTCCATAATACATACCACCAGGCTCACCTAACCCGCCATCCCTCTCCCCTCCAAAACCCTCAGTTTGTTTCTCAGAGTCCACAGTTCATTTCTAGAGAAAGTTGGCAAGAGAAAATACACTGATTTCTTGTGAGATATTAAAGCCTTTCGTTGATTTGATGTTACAGAAATAGTTTTTCTCATCTTTTTCTATTTTCTTTTCATAGTAATATTTACTTATCATCAAAGCATCTTCATATTTAAAATAATTGTATAGGGTAGGAATGCCACGTCATATAATTTAAGTTTAAAAGGAGGGTATGAGTCCTCATGGTTTTTCTCGACTCTTAATAGTAAATAGTTTCTGACAACTGAGATTTAAAATGTTTTAATTCTCTCTTCAAAGGAAGTCTTCCTAATTCCCTATAAAATAACTGATCTTAAGACCTTTTTCTTTTTCCTTTCTTTTTTCTTCTTCTCCTTTTTTTAAACAACAAAAAAAGAGCAATGTGTTAGAGAAATTCATTTCTGAGTTTAATACCCACTGTTTGCGGGGCTTATGCATGTGTGTGGTGCTGAAGCGCTATCTTCTGGTCACTCTACAAAAATGCATCTAGCAGATGTGTTCCAGATGCTGGTTAGTCCTGAGGGTGTATATATGCTGTTTTAGCTCTATGGTGCTGTGCTATACTTGATGGTAATTCAACACTATCAATTAAGAAATTAGTTCATATTAAATTTTCTTTTCCTGATGTTATAGAAAATGATGACATGGTTTCTAAAAGAAGAAAAGCATATTCTTAATACAGTTTCTGTTATTAAAAGGGAAGATAAATCAATCCTTTAGCAGTTTCAAAATTCAAGATTTATTTAAACTACATAAATGATTTAAAATTAAACCATTTATATTAACATTGTAAATACATCGGTTAGGGGAAAATCTTTTTCTGAGGATCTATTCAAATAATGGTAATTATATTTTTTGCAGGAATGGTACATAATGTATTTTTAGGAAACCACGAGTGCTTCATTCTTAATAAAAAATGTATGGTTTTGGGGGAACTTGGGTGACTCAGTTGGTTGACTGTCCAACTCTTGGTTTTGGCTCAGGTTGTAATGTCATGAGTCCTGAGATCAAGCCCTGCATGGGCTCCACGCTTAGCGGGGAGTCAGTTTGTTTCTCTCCCTTTGCCCCTCCCTACACTCATCCCCTCTTTCTCTCTCTCTCTCAAATAAATAAGTAAATCTTTTAAAAAATGTGTAGTTCTGAAACCTTCAAGAGTAATATGTAACTTTATGGTAGGCGCCACACCCAATGTGGGGCTTGAACTCATAACCATAAGATCAAAAGTCAGGTGCTCTACCCACTGAGCCCTCCAAGCACCCCACATGTAACATTCTAAATTAAAGCATTCTTTTCTTGCACCTTTTAATGTAAAATTTTATATAATAATTTTTATGTAAATATTGTGATGCTAAGCTTGCCTCCTTTTATTTTCTCTTAAAGTATGTCAGAAAATTGATATTTTGATATTAATTTCCTGAATTCTATAGTTAGTAGCAGTGGTAACTATATAAACTGCAAAGGAAAATGTTGTAAGTCATTAAAGCTTCCACACAAGCTTTGCCTTTAATATAGAAAAAAATAAATTATAAAAATATCACTTCTTCATTGTTTGTGTTTTTTACTCCATATCACATATCATTTATTTTGTTGTTTTAACAAATAAATTGTTGTTTTGAAATATGGAATTACACAGGTTGTATCTTAGGTAGTGTTTTCCCAAGTAGAAATGAATGTAAATGAAACATTTAGCACATAGTATGTCTTTAGTAAAATTCTATTTCAACAAAAAATCTGTCCACAAATGATTTTATTTCTATTTCTACAAACCCTACCTTAGTAGAATTTGTGAGACTACAGGGAGGTAGCTCATACTCTTATCATGTTAAGTGGCTCATGATAAGAGGAACTCCTGAAACCAGGTTTTCCATAGCATGTTTTTACTGTATTTTATTTATTGCTTTATTTTCTGCCTCTACTACCAGAAAGTAAATACTTTGGGAGCGGGGCCATATCTGTTATTATCTTATCTACCTTATCTTCATGGCTTATAGTTCCTGCACACAGGAGGTGCTCAATAAATACTTGTTCAGTGCTGTTGAATAACATATTGTCAGTGGCAGGGATGTGTTTTATCTTTTGCATTTGAAAACAAATTTATATGCTTTTATTATTCTATTAAGTTATAAAAGAAGGAATAGAGTCCTTATTGAGTAAATTAGGATTTGTCACTCAGTTTACATTGAGAGAGTTATTTGCAGAAGGTCTAGTGATTGTGAACAGAAATATAATATTTAACTCTTAAACCTGAGAAGATAGTATTTTGACTTGGAGATAGGAGAAACTTGACTATTAATGAACAATAGAAGGCAGAATGTCAAATCAATTGAATTATGTTATTTTCACCGGTATCTGAAGGCAGAGAAGATAGGTAACTCTGAGTTCGAATAATAAGAGGTGACTTCATGGGGCAGCTGAAATTCAGGTTGCATTTTTAAGGATGAGAGTTTAAGTGGGTGGAGAGGAAGGATAGGTAAGGCCTTTCAGGTAGAGAGGATAGGATATAAGGCACAAAAATGTAAGATACATTTTCATAGGGAGAATATGTAAGTGTTCTATGCATGGTAAATACTCTTTTTGTTGAGTTGTTTGTTTTGAAGCTCTTTGGATGCCCAGCTGAAGAGCTCAGAATGGTAGTGACAGGCACCTCTACAGACTGACAGTGCAAATTTTACCACATAAAGCCAAAGTCTTACTAACTCAAGCAACATGAGATACAAGTAATTCTTGAAATCCATTTTAGAAAGAAAAATGTTTTCTATTTCTTAGGATAATTTGGACTGGATTTCTTAGGGTTTTCTGGAAGACTTCTGAGCATCAAGAAAGCACTATTACAGTGATACTACTCCAGGCAATAAAGAAAGTTTCCTGACGGTAGTTAAAATATTAGACTTCTGGAGTATTTACAGGGTGAGGTGAGAAGGATCCAAATTAGGTGGCTGGCATCAGGAATAGAAAGAGGGAATCAAATTCCACATCCCAAACAAAGAAATCTTAGGACTTAGGGATTTAATTTTTTTTTTTTAATTGGTTTGAGAGAGAGACAGAGATAGCAAGAGAGAGCACAAGTGGGGAGGAGAAGGAGAAGCAGGCTCCCCACTGAGTAGGGAGCCCAACACGGGGCTGAATTCCAGACCCCAGGATCATGACCTGAGCTGAAGGCAGATGCTTAACCAACTGAGCTACCCAGGCACCCCTTGGGGATTTAAATTTTAAGGAAAAGTCAGACTGTGCTCTAAGGCTGCTTCATTAAAAGAGCGTCAGGACTCCAAGTGTCAAGTTGTTCAAAAAAGGATTTCTCAGGACGCCTGGGTGGCTCAGTTGGTTTAGCGGCTGCCTTCGGCTCAGGTCATGATCCCAGTGTCCTGGGATCGAGTCCCGCATCGGGCTCCTTGCTCAGCAGGGAGCCTGCTTCTCCCTCTGCCTCTGCCTGCCCCTCTGTCTGCCTGTGCTCTCTCTCTCTCTCTCTCTAACAAATGAATAAATAAAATCTTAAAAAAATTTAAAAAAAAAAGGCTTTCTCATCCTGATTTTTTGATTTGTAGACCTTCCCCAACCTTTGCCCCTGCCAGTTTTGCTGAACATTCATTCTAAAATGTTACATAAGTTTCTCTCACAATTTGTTACATCTGTGTAGTAAGCCAGAGATCGAATCCTATGAATCTGTCATGGTGGGAATGACTTTCAAAAGCTATTTGGAGAAAATATTTTTTATTTTGCTTGGTAAATATTTTATTTATAAGAATAGAACAATTGAGGAAGAAATAACTCAGAAAAGCAGCTCATTAAATCAACTAAATAAGAATATATGGAATATATGGAAATGTCACCTCTCTTCTAGGTGCTCCAGGCCTTCACAGTCCCATGCTGGATCTGGATAATGATACCCGCCCCTTGGTGTTGGGTCCTCTTAGTCAGACGGCATCACTGAAGAGGGGCAGCAGCTTTCAGTCTGGTCGAGATGATGGTAAGTATCTCTATCCCCCACTTTGTCTTTTAAATTTGTACTTGTGCAATTTTAAACACTTTTCTCTTGGAAATTTTCCTATTTAGTCGTGTTACTGCTGCTAAGTATTACCAACCTTCATAGGTGAATGTTTATTCAACATACATAGTTGTTGAATAAAGCTCGATAAAGTCTAGTTTTATTTTTCCTATGATTGGCTTTTTAAAAATAGGCCATAGAAAATATTTTGTGAGAATTTATTTAAGATGAAATTTTTAACAAAAGTAATCTCTATAGTCATTACAAAGAAATAAATTTTACGCATTTTAAAATTTGCTTCGGAAAGAAGGGTTAATATATTAATTGCTAATCATTTTTCCTAAGAATAAAGCATCTTGAGTTATAACTCTGTTACATTTCTTAACTTTCTAAAGTTGATATTTACCTCTTGTTTATTTACCTGTGTGAGATACAAAATCATTGGTTATAATGCATTTGGGTACCAATTACATGTTATTAGTCACTGGGTATTTATAACCTCAATATCAGATCTAAGAAATCCAAATAGGGTGGGATGCCTGAATGGCTCAGTTGGTAGAGCATTCAACTCCTGATCTTAGGGTTGTGAGTTCAAGCCCCATATTTGGTGTAGAGTCACTTAAAAATATAAATCTTAAAAAAAAAATAAATAGGGTAATAGAAATATCTTACTTTATATTAAATACCTCTAAAGTTTATTTTAAAGTATTTTGTGTTATTACAAGTACTGGAGTAGGGCTTTTTCTAAGGTTTCATTAATAAATATGAATGAATGTCCATCATAAGAACAGCTTAAAATTATATGATTCATTTGTACTAAATGGAGGGCTCAATGTTCCTTCTTGTTCTGTTCCCATTTCCTACCAAGCCCATCAAACTAATATACACAGTGAAAAAACAGAACTACTTGCTTCTGTATACTGTAGTGTATTGTAGCCCTCTAAGCAAATATAGCCCTGTAAGCAAGTACAGCTTCCAGGGTCTGACTCTGAAGTGCATCCCACCTGAGTTTTGTGTTTTTTTTTTTTTTTAATTTTATTTATTTATTTGTTAGAGAGAGAGAGAGAGCACAGGCAGACAGAGAGGCAGGCAGAGGCAGAGGGAGAAGCAGGCTCCCTGCCGAGCAAGGAGCCCGATGTGGGACTCCATCCCAGGACGCTGGGATCATGACCTGAGCTGAAGGCAGCCGCTTAACCAACTGAGCCACCCAGGCATCCCCCCACCTGAGTTTTTAAACAGTAGTTCCTTCTTTTAATTAGTAGGATAATATGTCAGGGCTAAAAACCTTCCACCTCACTCCTTAAGTAATTTACTACCATCACCTGACATGCTAATGGACTTAAATCAATAGAGACTATTTGTGAGTCTTGACTTTAAATGAGTTATATCATCTTGAACAGTTCAAATTTATCCCGCCTGGGTTTTGCCAAACCTCTTGAATCTATTTTATGAGATTCTGGAAATTTTCATCAAATTTAGAAAATTTGGGGCCAGGGTTTCTCAAGTGTTTTTCTGTTCTTCTTCTTTTTCCGGGACTTCAATTACATGTATGTTAGGTCAATAGATTATCTCATAGATCCCTGAGGCTCTGTTTCCCCTTTCCCCCTCACCCCAGTTTTTTCACTCTGCTTCATTATAGAGCCAATTGCTAATGCCTTCAACTTTTCTGATCTTATATCTGCAGTGTCTAACCTGAAAATTCCAGGTACTGTATTTTTCATCTCTAGAAATTCCACTTGGTTCTTTTAAGTATGTTACCTTTCCGTCCTCATTATTTTCCTTTTCCTTTAAATATTTGAACATTGCCCTTATATTAATTCGGTCATCTCTGTTATTTCTGAATTTACTATTATTGATCATTTTTCTCTTGGTTTCTGGTTCATATTTCTCTGCTTATCATGTGAATGTTTGATGTTAAATGTCTGAGTTTTGTTGTCTTCCTTTAAGGAATGCTAGACTTTATCAGTACCTTACTCAGACTTACCAGTAAGTTTGAGCCATTCAAGGCTTTTGCTGATTTGCTAGAGCAGGCCTAGAGTAGCCTTCACTCTGGGAATACTTTAGCCCTACTACTCAGGCATGATCTTTTGGGTCTGTACTGAATGGCCCAGGTAATTGATAAAGACTGTTCTCTCTGGCTGTTCAGAGGTATAAGGTCTCCCTGCTCTGTATTATTTCTGGGAATTGTTTACCCTGGTTGTTCTTTGCCTGGCTTTGTGAAGTTTCCCTTCATATATGCAGGACTCAGCAAAGACTTAGGAGGACTCTTATGCAGATTTTTGGAGTTGCTTTTTTTTTTTTAATGTAGGTCCTCCCTCCTTTCTGGAACTTTTTCCTGCATTTTCTAGTCACCTCCCCCTCCTTCTTTCCAACTCAGAAAGGCCATTGAGCTTTGCTTAGGTTAAGCTTCCTTTTGTCTGTTACCTAGAAATGTCTGTAGACTGAAAGCCATGGCAACTGTGGACTCACCATACATTTCCCTTCCCTTGGGTATTAGTCCTGTGCTGCCTGTTGTCCAGTGTCTAAAATAGTTTATATTATCTGCCCCCGTCCCCAGTTTTCTAGTTGTTTATAACTGGAAGTTGAATCTAACCCTTATTACTCCAGTATAGTTGGAAGTAGAAGTAAAATCCATGTTTAATTTCCTTAAAATTATTACTTGAAACTGAAACATTGAAGAAAATTGTTTATAGTAAAAAGTTCTTTTCATCGGTCTTAGGCAATAACTCTTGAAGTTATATAGGAATTTTACTAAGACATGTTGGATTCAGGATGAAAATAACACTGAGGATCATTTTCAGATAATGAAATTATAGTGTACCCCTAAATAAAGGACCATGCCTTTCACATATGTGACAACTGAATTTAAAGCTTTTCCCCACAACTCATAGACAAAGTATATGAAGGTAGGCACTCAGCCTCACTTAAAATAAAAATTTAAATGGCCATGTAACACTACAATGGGATACCAGTTGGCAAAATCCTCAAATTTTTTCTGTTTGGTTTGTTCATTGGTTATTATAGATTATAAAGAAGCTTCTCTGTGTTTATGTGTGTTGCTGGTAGGTGTGTAAAGAATCCCCATAGAGGTCAATTTAATAACACTTACTAAAATCACAACTCCATGTACTCTTGGACTCAGCAATTCTTGTTCTGAGTTTATTCTACACTGATAACTTGTACATGTGCTAAATGTTGTACAGTTATTGATTAAAGCACTTTATTTTACTTATTTTGAAGCACTAATTTTAATTACAAAACATTCGAAACAGTCTTGTCCATTATAAAGGGATTTTTTAAAAATTATGATACATACAAAATATGAACCACAGTTAACCCTTGAACTGTATTGGTTTGAACTGTGCAGGTTTACTTATACATAGATTTTGTTCAGTAAATATACTGGAAAGTTTTTTGGTGATCTGTGACAATTTGAAAAAACTCTCAGGTGAACCATGTAGCCTAGAAATACTGAAAAAATTAGAAAGGTATTGTTGTAAGAGTATAGTATATAATACAAATATAAAACATATTAATTGACACATTATATAGTTGGTAAGTTTCTTGGTCAACAGTAGGCTATTAGTAGTTCAGTTTTAGTGGAATCAGAAGTTATTCATGTATTTTTGACTGTGCAGGGGGTCAGTGTTCTAACCTCTGTATTGTTCAAGGGTCAATTGTACTGTGTAACTTTGGGGGGAAAAAAGAAACATTTTATGTACGGATAGGGAAAAACTTCAGGATCCATTATTAAATGAAAAAGGCCAAGTGTCAAAAGGGAGTGTTTAATATGCTTTCATTTGTGTGAAAGAACATTTGGAATGGGAGAGAATATGTATTTATATTTGCTTGTGTATTTAAAAGACATGTTAGAAAGAATCACAAGCAGCTAATAACAGCAGTTTCTTAGGGCGGCAGCTGGGAAGTAGGCAAATGGGGAATGTAGGTGGGAGGTAGACTTTGTTCTATATATCTTTTAAATTGTCTTTTCTAACCATATGTTGTCTTTTTAGAATATTATGAAACATTTTAAAATAAATAAAATCCACCCTTCCTAGAATAAGAACAATAATTTTAGCAACAGAACTTTTTGCCTAGGAGTATTTTGAAAGGAAGCTGATAGTTGATGAAGGAGTTAATGGAAGTTTCCTTATCTGACCTGTCTTTGAAGTTGCTGAATAGAAGTTGGAAGTTGACCCCAGTTCTCCTGATCATTGCTGGAAGTTGACCCCAGTTCTCCTGATCATTGCTGTGAACTAGACCGTAGGAATGCCTCTGCCCTGCTCCTGCTGGAGGCTATGAAGCAGAACAGCTGGGTGGGGAAGCAGGGCGTGGAGGAAGGAGGAAACAGGAAAGAATGTGATGAAGAAAAAGAGAAGAAACTGGAAGTGATTAACACTCACTGAATTACTAATTTGTTTTTATTCCTATGAACTTATTTCCATAAAAAATCTTTAAGACCTTATTTCCCACTTCACAATAACTGCATTAAATGATATGTAATTCAAGAGGCTTCAATATTTTTATTTTTTCTTAAATTTCTTTGTTATGGGAAGAGTTATTTGTTATATGATTATATTTGAATAAGTTCCTTTATGATAACTTGATTCACTATTGAACTTTCACTGCATTTATGGTGGCATTTCTAACTGGTTGATATTTGCTTCCAATTTAAGGCTAATTGGCCTTGCCCTATCTTTGCCTTTTGTTTGCAAACATGAATTTGGTGTTTGAAAACATGACTTTTGAAGAGAAGTAGAATATCTTGAAGACAAGGTTGAAAACCCAAAGGATCCTCCTTGCTTCTCCTGCTGTGTCATCCTGACCAGTCTGCCACTCCCCCACCTGCCATGCACCTTTGAGAACAGCACAGTATTCTCTGTGTATTCTTAAAGTGTATTCGCTGTGCTGGGGAGGCTTTGGTAATGTGATGTGGAAAAGGAAATATTTGGTCTATCACCAAATTAAAGCTCTATAGCCAGAGTGGGACAAAATATGACACCTTTTTAGGTGGGGTGGGAGGCATTAATATGTTCAAACCGATTTTTATTCTTGATTCAAAATATATTCATAGTATTATTCCCCTCTTAGCATGGAGATACAAAACTCCTCACCGGGTGGCATTTGTTGAAAAGTTGACCAAGCTTGTTTTAAGTCAGCTGCCTAACTTCTGGAAACTCTGGATTTCATATGTTAATGGAAGCCTTTTCAGTGAGGTATGTATATAAATTTGACTATAGATATAGCTAAGTCATTGTGTAATCTAGTCTTAAAATTTTTAGATTTTGAAGTGGCTTTTTTAAAACGTAGGAGGCCCAAAGCCTGTTAATTATTGTCAAATATCTTAAGATTAATTAAAATCTCTATAAAGCTCTAACACTTCATAGATTTTAAACAAGTTACTTCATTGTTCTGGGACTTAGTATCCTCAACTGTAAAAAGACAATAAGGGTATCTATATTAAAAGGTGGTCATGAAGATTAAATGAGATATTCAGTTAAAAAAAAAAGAAAATATGAAGTATTTGAAGGAATTTGAGTTGAGTAGATTGACAGGCAGGCAACATTATAGATGAAATTATTGTATAGTTGATATGAGCAAATGGTAAAACAAGGATAAAATGTTTGCAGCTTGCACATGGGTCTGAAGTAACCCATGTTATTATGGAATTTCTTAGTTTGAAAGAATTTAAAGATCTCTTTTCTAGTCCTCTGTGATCAGCCTGTAGAAGTTGTTATAAGCATTTACATTTTCACAAGTAGCATATTCACATGGTGTCTATATCATAATTGGCACAGAAATTATGAACAGAAAGTAATGAGACTGATTTTTATAATTCAGACTCATCACTCTAGTGTCTCACTTCAAGTTCCCTGTGAAAGGCCCCCAGATTCTGGAGTATAGACTCTTAATGCCCCTTGCCTTGAGCTGCGAAGGAGGCCCCACAGGTAACATGGAGAAGACATCTCTGGTTTTGTGTCTCTACAGAGAACTCTTTACAACCCTGAGAGATGAGAGGGGTAGAAATCTTCCTGATGGTAAAGACTATTTCCTGCTATCTTGCACTTGCCAAAATGAAAAGTGGGTATGGAAAAGGACTAACTGGTTTTGTTTTTTTGCACAAAAGCATACCTTTATGGTTCAAGACCATGAACCTCTTCCTTTGCAGAAGTCATTAGATGTCCAGGAGGATCCATCCAGCCTCTCTTGATCCATGAACATTTATTCATGCTACTTTTTTTTAAATTGTTTTACTGTACATCATTAGTTTTTGATGCAGTGTTCCAAAATTCATTGTTTACATATAACACCCAGTGCTCTGTGCAATACATGCCCTCCTTAATACCCACAACCAGGCTCACCCTCCCCTCTAAAACCCACAGTTTTGTTTCCCAGAGTCCACAGTCTCTCATGGTTCATCTCCCCCTCCAATTTCCCTTCCTTCACTTTTCCTTTCCTTCTCCTAATGTCCTCCATGTTATTCCTATGTTCCACAAGTAAGTGAAACCATATGATAATTGACTTTCTCTGCTTGACTTATTTTACTCAGCATAATCTCCTCCAGTCCCATCCATGTTGATGCAAAAGTTGGGTATTCATCCTTTCTAATGGCTGAGTAATAATCCATTGTATATATGGACCATATCTTCTTTATCCATTTGTCTGTTGAAGGGCATCTCGGCTCTTTCCACAGTTTGGTGATTGTGGACATTGCTACTATGAATATTGGGGTACATATTGCCCTTCTTTTCACTGCATCTGTATCTTTGGGGTAAATACCCAGTAGTGCAATTGCCAGGTCATGGGGTAGCTCTATTTTTAATTTTCTGAGGAAAAATTTTCTGTTTCCAAAGTGGCTGCACCAATTTGCATTACCACCAACAGTGTAAGAGGGTTCTCATTTCTCCACATCCCCTCCAACATTTGTTTTTCTCCTGCCTTGTTAATTTTTACCCTTTTAACTGGTGTTTTAACTTCTAACTGTGGTTTCTATTTAGAGTCCCCTGATGGCTAATGATGATGAACATTTTTTCATGTGTCTGTTAGCCATTTGTATGTCTCTACAAATGTCTTCAAACATTTGTTTGAAACAAAATGTTCATGTCTTCTGCCCATTTTTTGACTTGATTATCTGTTTTTTGGGGTGTTGAGTTCACAAGTTCTTTATAGATCTTCGATATCAGCCCTTTGTAGTGTCATTTGTGAATAACTTCTCCCATTCCATGGGTTACCTCTTTGTTTTGACTGTTTGCTTTGCTGTGCAGAAGCTTTTGATCTTGATGAAGTTTCCCTTGCCTTTGGAGATGTGTCTTGAAAGAAGTTCCTGTGGCCAATGTTGAAGACGTTACTGCCTATGTTCTCCTCTAGGATTTTGATGGATTCCTATCTCACATTGAGGTCTTTCATCCATTTTGAATTTACCTTTGTGTATGATATAAGAGAATGGTCGAGTTTCATTCTTCTGTACATAGTTGTCCAATTTTCCCAGCACCATTTATTGAACAGATTGTCTTTTTCCTGTACTTTTTCCTGTTTTGTTGAAGATTATTTGGCCATAGAGTTGAGGGTCCATATCTGGGCTCTCTACTCTGTTCCACTGGTCTATGTGTCTGTTTTTGTGCCAGTACCATGCTGTCTTGGTGATCACAGCTTTGTAATAAAGCTTGAAATCAGACAATGTGATGCCTCCAATTTTTTCTTTTGCAACATTTCCTTGGAAGTTTGGGGTCTCTTCTGGTTCCATACAAATTTTAGGATTGTTTGTTCCTGATTTCATTGATCTGTTTTCTTGTTTTTTAGTCTCTATATCATTTATTTCTTCTGTAATCTTTATTATTACCCTTCTTCTGGCTTTTGGCTTTATTTGTTGTTCTCCTTCTAGCTCCTTCAGGTGTAAAGTTATTTATTTGAGACTTTTCTTGCTTCTTGAGGTAGCCCTATATTGCCTTACACTTACCTCTTAGGACCACTTTGCTGTAAGGTTGTGAACCATTGTGTCTTCATTTCTGTTGGTTTCCATGTATTTTTTAATATCTTCTTTGATTTCCTGGTTGACCCATTCATTCTTTAGTAGTATGTTATTTAACCAGCACATGTTTGTGGTCCTTCCAATTTTTTTCTTGTGGTTGACTTCAAGTTTCATGGTGTTGTGGTCTGAAAATATGTATGGTATGATCTCATTTTTTTTTGTACTTGTTGAGGCCTGATTTGTGACCTAGTATAAAATCTATTCTGGACAATGTCCCAAGTGCCCTTGAAAAGAAGGTGTATTCTGTTGCTTTAGGATGGAAACTTCTGAATGTATCTTTTAAGTCCATCTGGTTCAGTGTGTCATTCAAAGCCATTGCTTCCTTTTGATTTTCTGCCTAGATGATCTGTCCATTGATGTATGTGGGGGCATTAACATGCCCTGTTTTTATTATATTATTATCAGAGAGTTCCTTTATGTTTGTGATTGTTTTATGTATTTAAACATGTTGGCCATATAAATATTGACAATTGTTAGATCTTCTTGTTGGGTAGACCCCTTTATTATGAAATAGTGCTCGTCTTTACCCCATATTACAGTATTTGGTTTAAAATCTAGTATATCTGCTATAGGTATGGCTGCTCAGAGTTTCTTTTGATGTCCGTTAGCTTGAAAAATGATTTTCCATCCCCTCACTTTCTTTTTTGTTTGTTCTTTCTCTCTTCTTTTATTTTTCTTCTTTTCTTTTCTTTCTTTTCTTTTTAGTTTCTGAGGTAAAATTTAGTGATTCATCAGTTGCATGTAACACCAAGTGCTCATTACATCAAGTACCCTTCTTAATGCCCA
Source organism: Taxidea taxus jeffersonii (assembly GCA_003697995.1). Classification (NCBI taxonomy): domain Eukaryota; kingdom Metazoa; phylum Chordata; class Mammalia; order Carnivora; family Mustelidae; genus Taxidea; species Taxidea taxus. The sequence goes on along the minus strand of RCUC01147365.1, from coordinate 109,070 downwards.
TGGCTGAGTTATCCCTTCTTCCCAACTACCTCAACTCCAGCAACCCTCAGTTTGTTTCCTAGAGTGTCTCTTATCATTTGCCTCCCTCTCAGTTTTCATCTTATTTTATTTTTCCTTCCTTTCCCCTATGTTCATGTTTTATTTCTTAAATTCCACGTATGTTGCTTTTCTCTGACTTATTTCACTTAGCGTAATACCCTCTTGTTCTATCTATGTTGTTGCAAATGGCAAGATTTCATTCTTTTTGATGGCTGAGTAATATTCAATTTTATACATATGCCACATCTTTTTTATCCATTCATCTGTTGATGGACATCTGGGCTCTTTCCATATTTTGGCTGTTGTGCACATTGCTGCTATAAACATTGGGATGCAGGTACCCCTTCGAATCACTGTGTTTTTGTATCCTTTGGATAAATACCTAGTAGTGTAATTGCTGGGTCATAGGGTAGCTCTATTTTTAACTTGTTGAGGAACCTCCGTACTGTTTTCCAGAGTGGCTGCACCACTTTTCATTCCCACTGACAGTGTAAGAGGGTCCCTTTTTCCATATCCAACATGTGTTATTTCCTGACTTGTTAATTTTAGTCCTTCTGATTGGTATGAGGTGGTATGTCATTGTCATTTTGATTTGTATTTGCCTGATTACAAGTGATATTGAGCATTTTTTCATGTGTCTGTTGGCCATTTGTATGTCTTTGGAGATATGTCTGTTCATCTACCCATTCATTCAGTGGATTTTGTTTTGTTTTGTTTTGGGGTGTTGAGTTTGGTAGGTTCTTTATAGATTTTTGGTACTAGCCCTTTATTTGACAAGACATTTGCAAATATCTCCTCCCATTCTATAGGTTGCCTTTTAGTTTTGTTGACTGTTTCCTTTGCTGTGCCTTTTTATCCTGATGAAGTCCCAATAGTTCATTTTTGCCTTTGTTTCTTTTGCCTTTTGGAGACCTGTCTAGCAAGAAGTTCCTGCAGCCGAGGTAAAAGAGGTTGCTGCCTGTGTTCTCCTCTAGGATTTTTTTTTTTTAAGATTCTACAGAGAGAGAGAGAGAGAGAGAAAGAGAGCAAGCACAACCAAGAGGAGAGGGAGAAGCAGGCTTCCCTCAAAGCAGGGGAAGCCCGATATGGGACTCGATCCCAGGACTCTGGGATCATGACCTGAGCCGAAGGCAGTGGCTTAACCAACTGAGCCACCCAGGCATCCCGACTCCTCTAGAATTTTGATAGATTTCTGTCTCACATTTAGGTCTTTCATCCATTTTGAGTTTATTTTAGTGTATCTTGTAAGGAAATGGTCCAGTTTCATTCTGCATGTGGCTGTCCAATTTCACCCCCTTTGTTGAAGAGACTGGTTTCCCCCTGCCCCCACCCTTGGATATTCTTTCCTGCTTTGATGAAGATTAGTTGACCATAGAGTTGAGGGTCCATTTCTGGGTTCTCTCTTGTGTTCCATTGATCTATGTGTCTGTTTTTGTGTCAATAACACACTGTCTTAATAATGACAGCTTTGTAATACAACTTGACATCAGGAATTGTGATGCCTCTAACTTTGGTTTTGATTTCAACATTCCTATGGCTACTCAGGGTCTTTTCTCATTCCATACAAATTTTAAGATTGTTTGTTCTAGCTCTGTGAAAAATGTCGATGGTATTTTGATAGGGATTGCATTGAATGTGTAGATTGTACTGGCTAGTATAGACATTTTAACAATATTTATTCTACCAACCCAAGAGCATGGAATGCTTTTCCATTGCTTTGTGCCTTCCTCAATTTCATAAGTGTTCTATAGATTTTAGGGTACAGACCCTTTACCTCTTTGGTTAGGGTTAATCCCAGGTATCTTATGGCTTTTGGTGCAGTTGTAAATGGGATTTATTCCTTGATTTCTCTTTCTTCTGCTTCATTATTAGTGTATAAAAATGCAACTAATTTCTGTGCATTGATTTTATATCCTGTGACTTTGCTCAATTTTTTGTATAATTTATAGCAATTTTTGGGTGGACTATCTCAGGATTTTTACATAAAGTATCATGTCATCTGTGAAGAGTGAGAGTTTGACTTTGTCTTTGCCAGTTTGATTGCCTTTTATTTCTTTTGGTTTTCTGATAGCTGAGGCTAGGACTTCCAGTACTGTGTTGAACAACAGTGATGAGAGTTGATATCCCTGTCGTGTTCCTGATCTTAAGGCAAAAGGTCTCAGTTTTTCCCTGTTAAGGATGATATTCACTGTGGGTTTTTCTATTTTTCTTTTTTTCTTTAAAGACTTACTCACTTGTTTATTTGAGAGAGAGATAATGAGAGCATGAGCAGCAGGGAGAGGGAGAAGCTCCCCACTGAACAGGGAGCCCAACAGAGTGCTTGATCCCAGGACCCAGGGATTATGACCTAAACCAGAGGCAGATCCTTAACTGACTGAGCCACCCAGGCGCAGTTATGCATTGTCACTTTTGGTCTTTCCTTCCCACTCAACAAGTCCCCTTTAATATTTCTTGCAGAGATGGCTTAATGGTCATGAAATCCTTTAGTTTTTGTTTATCTGGGAAACTCTTTATGTATCCTGCTGGGTAGAGTATTCTTGGCTGCAGATTTTTCCCATTCAGTACATTAAATATATCATGCCACTGTCTTCTGGCTTGCCAAGTTTTTGTGGAGAGTTCTGCAGCTACCCTTCAGGTCTTCCGTTGTAAGTTAGGGACTTCTTTTGTCTTGCTGTCTTCAGGAGTTTTTCTCTATCACTATATTGTGCAAAATAACTATGGAATATGTTGGTGTTGGCCTGCTTTTGTTGATTTTGAGGGAGTTCTCTGTGTCTCCTGAATTTGGATGTCTGTATTCTTTCCTAGATGAAGGAAGTTTTCAGCTATTATTTCCTCATATAAACATTTTGCCCACTTTTCTCTCTCTTCTTCTGGGATTCCTATGATATGAATGTTTTTATGTTTGATTAATTCACGGAATTCCCTAAGTCTATTATTGTGATCCATAATTCTCTCTTTTGTTTGGCTTCATTATTGTCCATTGTACTATTTTCTGTATCACTTATTCATTCCCCTGCTGCTTCTGTCCTTGTGGTCATTACATCCAGTCTGTTTTGAATTTCAGTTATTACATTTTTTATTTTTTTTTAAACTCTTTTATATCTGTGGTAAGAGTCTCCCTGATATCTTCCATTCTTTTTTCAAGCCCAGTGATTATCCTTATGACTGTTTCTTTAAATTCTGCATCAGGCATATACTTATACCTTTTTTGATTTGATCTCTGCCTGTGACCTTTTTTTGTTCTTTCTTTTAGGATGAATTCCTCTCTCTTTTTGTTTTGTCTAGGTCTCTGTCTTTTTCTATATCAGAAAATCTTGCTATATTTCCTGATATTGAGAGATTTAGGAAGAAGTCCTAAAGTGTCCAGGGCCTGGTGCTTCAGGAAGCATCTCCGGTGTATGCTGCATGCATTCTGCTACTGTGTTTGGCAGTGTTTGGACATTGGCCAGAGTATGGCAAGTTTTAACTAGGTGTGCTCTGGTCTGCTTGTTAAATGAGACCTGATGCTATTTCCACTACAAGTGAAGTTTTCAGAACTCTGTGGTTAGTAGATGTGGTGGATACAGGGGTTTCTGCTGGTCTTCTGGGAAGGGGCCTGCTGCTCTGAGAAAAGAAGTACCAGCAGAATGCAAGGGAATGAGACTTGGTGTAAGCAGATTAGGCAGCCAGTTTTGGCATTGTGCTATTTCCTTAAGTTGGTTTATGCTGAAGGATGGGGGAAAGAAATGGTGCCAGCCAGCTCCTTTGTCCCTAGAGAGGGGTCTCTGTGCTTGCTGCTCCCAGTGAAACACTTCCAGAAGAGTGAATAATTTCCTCTTATGCATCCCCAGTGTTTCTCAGATTGCTGTTTTCTCTCTTTCTATCTCCAGGGTGCTTGCTTACCTGGAGCAGCACAGTGTACTTTGGGTTATATCCCATCCAAGCCTGCTGACTTTTGAAACTCCAAACTTTAAGGTCATACTGTAGCAGGTTCTAAGCTCGTCTTCTTGGGGAGGGTCTCGTTGCTCTGGGGCAGTTATACTAGAGTGCAGGGGCATGGGATTTAGAGCAAAGGAGGCTAAACAGCCAATGTACAGGTTTTCTGCCCTTAGTGCCTATGCTAAGGGGGTGGGGGGAAGAAATGGTGCTCTCCAGCTCCTTTGTCCTCCAAGAGGTGTCTCTGTGAATGCCACCTCTCACAGATGTTCTCCAGGAAGAGTGAACAGTCTCTCCCCCATGTACCTTAGGTGGTCCTTGGATTGGGCTGTCTGCCCTTGTCTGCTTGCTTGCCTTCTCTCTAGGAGTAGGGTCTCTATCTCAGCCAAGCCCACTGACCTTTGAACTCCAGTCTCTAAGCCCTACTGGTTGCAGAAACTCAAAAAAATCAGCCCCTCTCCAGCCATTCTCATTTTTCCAGCTAATGGCTTTGGGGAAGTGTTGTCCTTGTGCATTTCCCTGTATGCTCTTTTCTCTCTCCTTTCTCTGTGAGTAGGGCTCCTTCCCCTCTGCAATACCTGTGATCCTTTTCTTCCCACAAATCATACCACTACAATTCCTGTCTTCCTCGACTTGGCCTCTTCTCTCCCTCCAATTAAAATGTTTGTTCTGTCAGACATTAGGTTGATTTCTTGGGTATTCAGAATGATTTGATAGTTATCTAGTGGCGCTGAGGTGCCAGACAGACCTAGGGTCCTGTGTACAGGCCTGGGGTCTTAGTGTATACTTTAATCTTAGCTCCTCCCAATCTGAGGAAGAAAATGCTTTAATTTCAGTTTTTCTGGTTGTCCTGAAAAAAGTTTTTTCAACATTCTGCTTTCAGATATGTCTCTGTCATTTTGCATTTTTATTCCTCTCAGCTGCATGAGAGTTGTCTGGCTCTGTGTGCTGAGGACAGGTTTGGGGTTCTTGCCCTTTGCCATGGTGTAGAACAGCCACACACATTGATACTGTGTAGTAACTTCCTCCTCCTATCTGCTTCATCTCTAATCCTGATGGTTCATGAGGACTGGAAAGGTTAGCTGCTTCCATATCACTACCTTGGCTGATCGTGTTAATGGCTCTTTTACAGAACACTAATTTTAGTGTTTAAATAGAAATGTCCAATATATATCACTTATTAGCTGTGACTTGAGGCAAATAACTTTATACTCTATTGCCTGATTGCACAGGTCAGGTTTGAGGTTAATGTCAGTGAAGTGCTTATAACAGTGTCCAGCAGGTAAATAAAAATTTATTCTTATTATTTAGAATACATATTTATTCCAGTATTTAAAATTGTATTGGCCTGACACATAATAGGTGTTCAGAGAATAAAGTTTAGTAGCATTAAGAAATAGTGGACTGTTGGGGTGCCTGGTGGCTCAGTTGGCTAAGTGTCTGCCTTCAGCTCAGGTCATGATCCCAGGGTCCTAAGATCGAGCCCTGCATTGGGGCCTACTTCTCTCTCTCCTTCTGCTGCTCCCCCTGCTTGTGTGCTCTCTCTCTCTCTTTATCAAATCAATAAATAAAATCTTAAAAAAAAAAAAGAAATAGTGGACTGTTGACCTACTAGAGTCATATTGAATAATGTCTAGATGGATTCACTCATCAAAAGAATTAGTACCTTAGTAAGTGGATTTTAGACCTAGTTATTTGTTTCCAGTCCAATGTTTCTTCCTTCCAGATTGATTGCTGTAAGTGGCCTACCACACAAAGATAGTAGTTGCCTTATCTTGAGTCTTTTTAGAGTTCATAAAATTCCTAAGATTTTCATCTGGAATATTTTAGTGAAACATTAGTTTTTGGATATGCCTATGGTATTTCTACCTATCTGTATTTTTAAGCTTTTAAGAGCTTATAGTAATAATTATTAATTGAGTATAATTCACTATACTGATTTGGGCATGTTTTTAAACTATTTGTCCTCTATTGAAAAGCGAGAAAGACACTGAAGGGTAGTAGAAGGGAATGGAGGAGTTAGGAATGTGTGGCCACCATATCAAACTATTAGTGAAATCCAGAAACTTAATTAAATTAAAGCTGGTAATAGTTCCAAGGCTTTTGATAGTTGGTATTTAAACTCACATAAGAGAGTTTTGTAATATTTAAACAAAATTTACTTGAAGGGTTTCTTTCTAGTTAGAGAACTATTTTGCTTTATCAAGAGCCCATCCATTAAAGATTTAGATGGAGTTTCCAACAGTTTAAAAAATAGTTTTTCAAACCACTCATGCCTATGTGAAGTAACATACGTGTATCAGAACAGTGAAATCTAGCCGTTGGTCTTACCACAAAGTAGTTTTGGTCTGTGTGTACAGGAAAGAGTTAAGGTTTTTAGTTAACAAAATGGTTAATATTAGGTTGAGATCTCACCTTTAGATATACCCTAAAAATAATATAATTTGGAGTGAAAATGTTAAGGCATCCAAATAATTTTTAAACATTAATAATCAACATTTAAAAAAGTTGTATAACTCATAGTATATAAATTAAAATGTGCTTTATCTTCCAAAATTAGATTTTCTTTTAAAAATAGGGCAACTCATATAGTTCAATATGTTGATAAGTAACTGTTTTTTAATTAACAGTTTCAAGAGGTATGCCTTAAAACTAATTCCGGCCCTCTTCAGTTTCTATGTATTTGGAGACCAGTCCTTGAAGTTTGTAAATTATTTTGTCTAGTAAATGTCATCATGCATTCATTAGCACCTGTTTAATAGGAAAAATTTAGTTTTAATTTTGATATAATGTTTTGTAAAGAATTGATCTTCACTCATCTTTGATTTTAAAATATTTAGAACAAAGCTATGAAATAACTAGCCCATTAAACAAGCCTACTACACAAAAAGTTCAGTATTAAGTACTGTGACAGCTAGAATTAGAAAAGCACCATCTGTTATTGGCATACTCAGTTTTATGCTGGCTTGACTCATTATTGAGACAAATTATGCCTTTATTTCAGAGCTCCATCCCTTTGTCCATAGCACACTAAACCAGCACTGTCATTCAGGGTTCAGAGAAATAGAACCAAGAGGATGTTGATTCAATTTGGCTTACCTGATTATAGAGGTTAAGAAGTCCCAGGATCTGCAGTCCTCAAGTTGGTGACTCAAGAATGCCCATGGTGTAGTTCCAGTCTGAAAGCCAAGAGGCTTGAGATCCAGGAAGTACCAATGTTTCAGTTCAGTGTCCCCATTGAAGGCAGTGAATCAGGAGGAGTTACCCCCTTACTGGAAGGAGTGTCAGCTTTTTTGTTCTAGTCAGGCCTTCCACTGATTGGATGCGTTCAACCCTCATTAATGAGGACAATCTGCTTTCCTTGGCCTACCAATTCAAATGTTAATCTCATCCAAAAACACTCACAGACATACCCAGAATAATGTTAAATGAATATCTGAGTACCTTGTGGCCCATTCAGGTTAACAGGTAGAATTAACCATCATAAGGTCCTTAACTTAGGTTTTATAGTATAGAATTCCAGTGTCATTCTTTTCTGTGCCTTTTCATATCACAGTGGGTGCTGGGTTTCTTAGCAATATCTGAATTCCACACCTACTGGAGTCCTCCCAACCCTCAATATTCACAGGGAATTCTTAAACCTCCTCTGCTTATTTCTTTTGTTATTTTAAATCTCCAGGAGAAGCAGTGAATCTGTTGGACTTTTCAGGAATATATCATAGGATTATGCCTGGCAGATCTCCTTCTAAGGGCCAGTTAGCCTTGTGGAGACCTAGTAGTTTAAATTTTTTAAAGAAGACCTTCAAATTAACCTAGCCATATGCTTTCTTTTTTTTTTTTTTTTAAAGATTTTATTTATTTATTTGATAGACAGAGATCACAAGTGGGCAGAGAGGCAGAGAGAGAGAGGAGGAAGCAGGCTCCCCACAGAGCAGAGAGCCTGATGCGGGGCTCGATCCCACGACCCTGGGATCATGACCCGAGCCAAAGGCAGCGGCTTTAACCCACTGAGCCACCCAGGTGCCCCAGCAGTATGCTTTCTAAAATATATCCCAGGAGGTCCTGAAGAACCCTAACCCTGGGTGATCCTTCATTCACCAAATATTTATTGAATATCCTGAACACACTATGTGACAGGTACTGATACATGTACATACACATACATATACATGTTTGTACATGTAACACATATATAATGTAAATTCTAAAATATATAAATATATAAAATAGTGACCAAGATAAATATGACATATCCCCTCCTGGAGAGATAAAACCAAAATCAATTTTTTAAAAAATTTATCTTAAATTTTGCTAATAGCTATAAAAGAAACTAGTAGCATTCTAAGATAAAGAATATCAGTGGGATGGAGGTCAAGGGAGATCTCTCTGAGGAGATGACACTGAAACCAAAACTTGAAACGTAAGAGGGAAACAGCCATACAAAGAATTAGGGAGAAGAATGTATTAGGAAGAAACAGCACATTGCAAAGCCAAGGAAAGGAGCTTAGCGTATTTGAAAAACAGAAAGAAGGTAAAAACATTCAGAGTATACTAAGCTGTGGTTTAAGGTATCAGGAGAAGCAGGAGATGAGGCTAGAGGAGGAAGCAGGGACCAACGACAAGGTTTTGTTACAGACCATGGTAAAGAATGTGTATTCCAGGGGCCCCTGAGTGGCTCAGTGGATTGAGCCTCTGCCTTCCGCTCAGGTCATGATCTCAGGGTCCTGGGATCGAGCCCCACATCAGGCTCCCTGCTCAGTGGGGAGCCTGCTTCCCCCTCTATCTCTGCCTGCTGCTCTGACTACTTGTGACCTCTCTCTGTGTGTCAAATAAATAAATAAAATCTTTAAAAAAAAAGAATGTGTATTCAAGTATGGTGGGAAGCCACCGATAGACCCTAACTGGTGGAGTAACCTGATCAGAGTTTTGGTTTTAAAAAGACCAGTCTGGTTATCTGTACAAGAATGAATTGGCAGCGAACAAAAGGCAGAGTGAGTAAACTATTGAAGCTGTCTGGGCAGGAAATGATGGTGTTTGGATTAAGGTTTTGTTAGTGGAGTTGGAGAGAAAATGATAGATTTCATTTGTATTTTGGAAGTAGTGTTGACCAGACTTACTGATGGATCAGATGAGTAAGATGAGGGCAAGAATTAACATAGAGCTACCAAATGGACTCTCAAGTGAGTAGGTGTGACATTTACAAAGTCAGATAGACTTGAAGAACATGCTTGGAGGAAGATACCAGTTTTCTACTTTTAATGTATTGAATTTGAGATTATTGTGAGTTATTCAAGAAGAGACATGAAGTAGACAATCTGAAAATCAGATTTGGGCTGAGGAAGGATTTGGGCTAGAGATATAAATTTGGAAGTGTGACATTGTGATTTATAATAAGAAATATAGGGACGCCTGGGTGGCTCAGTTGGTTAAGCGGCTGCCTTCGGCTCAGGTCATGATCCCAGCATCCTGGGATCGAGTCCCACATCGGGCTCCTTGCTCGGCAGGGAACCTGCTTCTCCCTCTGCCTCTGCCTGCCACTCTGTCTGCCTGTGCCCGCTCTCGCTCGCTCTCTGACATAAATAAATAAAATCTTTAAAAAATATATATAATAAATATATATGGTCTTTTGGTTTTGGGCACAGAGCTCCAAAACCTTGGGAATTTCCTTAAATGAGGAAATTTTTTTGTTAATAATGTGTCTTTTGTTAATAATGTGACCTCCATTGCCACCTAAAGATGGAGTGCTGATTGCTTGGATCACCAACGATACGATTAGAGGGTTGAAATTTACAGTCTAACCCTCAGACCTTGAGGTAGGGAATTGGAGCTGGAGGTTGAATCAGTTGCCAATGGCCAGTGATATAATCAGTCATGCCTGTGCAATGAAGCCTCCATAAAAACCCAAAGGACAGGGTTTAGAGAACTTCCAGGTTGGTGAATGTGTGGAGATGCTAGGAGAGGGCATGGAAGCACTGCATCATTTCCTTATACCTTGCCCCAACCATTTCTGAATTTTATCCTTTTATAATAAACTGGTAATCTAGTGGGTAAACACATTTCCTAGTTCTATGAGCTGTTGTAACAAATTAGTTGAACCCATGCAGGGAATTATAGGAACCTCTGATCTGTAGCCAATAGGTAAGAAGCACAGGTGACAACCTGGTCTTGAGATTGGCATCTAAATATGTGTTGGGGTGTGCAAATCTTGTAGTACTGGGCATTTAACTTGTGGGATCAGGTATTATCTCTAGGTACATTCATGTCAGAATTGAGTTGAATTGAGGACACCCAGCCGGTGTCTGGAGAATTCCTTGTTTTTAAGGGAAAACTCCTCCCCCTACACACACACATGTTGGAATTGAGTACAAAATCCAAAATAGGAAGACACTAGACAGAAATGATATGTGAAGCCTTGAGAATAAATTAGTGAGAGTGTATAGAGAAAAAAAGTGCCTAAGACTAGGACCCAACAAACTGCATTAATCAGAGAATAGCTAATATATCACCTTGGTAAGCCTGGGGCCATTCATTTGCTTTTCTGCACCTAGGCCACTATATTGCCTGAAGTGTTACTTTGAATCAGAGCATCACGCTTTGACAGAAACAGAAAGTAGGCTAACAGACATTCAGGGCCAGTTGGACTTACCTGAGTGGTCATGACTCAGATGGGAGTCACTCTTGACATCTTTCCTTTCTCGCTGAAACACCCAGTAGAATTGACAGGTTCAGTCACCTCTACCTTGGAATCTTGTGTCTGAGCCATCCACATGAGTTCATGGCTTACCTTCTTTCGCCTTAGTTGCTGTGATTGCTCACCTAGAGAGTGCAACATCCTTCTAATTGGCTGTGCTAATACCAGCCTCTGTAGTCACTTCTCACTGTCACTTTAAAACACTTCAGTTACTTCTCATTTGTTTTAAAAATAAAGGGACAAAAACATTAGCTTCTAAGTGAAATCCTCATGTATAAAGACATTTGAGTGTTGTTTCTTAATGAATTTAGGAATTTGCTTATTGAATTATTACTAAGGTGAATTTTAGGTTTAGTTTTTTCAAAAATTAAACTTTGATTCTTTAAAAGCAGAAGTACATTTCTATAAGGAAAAAATTATAAAAGCTATATAATTTAATATAAAATTATACAATAAATGTAAATTAGAGCCTGAAGAGTTATGTATATATGCATATGATGACCCACTTTTTAACAGGTATGTCTGGTGTTTTTGTTGAGAACATTCAGCAGTCCTTACCCTTCTTTTGCTCATTCATGTTAGTAATGCTTATCATAATAATGAACTCTATAGACTGTTTCTCTGGCTTATACCAAAAATATATGGAACATCATTTGTATTTTAAAATTAACTTGAAGTCAGTTGTTAACATGGAAGTTCTCTTGACATGTCTCTAGTGAATATTTCATAAGCATTTTAACTTTAAAGGATAATTTCACATTATGTTAGTGAAGTATCAGAATTTTCTTTTTTTCCATACCATTTTGTTACTATTTTTTATTTGGAAAGTTTTCCAAGCTTACCCTTCCTTCTCATGCATTTTATATGGTAAAAGAATTTGGGAGTAAAAAGTCAACTAAAATCCAATTGAATATATTCCTCTTTTAATCAATATAGTCTTCTACATACTACTTTAAGGAGAAAGAAATATCAAAGGAAAACATGGCTAGCAGTAAATAGATAAAAATTTAGTTTTAGAATTCTAGAATATATTCTCTCCTGAATTAAACTATAAAATCCCTGAAAGAACAGTGATTTGTAATTTTCTAAAAATAAAATGCCAAGTATAATGCTTATTTATAAATGCTTAAAGGAAGGGAATGGATAGCCCAAGATTCCTAGATGTTAATTCAGAGTTTACTTTTCCTTTTTTTCCTATACTAGCTAATGAGAAATAGTATTGAGAAGGTTATCCTGGGTATGATTTAGGTTTAACCATATACAATTATTAATGAACATGGTACATGAAATTCAACTACAAAAAAGGTAATTTCAACTTAATTCTTAGGCTTATTTATGGAAATTGTACTTAACGGTTTTAAGGTGAATAACTTCTTTTTGGAATAAGAAAGTTTTTCTAAGTCTGTTTTTAAATCAGAAACTTAGATTATGTCTTAAACACTCCTTTCAGTCAAGTTACAACTATATCTTATGGTCTCTTTATATACAACTGGTAAGTTGTTTCTTATTTTTATCTGAAGACAACTAATATATTTGATTTTGCTTTTTTAATTTTTAAGACTGCAGAGAAATCAGGCCAGATTGAAAGATCAAAGAATGTAAGGCAAAGACAAAATGATTTTAAGGTAAGTTAATGATAAGTATATAGACCAGACTTTTTCACAGGGTAAGGTTTTCTCAACCAAAGTTACTAGAAAACTTTACATTCAAACTATTCATCATTGTTCAGGCAGATTCCTTTAGCTGATTTAGTGATTTTTAATACAGTTTTACTGCATTAAATTAGTGATTTTTAATGCAGTTTTACTCTCATCATTATCTAGAAAATGATTCAAGAAGTAATGCAGTGTCTTGTGAAGTTGATCCGTGGAGCCCTGCTCCCACTCAGCATCCCAGAGTGTGGAATGAGGCAGTATGGAGGCTGGGAGGTGAAATCTGAGCTCTCAGGACAGTGGCTTGCTCATGTCATCCAGACCATAAGGTAAATATGGACTCATTCTTCTGAAAAGGGGTAAATTTTTTTTGTCTTTTTGAGGAAAAAAAAGAAATACCAACACATTCAATTTGGGATAAGATTTTTTAATATAGTCAACAAAGAATTTTACTCTGTCTTCTTGCCTCCAGTATTTCCTCTGTATCATAAAGCATCTAAGTTAAACCTTCCTGGTACTTATGTTTGATGAGAATGTCATACTGAATGAGGATCTTCTTATTGTTTAATTCAGTATTAGTGCTGTATTATGATTCCTGTTATGGTTTTACTTCCCCCGGGCTCAGTATAATATTGTAGCTTATAACCTCCATAGCCTGGCCAAACTGATGACAGGAATTGCTCCAATATCCTACTCTGCTCATTTTTGTTTTATTTCACAGGCTTACTTATGAATCGTTGACTGCCCTTGAAATTCCTAATGACATGTTACAGACTATCCAGGATCTCATTTTGGATCTCCGAGTACGTTGTGTGATGGTCACATTGCAACACACGGCAGAAGGTATGTTAAAAATTGATGACATTTGCTAGATAACGATTATCTAGATATGCCACCTCTTTCTATCTTCTAATCCTTGAAAATGACAGAATTACTTTTATGGGAATTTGAATATTTTAGATCACAAATAGATACTCAATAGGATTTTTTCCTTTTTAAAATATCTTTCCAAATCTATTTACCTGAGATACCAGACCATGCATAAATTAATATGGGTACACTTGAAAATATTTCAGGATATAAGAACATCCTTATGGCAAATGTTAAGTAGAAAAAGTATAGTATAAAATGTATATAAAGTATGAGTCCAATTTTGAAAAGATGTATACCTTATTTATTTTTTAAAGATTTATTTATTTATTTATCAGAGAAAGAGAGGAAGGGAGAGAGGACAAGCAGAGGGAGCAGCAGACAGAGGCAGAAGCAGGCTCCTGCTGAAAAGGAGTCTGATGTGGGACTTGATCCTAAGACCCTGGCATCATGACCTGAGTGAAGGCAGATGCTTAACTGACTGAGCCACCCAGGCGTCCCTGTATGTATGTTTTAAATATTTAGAAATACCAGTGTAAAGCCAGAAGAAAGACTAACAGTGGTTTTCTGTATAGTGGAAATTATAAGTGATGCTCATTTTCTTTATACCTTTTAGAATTTTCAGGATTTTGTGCATATAATCATAAAAAGAAGGGTTATCTTTATAAAGCAGCCATTTTGGATATTAAATATTTTCAAAGGCAGTCAAGAACATCATTATAGGGGCACCTGGGTGGCTCAGTGGGTTAAAGCCTCTGCCTTCAGCTCAGGTCATGATCCAAGGGTCTTGGGATCAAGCCCCATGTCGGGCTTTCTGCTCATCAGGGAGCCTGCTTCCTCTTCTCTCTGCCTCTCTCTCTGCCTACTTGTGATCTCTGTATGTCAAATAAATAAATAAAATCTTAAAAAAAAAAGAACATCATTATAAATAACATAAGCCATAAGTGTCTGTCACCAGGACTTTCAAGTAAGAAGGTCACATTTTGGGGCACCTTGGTGGCCCAGTAGGTTAAGCATCCAACTCTTGGTTTTGGCTCAGGTAATGATCTTGTGGTTGTGGGATTGATCGAGTCCATCATTGGCTCTGTGCTCAGTGTGGACTCTGCTTCAGGTTCTCTCTCCTCCTCTTCCCTCTCACTCATGCTCACTCTCTCAAATAAATAAATAAAATCTAAAAAAAAGAAAAGGTCACATCTCTACAGAATTGGTGACTAAACATACTGTGTCAACAGAAAGGGAACAGAATCCAGGTGAGAAACAGCAGTATCCTCTGAATTTACCTGCTCCCCCTAGGGACCTGAGACAGCTTGAAATGCTAAAGGTTTGGACAGGTAGCATTCCTTTGGCAATCATCAGAAGTGTCTAAGATTAAAACAATATAAATTTTTTATCACATACTTTAGGAAAAAATATTTTGTAGTTTATTTTGTACATGTTGAATATTTTCAAGAGTGCTTTGAATAAGTAATAAACCATTATCTGAAGTTGTCATTAAGCCTAGCCTAGCAGTCTCCAAATTGGGCTAAATTTATTTACATTAATGTGTTATGAAAAAAAATCCAGAAAACAATACATATTTACATCCTTGAGTTTACTAGAATTATGTTTTATATTATTACCTATTTTTCATTTTTTTACAAACCCATATAAAATGATGAAAACCCATAATATTTATAGATTTTTATCTCTGCAAAGTTCAACTAGAAAATTATAATAAAAAGTACTTGTGTGCTTATTTTCTCTTCAGAAATAAAGAGGTTAGCTGAAAAGGAAGACTGGATTATAGATAATGAAGGACTGACTTCTCTTGTAAGTTTAAATTCTCTTCAGTGATTAATCATTAGTGTATATTATATTCAAAATAATGATTTTATTAATAAGCATATATTCTAAGGGAGGGGGTAGGAAGGATGGGATAGCTAGGAGATGGTCGTTGGGAGGGTATGTGCTAGGGTTAGTGCTATGAATTGTGTAAGACTGATTAATCACAGACCTGTACCCCTGAAACAAATAATACATTATATGATAATTAAAAAATAAGCATATATTCTCTGCATTGTAATTCTATATCATTTTCAGAAATAGAAAAAAATAATAAAATAGAAATAGAAAATATTTTTATATATAGAAATATATAAAAATATATGTATAAATATATATAAATTACACATGTAATTTATATTTATTATTTATTAAATTTATATTAATTTATTACATATGTAATTTATATATGTATTATATATATTATATGTAAGTTACATATGTTATTTATATATATATAGAAAAATAGAAAAATAAACTTCTTAATGTTTTCCTTTTCAGAGTCAGTTTTGCTTAACACTAACCACAAATATTTAAAAATTAATAAAAACCGTGGATTTCTTTTAGCATGCTCTTCATTGTGTGTCACTGTTGTCTGCATTACATTTTAAAATGGATTGTGCTTCATTCTAAGTTACCCAGTAACTTGCATTTTTTAGAAAAATAGAATAGAAAGAAATGCTGGTACTGGCCTCTAAGCCAAAACAAAACAAACAAACAGTAACAGCAAACCTCTCCAGATATATACATAGGTCAAGCAAGCAATTAGAAACATGGCATATTCATTTTGGAGTCATCATCTGTTCGAATGAGACTCTTAGATTTTCAAAATAATTTTGAAAATAGTTTTCATGATATACCATGTTTTCACATCTGTTTCATGGATTTCCACAATGATCCAGTTAAATTGACATTCAGATGCTAAAACATCGGGGCTTTTAGACAAGGTGGGCATTTCTTTTTTTCTCTAACATTAAGGAAATTAGAACTAGTATGGCAGCTTAGTGATGCAGTCAATACGAAGGGCTCCTTCTGACTTTCTTCATTGTGATCCTTATTGTGGCTTCTGTCTCTGGATGGCCTCATGATCACAAGAAGGCCACTGTAGTTCCAAGCACCCTGGCCTTATTCCTGTCATGGGAAAAGTTCAGCACTTTCTTAGGAGCCAGCCACAGCTGACCAGTCTTCCTACATCTAGTTGACTAGAATTTATTCACATTCCTATTCCTGTTTACAGTGGAGGCTGGAAAAATGCAGTTGTTTTGTTTTGTTTTGTTTTAGCAGAGCACATTGTTAATCCCAACAGTTTCTGTTTTAACTTAGAAAGAAAAATGGAGAAAATAAATCTGGGGAATGCAGTCAGGTTTCTGCCTATTTAGTAGATGAGGAAACTAGAATGAAATGGTTTTTGACTTGCCGAAATTTACAGAACAGTGGTTGTTGAGAGGCAATGACCTTATGTAATTATATTTCTTCATTTCCTCAAATTGCTGAACTGTTTTTTTAATTGCTATACTTCTTATTCTTTGGGAGTTGGAGAATTTTTGATGAATTGAAATCCTTTTCTCCTGTTCCTCCTAAGTACACTAAAATGTACCTTACTTTATATAACAGTATGGTTTAGAATAGCAGTGCTTTCTTACAAATTTTTATAAATTAAATCATGTTTGGGGGCACCTGGGTGGCTCAGTCATTAAGTGTCTGCCTCTGGCTCAGGTCATGGTCCTAGGGTCCTGGGATCAAGCCCTGCATTGGGCTCCCTGCTCAGCAGAATCTTCTTTTACTCTCTCTGTCAAATAAATAAATAAAAGCTTAAAAAAATTAAATTATGTTTGACATTAGGGAAATTTATTTTTAATAAATCTATTATAATTATATTTTAAAGGATTTGTTTTTATAAAAATTAGCTTTGGTCTATTTGACTTACTCTACTTTTCATAATTATTTGTGCTTAAATACAAACTATCCTATAACTAATTCTGTTGTACTAAATACTTAGAGAAAGGAGATATGGAGTAGACCTTCATGGTTCAATACAGCAGACATTTGCAACATGGCTTGTATAAAATACATAGCAGATTTCAAAGACTCGGTGCACAAAGAATGTAAACTATCTCAACTTTTTGTATTGATTATATCAATTTTTTCTTTATGTGTTTACTAGAAACTCTAAAATTACATATGTGAGTTATGTTTGTGGTTCACACTATACTTCTTTTCGACAGTGCTATTGTAGAGGAAAATGTGCAGTGCTGGGTTTAGAATCTTAATCTGGTTCAGTCCTTAGTTCTGTCATATAATAGTCATGCAATATTTTGTTTGTTTGTTTGTTTATTTATTTATCTCTACACCCAACATGGGGCTGGAACTCAGGACCCTGAAACCAAGAGTTGCATGCTCTTCTGACTAAGCCAGTCAGCTGACCCAATAGCCATACACTCTTAAAGAAGCCACTTTACCTCTCTTGGTCCCATTGAGTGCTTATGTGATAGCAACTGAATCTGGGTCCCAGTGAATGTTACGTGATAACTGCCACATCCGAGTCCCACCGTATGCTTATGTGGTGGCTGCCATATCTAAGTTTGGTTGTTTGATTATAGTAGTTAAACCTCTTTGAAAATATTTTGAAATGGTCACTATAGACTTGTTTGTAGTCAATTTAAAGTTTAATATTAAGAAAATGTAACCATAGAATAATTTCATGTTTGTCACAAATACAAGTTAGAAGACTAAACTTTGTAGATAAATGACCAACAGAAAGTTATACTTCTGGTGTCAGCCATTGTATCTTATAGGCAGATGTTGGTAAAGAAATATGCTAACATAATAGTGTTAGTAGGGGCACCTGGGTGGCTCAGTGGGTTAAGCCTCTGCCTTCCGCTCAGGTCATGATCTCAGGGTCCTGGAATCGAGCCCCGTATAAGGCTCTCTCCTCAGTGGGAAGCCTGCTTCTCTCTCTCTCTCTGCCTGCCTCTCTGCCTACCTGTGATCTCTATGTTAAATAAATAAATAAAATTAAAAAAAAATATTGTTGGTAAAGCTGAACATGTTTTAAGCTAGTCAGCATGGACCTCACTTCAGAAAAAAAGGTGAATCAGTGCATAGAGTAAAAGTTAAAGATCCAGCTTTGAGTATTTTAACCTAACTGACATCTGTAAAATTCTTAAAACTTTGAACAATAACTTAAATTATCTCAAATTCTATTATACACTACTAATTTATATTTTCTTAACATTTCCAAAGTACCAGTCACATGTTTTGGAATAGTAATATATTTTTCTTTCCCTGAGACTTTTTAATATTTTAATTTTTTAAAATTTTCAATTCTGAGAACTTTCCTCTTTCCTAAGAACTGGAATGATTTGTGATAACTCCTTTAGTCAGCTAAATTGGGTGGTTCACTAACAATATGCAGAGATATTACTGTTTCTTTTTAGAGAAAAGAAATAGCAGATGTTTGCACTATCATTTACTCCCAGTTTAACTGAAACTACTAGAGTTCTCTGGTATTCCCTGTTTACTGTATTAATATAGATATAAAAAGAAATTAAGAAAATTTAGTTTGGATATTAATGCAAGAAATCTAAGTAACTACATATGAACATCAACATTTAATTGCCCACAGTTGAATTTTGGTTTTAATTCTATTATTATTTTAACATCTTAGATTTTCCCAACTTTTGAGGCAGGTAGGTTGGAGGGATAAGGTAAGGTATCTAACAAACATTTTGACTCTTGAAATACTATATGCTTTTATTTTTAATTATTCTTGGGTACTTTGAAGTTTTTTATGGCGCCCTCTTGTGGTTTCAAAGTGGAGTATTAATATGACATTAAGATTGAGGCAATATTTTAGCTTTCAGTAAGTGTGGGTTCCTTTTTGTTAAAACAAAAAAAGAATCATCTTTGTATATAGGTATCCATTCTGTTCAGTTTTTTCCCCCAATCTCTTTTAAAAATTGAAGCATTTGCACATAGCTTTTCAGTTGAATTATGAGCCTTATGTAGCCTTGTGCTCCTGAGTGAAACCCAGACCCTTAGCCTCATCTTGTACTGCCAAGCTCACGGTTAGTGGTTGCGATGCACTGCTATTCTTGTGGTTCCACTACTCCTTTGGTCTCTGCCCACCCTGGCCTGTGCACATGTTGTCCTGCCTCCCTGAGCTCATCACCCCCTTCCCTTATCTTTTAAGGGATTGACTCCTCTTGCCCTTCAAATGTCAGCTTAAATGTTTTCACTAAGTCTTCTTTGTCTTAGTTAGAGCAGATTATTCCCCTCCATCATCATCATCATCATCATCATCCTCTTCTGCTTCCTCCTCATCATCAATTTTTCTCTGAGTTCCCATTTGTTCTTTTCATGTATATAAAAAATAACTGTATTGACTTTAGAATTAAAGATCATAGACCTCCTATGAATAATATTAGTAACATTAAATTTTGAGCAGTTCCAGACATGTAGAAGATCTAAGAGACTGAGCTCAAAATATATCCTGGAAGTAGTATTTAAAATATGAATTTGTGGGGCACCTCTTTTTAAAAATATTCTCCTATTATCGTTATTTTTAAACTGCTTAAAAATAAGATTTTCTTGGGGCACCTGGGTGGTTCAGTTGGTTAAGCGTCTGACTCCTGATTTCAGCTCAGGTCATGATCTCACGGTCGTGAGATGGAGCCCCACATCAGGTTCCCCACTGAATGTGGAGTCTGCTTAAGATTCTTTCTCTCCCTCTGCCCCACCTCCCCCTCTTGAGCATGCTTTCTCTCTCTCAAAATAATAATAATAAAATATAAACTTGTTACATCTGTTCTTTATTAGGTCATTTGCCTCTCAGTAGAATTTTGAAGAAAAGTTTTATTTATACCTGACTTCTGTTCTAGAAGTAGATGTATTTTAGAATTTTAAGATTTACCCATTTTTAGATATCAAGTATAAAACATGCCAAATCTAAATCTTGATGTCTAAGAGATCCTCTGTTAAATTGTTGGTATCTGTTTTCCTTTCAATAAATCTGTAAAATGAGAGTTTGGGGTCATTATTTGCTTCTGTTCAATATCTTTTTTAATTTTTTTTTATTTTTTCAGTGTTCCAAGATTCATTGTTTATGCACCACAGCCAGTGCTCCATGCAATACATGCCCTCCTTAATACACCACCAGGCTCACCTAACCCCCATCCCCCTCCTTCCAAAACCCTTAGTTTGTTTCTCAGAGTCCACAGTCTCTCAAGGTTCATCTCCCCCTCTGATTTCCCCCAAATCACTTTTCATTGCCTTCTCCTAATATCCTCCATGTTATTCCTTATACTCCACAAGTAAGTAAAACCATATGATAATTGACTTTCTCTGCTTGACTTATTTTACTCAGCATAACGTCAAAAAGTGGGCAGAATACATGAACAGACACTTGTCCAGTAAAGACATACAAATGGTTAACAGACACATGAAAAAATGTACATCATCATTAGCCATCAGGGAGATTCAAATCCAAACCACTTACACCAATGAGGATGGCCAAAATTAACAAGACAGTAAGCAACAAGTGTTGGAGAGAATGTGGAGAAAGGAGAACCCTCTTACACTGTTGGTGGGAAAGTTGGTATAGCTGCTTTGGAAAACAGTGTGGAGATTCCTTAAGAAATTAAAAATAGAGCTGCCCTACAACCCAGCAATTGCACTACCGGGTATTTACTCCAGTGATACAGATGCAGTGAAAAGAAGGGCCATATATACCTCAGTGTTCAATATCTTAATAGCCAATACTTATTTTTGAATTTTAAGATAACGTATTTTTTTTTCTGCAGCCATATCAGTTTGAGCAGTGCATTGTACATTCTCTGCAGTCACTTAAAGGAGTTCTAGAGTGCAAGCCTGGAGAAGCCAGTGTAAGTTTTCTGTTAAATTCAACTTCTGTTTCAGTCTTTCCCAGGAACCTGTGGGAATCACAGTTGTAAATAAGTCATTTCAGCACAAGAGAGCTTTTCCCTCAGCTGCTTGCTTGTTTTATTTCATTTAATTGCATAGGCTGTCAATCTTGGTTCCATGATAGGCTGACAAGTTAAAATGTGAATTTGTTTGTTATATGTAGAGTAATTGGAATCATCAACACTTTGTATACAGAGAGAATGACTGAATGTTGTCAGGCTGCTCCATGCCAGTGTATTCTCAGGCCAAAAATACTGCCTAGAGTGCAGCTCTTTATCACTGTCCCTTTCAGATTAAGGTTGCCCACACTGGAAGCAGTTTCTCATGTGTGAATTTTTTTATATAAAGCTTCATAAACACAAAATTTTGTTTTCTCAGCAAAGTCCAAAAACTTATCAAAATTCTTCTTTATAGGTCTTTCAACAACCTAAAACACAGGAGGAGGTTTGTCAACTAAGCATCAATATCATGCAGGTAATATGTAAAAGCACTGATGCCCTGAAACCTGAAATAAAGCAAATTATAGTAAACTCCCTCCTATTAATAATATATGAAGGGGCACCTGGGTGGCTCAGTGGGTTCAGTCTTTGCCTTCGGCTCAGGTCATGATCTCAGGGTCCTGGGAGTGAGCCCCGCATTGGGCTCTCTGCTCAGTGGGGAGCCTGCTTCCCCCTCTCTCTCTGCCTGCCTCTCTGCCTACTTGTGAGCTCTCTCTCTGTCAAATAAATAAATAAAATCTTAAAAATATATATATATATGTATAACATTCTTTTTTCCTCTTTTCTGAGTCTGTAATAGTTTATGGCAAGTAAGGTAACAAAGTTCAAGGTAGGATTAATTCCAGCTTGTTCTAGCAATACCCCTTTATATTATACTTCTTTTTATATACTTTTATATACTTTTTAAAAGTATACTTTTGTATACTTTATATTATACTTTTTTGTGTGTTTTTCTCCTACTTTACATATATTTCTGTTACAGCACAAATTAAATGACATGGTAGTTGTTTACATTGTGTCTACAGTGTGAAGTTCTTTGGTTGGGACTAGTGCTTTGTCAGAACATAACAAAGTTAAGCATGCAGTTGAGTGGATGAAAGGAATGAAAAGGTCTTTTTCCTAAAATAAATTCAGGAATTTATAGTTGGATCAAAACATTGGTGCTTTTAATCTTTCACCACTTGATTTATGTATATATATGGGATATTTATTCTATCACTTCTGGGAGATATACATACATACATACATATATATCACTTAGTATATATTTGGGTTTTTTTATTTACATAGGATTATTGGGGCACCTGGGTGGCTCAGTTGGTTAAGCGTCCAACTGTTGATTTCAGCTCATGTCATGAACTAAGGGCCATGAGATTAAGCCCTGCGTCAGGCTCTGATGCTGTGCTGGAGCCTGCTTAAGATTCTCTCTCTCCTTCTACCCACCCCTCTCTACTTGTGAGTGTATATGCATACACTCTCTTAAAAAAAAAAAGGAATTTATTTACAGAAAGTTATTTTTAATGTCCAAATCAATTAATATCTAAGAATCATGTTACTGAAACTTCTTATTTTTGACTTAGATTTTTATATACTGTCTGGAACAGTTGAGCACTAAGCCTGATGCAGATGTAGATACTACACAGTAAGTAAACTGAAACTAATCTCACTGATGCATTTAGAAGGATTAAAAATAGAGACTAATGTTTTATATGTAGTCTTATAAACTAAGACAATAAGAGAGATAGATTATATATATTAGAATTGTATTTTTATATATTTGACCTGTATTTGTATATAATTTCTTTAACTTCTAAACTCATTTTAGAATTTCTAGAAACATGTTGAGCAAACTGAACACCTGTTTGGCTACTAATTATTGAAAGCAACAAGTATTATAAATAATAAGAATGAAAATTAAGATATATAATTCCTAGTTGATAACCTTTAGAATTCTGATGTTAAAGAATTAGTCTTGTTAAAGACTAATTTTTCTAGTAGAATTAAGTCTGAGTCAGGCTTATTTATTTGAGCTCCACAGGATACATGTTGATTCTTAACATTTACAAATGCTGATAGTAATTCTTTTATAATATTGTTCTATAAAATCTTTTAGTGATTTATATAATTTATCTGAATGTTATTGAATGATATTTGGCATATGTAACTTCTGTGTTAAGGTTAATGCTCTGACACAGAAAATACTGAAATAAATGCCTTTTAACGTATTTCTAACAGATATAAATTGGCATTTATAAAACCAGTTAATGGGGATTAAGGAGTGCACTTGTGATGAGCAGGAGTGATGTATAAAACTGTCAAATCGCTGTATTGTACACCTGAAACTAACATAACACCGTATGTGGAGTTTAAAATAAAATGAAATAAAATTAAAAAAAAAGAAAAGTATAGAAATACATAGCACTATGTATTAGAATTCAGTGGTATCTGAAACAGAAATTGTAACAAAACAATATGGAAGGAAAGACGTTTAATCAACAATATCAGGAAGCTAATTAACAATACAAATTCCTGGTGGATTGTATTAAATATATAAAATCAAATCACAGAAAAGCTACAGTTCAATATTTATTAAGTCTCAAAGAGGCAGTAGTATTATATACTGAGAGACTTTATATTTTGGATACTCACCCTTTATTGGATATGTCATTTGTAAACCAATACCAAGAGTATCACAAACATGGAAAACTTCTCAAATTACCAATTTATACCTTAAGGATATTCTAACAGGTGTGAGGTGGTATCTCATTGTATCTTTGATTTGCATTTCCCTGATGATGAGTGATGATGAACATCTTTTCATGTGTCTTGGCCATCTGGATGTCTTTTTTGGAGAAATGCCTGTTCATGTGTTCTGCTCATTTTTAAATTTGTTCTTTGGGTGTTGAATTTTATAAGTTCTTTATGTTTTGGATACTAACCCTTTATTGGATATATCATTTGTAGATATCTTCTTCCATTTTTTAGGTTGCCTTTTAGTTTTGAGATTGTTTTCTTTGCTGTGCAGAAACTTTTCATTTTGATGTAGTCCCAGTGGTTGACTTTTGCTTTTGTTTCCCTTGCAACAGGGAAGTTACCTAGAAAAATTTGCTCTGGCTAGTGTTAAAGTGGTTACTGCCTGTGCTCTGTTCTAGGTTTCTTATGGTTTCAGGTCTCACTTCTAGGTCTTTAATCCATTTTGAATTTATTTTTGTGTATTGTGTGATAAAGTGGTCCAGTTTCTTTTTTTGGATGTTGCTGTCCAGTTTTCCCAACACCGTTTCTTGAAGAGACTGTCCTTTTGCATATTCTTTTCTGCTTTGTCAAAGATTAAGTGTCCAGGGGTGCCTGGGTGGCTCAGTTGTTAAGCATCTGCCTTTGGCTCAGGTCATGATCTCAGGGTTCTGGGATCAGGCCCTGCATCGGGCTCCCTGATCAGTGGGAAGCCTGCTTTTCCCTCTCCTATTCCCCCTGCTTATGTTCCCTCTCTCTCTCTCTCTCTGTCAAATAAATAAATAAAATATTTTTAAAAAATTAAGTGCCATATGATATTAGTTTAGTCTTGGTTTTCTGTTCTGTTCCATTGATCCATGTTTCCATTTTTGTGCCAATACCATACTGTCTTGATGACTACAGCTTTATAATATAACTTGAAGTCTAGAATTGTGATACCTGTAGCTTTGCTTTTCTTTTTAAGATTGCTTTGGCTATTTGGGGTCTTTTGTGCTTCCATACAGATTTTAGGATTACTTGTTCTTGTTCTGTGAAAAATGCCATTGGTATTTTGATAGGAATTGCATTAAAAGTATAGATTGCGTTGTGTAACATATACATTTTAACATTATTTGTTCTTCCAATCCAGAGCATAGAATGTCTTTCCATAAAGGTCTTTAATTTCTTTCATCAATGTTTTACAGTTTTCAATGTACAGATCTTTCGCCTGTTTGGTTAGGTTTATTCCTAGGTATTTTGTTATTTTTGGTGCATTTGTATATGGGATTTTTTTTTCTTAATTTCTCTTTCTGCTACTTTATTATTGGTGCATAGGAACTCAACAGATTCCTGTACATTGATTTTCTATCCTGTGACTTTACTGAATTCATTTATTAATTCTAGTAGTTTTTTTGGTGGATCTTTGGGGTTTTCTCTATATTTCTGAACTTTATTTTCTGTTCTATTCATTCTTATATGTTTTATATCTTTTTGTATTATTTTAATGCTCCTTTGTTTTTTTATTGTTCAGATATATCGATTCTATTTTAAAATATTATTTGATATTTTCATTTATTTACTGTTCTATATGAATTCTAAAATCGATTGATTAGGTTTAAGGAAAAGAATTCCTGCTAAAGTGTTTATTATCATTCTGTTATATTACTTGATTAGTGGATTATAGTATTTCCTCCCCTGCAATTTTGTATCTTTGGTCACTTGTTGATTATTAGCTAATTTCCTAACTCAGCTCACCTGTAAGTGGTTTATTATGTAAATGAGCTTGAAAAGCACTCTGGAGATTCTGATAGTTAAAAACATTTCAATTAATTTGAATCTGTACCTCAATATTAAATTATTAGCTATTTTCCCCTTTGGTGGTTTTTTAAAAAATTGTGTCATTCACCATACAATACATCATTGGTTTTTGAGGCAGGTTCCAAGATTCATTGTCCGCATATAACACCCAGTGTTCCTTGTAATAGGTGGAATACCCACCTTAATACCCACCATCAGGCTCACCCATCCCTCCACCCCATCCCCTCTAAAACCCTCACTTTGTTTCTCAGAGTCCACAGTCTCTCATGGTTCATCTCCCCCTCCGATTTACCTCCTTTCACTTTTCTTTTCCTTCTCTTTATGTCCTCGATGTTATTCCTTATGTTCCACAAGTAAGTGAAACTATATGATAATTTATTTTCTCTGCTTGACTTATTTTACTCAGCATAATCTCCTCCAGTCCTGTCCATGTTGATACAAAAGTTGGGTATTCATCCTTCCTAATGGCTGAGTAATATTCCATTGTATATATAGACCACATCTTCTTTATCCATATGTCTGTTGAAGGGCATCTTGGCTCTTTGCACAGTTTGGCAATTGTGGACATTGCTGCTATGAATATTGGGGTACAGACTGCCCTTCTTTTCCCTGCATCTGTATCTTTGGGATAAATACCCAGTAGTGCAATTGCCAGGTCATGGGGTAGCTCTATTTTTAATTTTCTGAGGAATCTCCACACTGTTTCCAAAGTGGCTGCACCAATTTGCATTCCCACCAATAATGTAAGAGGGTTCCCCTTTCTCCATATCCTCTCCGACATTTGTTTTTCTCCTGCCTTGTTAATTTTTGCCCTTCTAACTGGTGTTCTAACTTCTAACTGTGGTTTCGATTTGGAATTCCCTGATGGCTAATGATGATGAACATTTTTTCATGTGTCTGTTAGCCATTTGTATGTCTTTACTGGAAAAGTGTCTATTCATGTCTTCTGCCCATTTTTTGATGTGATTATCTGTTTTTTTGGGTGCTGAGTTTAAAAGTTCTTTATAGATCTTGGATATCAGTCTTTTGTAGTGTCATTTGCAAATATCCTCTCCCATTCCATGGGTTACTTCTTTGTTTTGTTGACTGTTTCCTTTGCTGCACAGAAGCTTTTGATCTTGATGAAGTCCCAAAAGGTCATTTTTGCTTTTGTTTCCCTTGCCTTTGAAGATGTGTCTTGAAAGAAGTTGCTGTACCCAGTGTTGAAGAGGTTATTGCCTATGTTCTCCTCTAGGATTTTGATGGATTCTCACGTTGAGGTCTTTAATCCATTTTGAATTTATCTTTGTGTATGGTGTAAGAAAATGGTTGAGTTGCATTCTTCTGTGCATAGTTGTCCAGTTTTCCCAGCACCATTTATTGAACAGATTGTCTTTTTCCCATGGGATTTTTTTTCCTGCTTTGTTGATGATTATTTGATCATAGAGTTGAGGGTCCATATCTGGGCTCTCTACTCTGTTCCACTGGTCTATATATCTGTTTTTGTGCCAGTACCATGTTGTCTTGGTGATCACAGCTTTGTAATAAAGCTTGAAATCAGGCAATGTGATACCTTCAGCTTTGTTTTTCGTTTTCAACATTTCCTTGGCCATTGGGGTCTTTTCTCCCTTTGGTGATTTTTAAAAATTTAATTTGAGTATTGAGAAGACCCAAAACAAATGTCATATCACCTGTATTAATGGATAGCCTATTGTGTCTACTTTGAGCTGTTAATTGTTAAATATAAAACAGAGAGTTATGAGATTTTGACCAAAAGATTTTAAAGTCAAATTTACATAAAGTTCATTGCATTTTTTATTGAGTTGTAATAGATATATAACATTATAGTAAATTGTTAATTTTTGTGCTTTAATTGTCACTGTTCTCTTACTTGCTTCTTTTTTAGTCTTTCAGTTGATGTTTCTTCTCCCGATTTGTTTGGAAGTATCCATGAAGACTTCAGTTTGACTTCTGTAAGTAAGATGATAAATAGAAAGCTAAACATACCATTTTAAAATTATATAATGACTTATAAATCAGTCTAAATGACTGCTTATAAATCAGTCTAAATTACTTTGAGAGGCAGCTATCGTATTCCTGTTGTAGTATACTATTCTATAATTTTGAGCTATGCTTTATTTTGTGAAAATTTTAGTAAAAATATAATTTTATATGTATTCCACAACTTAAAAACCTTTTAGTCGAAATTGTTATTTAAGTGGTTCCATCTACTCCTTGCATAATTCAAGTTTTTGAGTGTGAAGTAGGTGGCCTAGTAGTTCCCTGCTGTTTGAAAGTTGAAGAGGCAGCAGAAGATGGGGGCCCATCTCCCCATGTTTTTCCTCTTTAACTAGAGAAGTTATGCTTTTCTCTGTTTTATTTCTGTAACTTCCCTAATAGCATTTCATTTGAACATAAAGTTCTGTGGCAAAAACAAAGCCAGCCATACCACCTTTTTATATATGTACACTTATATCTTATTTTAGCATATACAGGTATTTGGGGATGATTAACACACATACTTTATTATATGTATAAATTCAGCTCTTTAAATTTAGACCTGTTCAACTTAAAAAAAAAAATAATGCTCTCTTGTTTGTCATTTACTTGAAGGGTGTATGTGTGTGTGCGTACATGTATGTGTATGTATATATGTATCTCTCAAGAAAGAGAACATATGACCAAAATTTCCTGCCCTGCATCATTCCCACAGATACTATTTATAAGTATGAACTCCTAAATGAAGAATTTGTTATAATAGGAAAGGTCAAAAATTCAGTTTGGGACCAGATGTATTTAATGAGTGACATTCAAGCAGAGATATTTAGCAGGTGATTAGATATATGTGTGTGAACCCCAGGAAAGAAATCTAGATACAGATTTGTGAATCAGTAATACACAGTTGACCCTTGAGCAATGAGGGTAAGCTAGGGTCATCAATGCCCTGTTCAGTCAAAAATCTCGTTGTAACTTTGGCTCTCCTAAAACTTGACTACCAATAGTCTATTGTTGAGCAAAAGCCTTCCCAATATACGCTATATCACAATAAAGTAAGTTAGAGAAAAGGAAATGTTACCAAAATCATAAGGAGGAGAAAATACATTTACAATACTATACTGTATGTATCAAAAAAATTTTGCATATAAGTGGAGCAGTACATTTTGAACCTCTGTTGTTCAGGGGTAAACTGTGTAAGCAATACAAGGCCTGGGAGTGGATGAGTATACTAGGAAAAGTACTGGTAGAATGAGAGGAAGGCCAGATATATAAAAATAACACTGGAGTGCCAGTATTTAAGGGATGGCCAGAAGCAGAGAGCCTCAAATTTCCCAAAAAAGAATAATCAGAGAGAAAGAGAGAAGAAAATTCAAATGAAACAGTATTCCTGAGAGAAATGGAAGAGATAATTTAAACAAAGGAGTATTTAACAGTTTCAAAGACTAGTAGAGGATCGGGTGGGGTCAGATGAAAACTGGAGTGTTATGGGCTTGGCAGTTAGGTGGTCATTTGTGCCTGTAGAAGCATATCAGTGGATTGCTAATGAGCTATCTGTATGCACTGGGTCAACATCATATAGGAGCCAAGAAAGTTGATGTAATGAGTTTGGATCATTCTTTGCACTGTGAACATAGTAGACTAGAGAGACACAGGCTAGAGGAAAGAGCCTTCTAAATTGAGAAGGGCCTTATGAGCTATTGGGCCAACTATGCTTTTTATTTCTCTGCCCTTTAGAACAAGCCTAATTTCTACATCACAATCTTTTTAGTGTTTGAAAACATTTGTTGTGTGGGCTTGGACTCTTCCATTTTCTTGGGTAACACCCTAAACCTTTTAGGCATCTCCTAGTCAATATGGCAGTGAGTATCCTCTTAATCTACTTCTGTCCTCTTTCAAGAATGGAGTACTGGCCTCTGATGTGGCCCTGGCAACTGGGAAGCAGCCAGAACTACACATTAGGTTACATCTCTATTGAGTCACATTGAGCTTACTGTCAACCACATAGCAGGTGTTTCATACTTGCCTCTCCCAGTCACAGGACCTTATCTCTCCCATTTTACCCCCTAAAATTGTTCATTTGGTACCAAATTCAGTTCCTGTGTTTCTCTGAATTTGTATGATAAGTCATTAGATTTGATTCAGATTATTGAGATCTTCTTAGGGTTTTGTTCTTTTATTCAGCAGAGAGGCAGTTATGGTAAGGCAGAGGTCCAGGTTGCTTCCTGGTCTTCCTACTGACTGAATAATCTTGGGCATGTCATTGAGGGTCTCCAGTTTTCTCCTGGACAAAATTGAGATGATAATGCCTACAATCTCAGAGATTCTGTGAGAAATAATTGAAATAATACATAATTGGCAAGTACTACCTTTGATAGGTTGAGTTTTTATTTTCAAACATACATATTCATTTAAGTTGCTAGTAAGCTTTTAATAAATATTCAAGTTTAAGAATTTGATTATTGTAGTGTTCAATTATTCTTCCCACTTTCACTTCCTCTGATTGGTCAGAGTTGGGAAGAAAAATATTACCAAGAGTAAGACTTCAAATCACTCAAATTATTTTTCCATTTTGGGGGAAGAACAATGCAGATTATAGGGAGAAAAATAAAGAAAGAGTTAATTAACAGGGCAGAGAGGATGTGGCAGGCTCAGGGGTCTGTTAGACAATAAGGTTAATATTTGGAGGAAAAGGTAATTGAGGATTGATCTTATAACTGAAAAACCAGTTGAGATTTTTGCAGAGTGCAGCATGTTTAGGGTGGCTGATGACACATTATGCTTACTTTATTTTATGTTCTTTAGGAGGACCACCATATAATGATAATACCAGGTATGGGGCAGGAGGGAATATATCCCTTCCTCAGACTGACCTGTGTGCCTATGCAGTGCTGTTTACTGCTTTCTTTCTGGTTCTCACTTGCCATTTATTCACAAAATGGAGGAGTGGTATGCATAACAGAGCCCTGTTTTCCTTGTTTTGTAATTTATTTCCCATCCATCAATTAATTCAAGGCCATTCACAACCTTTCATTTACTTGAGGGTACTTTTAATAACTCCTTGCCCTTTAATTACATTTGTTGATGACCAAAAGGGGCACTGAATAGGCCACACTGTGCCAGCAAGAGATAATAATATTTTAAATAAAGAAATTTAGAAAGTTTTATAATTTTTGATGGAGGTAAATGAAATTACTGGGAGGTATAAGCTGTACTTGGCAACTGAGTTCATAGTGTACCTCAAGATAGGATCTATTTATTTTCTTCATTTATTAATTGACTTTAACATAAGTTATATATAAGATAGTAAGCAAAATATGGCTGAACATTTTTCCTGGAAAGTAGTTTTGCCTTAATGTTTAGTCAAGGGATCTTAAATCAAAGCCCTAAATTAGTCACTGTTGTTCTAGAGAATGCTCTCATACTGAAGGAGCATGGGAAAGTGTTCTTGGTGAGCCACAACTGCAGAGATAACTGCCATTCCTGGAATTTTGTTTACAAAAATAGTTCTGAACTGTAAGATGATGTTTATTCATCACCCTTGGGGTCTGGTGATTTTAATAAGATATTACCTTAAAATGGCTAGAACCCTGGAGAACATAGAGTATGAGGCTCTAGCCCTTTTCATACCCAATACTATGGGAGAGTTCCCTGCTTTTGTTTTATCACTCCCCATAAAAGGGAAACTATTCTACATAAAATGCATCTGTGAAGCCCCAGTTTTTAGAAGGAGCCCATCATATAGATGGCATTATAGTTCTCTTTCAAGTTAAGAAAAATTTATAAATTATTTTCTATGAATTTTTGCATTTTTAATTATTTTAAAATATCAATTTTTATAGCCTTTTTTGTTGCAAAAAATATTAGGCAGAATAACCAGTAAAATAGGCCCCTTTCATAAGAACAATAGCTGATCCTACCTTACTAGTTAGCTGTTTTTCCATACAGCTATTAAATTTCAAAGACAGCATTATTTGACTCTTTAGTGCATTATGTAATAACAAGCAGTTATAAAATACAGAGTTACAGAATTATATTGTTTCTCTCTATATAATTATTGGGAAAAAAGGGACCAAGAAAAACAAAACATTGAATATTGAATTAAACATGAAGAGATCATAATTAAATATAATAAATGATAACTTTACCCAGTTTGTTATTATAAATGTAATTTTCTAAACATTTGTTTTACTTTTAGGAACAGAGACTTTTGATAGTCCTTAGTAACTGCTGCTACCTAGAACGTCACACCTTTCTGAATATAGCAGAGCATTTTGAAAAGCACAACTTCCAAGGAATAGAGAAAATAACACAGGTAAATAAATTATGCTAAATGAACAAGTTGGTTATTTTAATAATTTAGTTTCCAGACTATTTTCTTAGTACCCCCTCTCTTTTGCTTTTCCTATACTTTTCTCTCCTTATCCTTCCCACACCAATATACCTACCTCATCTTCACCCTACCCTGACTTTGAATGATTCCTGCCCTTCTTATAACTCACCTTGAATTGTTAATTTAATATTTTCTTCTTTTCTCTAGATCAAAGCTTTCTCAAGGCAAAAGCTGATTTACTCTTCATGCAGGCTGCTCAAAGTAAGGGAAGGAAATAGGAGAGAAAGGCATCAAACCCAAAACTTTGAGAATCATCTCAAATTTGGCTCCTTTTAGGTTAAAACTTTTACTTTAGAATCAACAAAACTCCCTGAGCCTGCGGATAAACCTCTTCCTGCTTATTCACACCTCGTCTTCCTCTGCCCCTTTCCAAATGACCACAATGCTGCTTTTGCTTTTTACTATGCTGAAGCATGGGCACAAGTGCTCAAACATAGGGACACACACAAAGACTCACACACACCAGAGTGGCTTACAACAGCTTTCCTGCGGAGGTTTAATGACTTACCTGAAAAATACATGCTCTCCACTCTCTAATCCATGGATTTAGCAAGTTGGACAAAAATGAGTGCTGTATAAATCAATGGTGTAGGTTTTTCTTTAGATGTTATACTTTGTTTATATGTTTTCAAGTAAGCAGAAAAGGAGAAAATGAAGCAACCTTCTTATTAAAGGTTGGTTGGTTCTTGGGCAAAGGTTTATCAGATTTCTAAGTAAAACTAAGCTAGAACCACTTTTACAGTATTCTCAGTGCAAAAAATAAGAAAGATAATGATCTTGTTAATCTTATAATCAAAAAGTACTCTTGATGGATTGCATACTTTTTACAAATGATAGTTATGGCTTATGAACTAGAAGTGGATTTTTTTTTTCAAAGAATGAAAATGTCAAAGTGGGTGGCTCTGTCTTGTTTTCCTTCCTTTTCGTAAAGATTAATCATCCTGATGAGAAATGTGACTTAAGGCTGTAGGGCCAAATGTTGAGTTTATTTCCAGAAATTTTTGTATTGAGAATTGCAAGGTGCTCCCCTGCAGTAAAGAATTCGTATTTGTACAAAATGGGCACTTTGTTTTTTCTGCAGTGACAATAGTGACACAAATATATTTATTGAACAACTTTTTTAATCATTTAAAAATACATGAAATGATTAGGAATTGCATATAACAGAAGGAGTAAGGGTCCTCTTTAGGTTTTTACAAAGTTATGAGTAGTAATTGTTGCTTCAGTTTATATCATAAAGAAATAGAATGAAGTTGACATACAAGGCTTTGATATTCTTCCTAGTCTTGTTGATATCATTTTTTTCAAAGATTTATTTATCTTTTTCAAAGATTTATATATTTGAGAGAGAGAGAGAGTTGGGAGGGAAGGGCAGAGGGAGAGAAAGTCTCAAGTAGACTCTGCACTGAGTATGGAGCCTGACCTGGGCCTTGATCCTATGACCTGAGATGATGACCTGACCCGAAGCCAGGAGTTGGACGTCTAACTGACTGTGCCACCCAGACACCCCCAACTTTTTAAAAAGATTTATTTATTTATTTGAGAGAGAGATAGAGAGTTGTTGATACTATTTTGAATCCAAGGTAAAATGTTGGATCTTGAGGTAAAGATTGGAACAAATGAACTATTTTTCACACTCAGAATTAGGATTTTTTTTTTTAGAATTAGGATTTTTTAATATTTGACATTCAATATTTTGAAATCATTAAGTTGGATAATAAATGAATCAGTAAATAAATTTAGATGATAGCATTTGTGCTGATTCTATTTATTATGAGTGAGTCCATTAATTTTATGATGCCAACAATTAAAATATCTTTCTTTCATTAATGGAAAAACACTGCCAACTGCCATTATTTTTTATAGTTCCCTTTTCAAAGACAGAAATCTCTAAAGGCATAGATCCCAGAAAAACTATGAGGCCACATTGTTCACACAAATAGCTTGTTATTCATTCTGTCTCTTTGTTTCTGCTCTTGGAAATAAAATAGTGGTTCATTGGGGGCTTCTAACTTAGTGTCACCAGACATTAGATATTCTCTCAGATCTCTTTCCAGGTAGGATTTGGTGATTTACCAAGGGTTCTTTTAGGTATATTTCCTCCTGCTTTCTTATTGGTATTTCTAATGAAATGAAAAAGGCCAGTTGTTAATTCCCTTCATCTTGATCCTCCTCTTCAAAAGTAGAATTAATTTTAGTGTAGGAGCAGTACATAAATAACTGTGTGTTTTAGGAGTGCATTAAAATTTAATGACCAGGGGCACCTGGGTGGCTCAGTGGGTTAAAGCCTCTGCCTTCAGCTCGTGTCGTGATCTCAGGGTCCTAGGATGGAGCCCCATGTTGGGTCCTCTGCTCAGCGGGGAGCCTGCTTCCCTTCCTCTCTCTCTGCCTGCCTCTCTGCTTACTTGTGATCTCTGTCTGTTAAATAAAATTAAAAAAAATTAAAAAATTTAAAAAAAATTAAAAAAAAATTTAATGACCAATGATCATTTAAAGCTAGAATGATTTCATATATACATTTTTTAAAGAGTAATTTATTTATTTTAGAGAGAGAGAGCTGGGGGTGGGTAGAAGGGGAGAGGGAGATAAGCAGACTCCCTGCTGAGTGGAGAACCTGATATAGGGCTTGATCACAGGATCCCAAGATCATGACCTGTGCTGAAATGAAGAGTTTGATGCTTAATGACTGAGCCACCCAGGTGCCCCTCATAAATAAATTTTTTTAATGCAAATAACCCTATGAAGTAGTTAAGGAAAGTATTATTAACTCCATTTTTTTTTTCATATGGAAAGATGCTTGGAGAGGTTCATGATTTGACCTGTAAGTAGGAGAGCAAGGCAAAACTCAAAATTAAGTATTTTCATTCTTAATCCAGAATTGATTTTTGGCCTAGCACCGTATGTCTTAAAATAAAGAACAAAATTGTTCTCATGAAAATAAACCAAAGAAATAAGACATAAAGCAGGTTGGTTAATATATTTCATTTAGTATCAGATCAGACTATCAAACTCATCTTGCCCTACAGGATACTTCCTATAAAATAGCCTCCATTATAAGCCCTATGTGGACTTTGTGCTATTTGGATCCCACATTGGAAGTACCAACAGTGAGTCCCCTGTCATTTGCATGCATTTCCATTTGCCTTTATTTCAAGTCCTGGAAATGTTTTTTCCAAATCATGTATTTTTCTCTTGCTTATAAAATTAAGATTCAATCATTATTTTTATTATTTTTTTGGTTTTTTTATTATTTTTTAAAGATTTTATTTATTTATTTAACAGACAGAGATCTCAAGTAGATGGAGAGGCAGGCAGGGAGAGAGAGAGGAGGAAGCAGGCTCCCCACTGAGCAGAGAGCTTGATGCAGAGCTTGATCCCAGGACCCTGAGATCATGACCCGAGCCGAAGGCAGAGGCTTAACCCACTGAGCCATGCACCCCTCAGTCATTTTTAAAAAGGAGAAATACTATGCAGCCATCAAAAAAACCCCACAAAATCTTGCCATTTGCAACAAGGTGGATGGTAGAGGGTATTATGCTAAGTGAAATAAGTCAGTCAGAGAAAGATAATTATCATCATATGATCTCTCTGATATGAGGAATTTGAGAGGTAGGGTGGGGGGTCGTGAGGGGTAGGGAGGGAAAAAATGAAACAAGATGGGACCTGGGAGAGAGACAAACCATTAGAGACTCTTAATCTCAGGAAACAAACTAAGGGTTGCTGGGTCGTGTGGGGGGCAGGGATAGGGTGGCTGGGTTATGGACATTGGGGAGGTATGTGCTATGGTAAGTGCTGTCTTGGTAAGTGGTTAAGTGCTATGGTAAGAATTGTCTAAGACTGATGATTTAAAGACTTGTACCCCTGAAGCAAATAATACATTATATGGTAATAAAAAAAAAATGGAGAAATACTGAAGTCTAAAAAAATTTATTTAATTATCTATAATGCACCAAAGATAAACACTGTTATATTTTAGTATTTATAGTAATCAGTACTTTTATATACCATATACTTATATGTATATATGTTAGAAAAATAGGAAGCATATTTTTCCAAATTCAGTTTACATTAGATATATCTTTTTCTGTTGACAGTTCTGTTGTGAACACCTTTATTACATACGGAGATGTGAGTTTTATGGCTTATAATGGTTGCTAATATGGATGTACTTTTTTTTTTTTTTTAACTTTTTCCTACTGGGAACGTTAAGGTTATTTTCGTTCCTGTTACTGAGAGGTGAAGATAATTTTGAGCACATGTTTTATTTCCCAAAATTGATTCCTAGAAGTAGAATTAGAGCTCCAAAACCTCTTGGTAAATATTGCTGGTTTCATCACATTTTGGTCATCATTGTTCATTATAATATTTTAATTTGATAGATAAAAATACTCTCATGATTTAACTTGCATTCCTTTCCCTATTTGGTAGATTAACACTTTTTCATATGTTCATTGACTGTTGATATTCTAGTAGAGTTCATTTTAAAGGTATTTAGAGGGTTAAGGAAATCATGTTTTTAATTTTAAGTGTGCAAACCAAATTTGCCACAAGTCATTAATTCTTGAGGCCTTTGAGAAGGGAAAACTAGAGCTATATGGTTAGTACACTTCAGTACATAATTTTATTGAAGTACCTATAATTATATAATTCCAAGGATTTTTTTCATATATAAAATGCTATTTTAACCTGTCCCAGTCTTTAAAAAACAAACATTTAATTTAGAGTTTGTATAGTTGCGTATTTTTGACTGACTTGGGACTGTAATCATTAAATAAGTTGGGCATTAAATTCTTTTTTTTTTTAAGATTTTATTTATTTATTTATTTGACAGAGAGAGAGAACAAATAGGCAGAGAGGCAGGCAGAGAGAGAGGGAGAAGCAGGCTCCCCACTGAGCAGAGAGCCCGATGTGTGGGGCTCAATCCCAGGACCTGAGATCATGGCCTGAGCTGAAGGCAAAAACTTAACCCACTAAGCCACCTAGGCACCCCTGGGATTTGAATTCTTGATTGATGTTTTATTTTATGCACCTAAATCTCTTTCAGAAATTTTGACATGGTAGGTGGGGAGAGGGTAGTTTCTTTTTTTTCACATGTCCAGGAAAGATCCTTTACATACAGCGATCAATTTTAAAGATTTTTGTGTCACCTGAACCATATTTATTTGCCATATTTTACATATTTGATTATTTTTAGCTTAATTGTATATATTATATCAAGTTGTATTACATTACAACTTGATATAATATATACTATAATATATAATATATAATATGATATTGACATATTGTGTGGAGTCCTAAATCAAAAACCTTGAACCTGAGCAGGTACATTTCAACAACTTAAGTATTGTCTTTTACCATCCTTGTACTGTTTCTGTAATTTGGACTTGTACTTTATTTCCTCTTCACATTATATTACAACTTGATATAGTATTGTATATTACATACAATATACAATATAGTATTGTATATTATATCAAGTTTCATTTGAAATCATTTGAATTCAGTATATGATGTGAATGACTATAGTTTTGAGTCCTCACTGTATTATTTCTTTATATTTTATTTTTCCCACCTCTTCTCCAGCTAAATTTTGTTTAGAGGCTATTTTTATATAATACATTATTTGTAAATAAATGTGTTTTGGAGTTCAGTAGATTAGAGACAAATGTGTCTCTATCTACTAAATATTAATTTTGACCCTATTTAACTGCCTCAAGTTCTTTGTATAAATGGGAAGGGATAAAAGAAAGAGACATAAAGAGGTAATATAGTAGGAAGGACACAAGGACCTTGTGATTTATAAAGTAAAACATTGGTTCCCGAATACAGAAAATAATTCAGAAAAGCTTTCCCAAAGCAAGGAAGGATATAAGATTTCACAGGGAAGTGGTTGTTTCAGAGATGAGAGAAGGAAGGATATAAGATTTCACAGGGAAGTGGTTGTTTCAGAGATGAGAGATGAGACTCAACATGAGTCAGGAATCTATCAAAATCCTAGAGGAGAACATAGTCAGTAACTGCTTCGACATCGACCACAGCAACTTCTTTCAAGACATCTCTCCAAAGGCAAAGGAAACAAAAGCAAAAATGAACTTTTGGGACTTCATCAAGATAAGTCTCTTTGAAAAGTTGGGAAGGTGTAGGCAATAAGTGAGTAAAACCGTTGGTCATCAATTCCATATTGTGTGGAGTCCTAAATCAAAAACCTTGAACCTGAGCAGGTACATTTCAACAACTTAAGTATTGTCTTTTACCATCCTTGTACTGTTTCTGTAATTTGGACTTGTACTTTATTTCCTCTTCACATTCTGTGCCTTTTCCTTGGGAGATCTCATCTATTCCCACTGCTTCATTTATCATTGATGCCCATGAGTCCCAAATCTGTATCTTTAACTTATATTTCACTCCTAGGCTGCAGACCTGTTTCCTATCAGACATCTTCACTGGAAGTTGCCACTGGGATTTCAGAGCAGCTTACC
This sequence comes from Taxidea taxus jeffersonii, assembly GCA_003697995.1. Taxonomy (NCBI): domain Eukaryota; kingdom Metazoa; phylum Chordata; class Mammalia; order Carnivora; family Mustelidae; genus Taxidea; species Taxidea taxus. Next base: position 70,785 of record RCUC01147365.1, on the reverse strand, counting down.
CAAACCAAAGTCATATTCCTTCTTCCTCCTCCAAATCAGCTTTGCTTTTTGTGTTTCCTGCCTTGGTCAGTAATTACTGAGTCAGCAAGCCAGGGACTTGGGAATTGTCTTTGACTCATTCCTTAGGAATGGATGATTCAACCTCTGAATGATCTTCTCTCCCTCCCTAATTTGTTCTTCCTATCAAGATCAGCTCTCTTTCATCATCTGATCCTTGTGCTATTGCAGAAGCTTTCCTCTAAATGCTTTGCTTATGCTCTAAATTTCACTCTTTAATTATCCATGGAGTTTCAAAAATACAGATCTGATTATATTCTTCCTCCTTCCCACATTTCAGTCTCCTCATTGACTGAGGAATAAAACCTAAACTCCTTAGGCCGATGATGTTCATATAGTTTTAATCTAGACCCTTACTTCTTTGTCTTATGCCATTCATCTCCTTTATACTTACCAGTACCCTATCGTCTAGCTATTCATCTTTTCTTGAGTATTTCGTATGATTTGTCAGGTCTTTTATTCCTTCAACAAACATTCATTCAACATCTGCTTACCAAGCTCTATTTTAAGAACATTTACCTATAGCTTGTATTGTTCTTTGGGTCTGGAATACCTTTTCCTCAACCTCACCTTGACAAAATCTTGATCATCTCCTTATCTATCTCAGATACAGATGTCTCACCCTGTGGAAAGACTTCTCATTCTTTCTCCCAAACTGCAAAATGGATCAAATCCTCTTCTTTATTCCTGTGATACCTTGTTTATATTATAGCACTAGAATAACATCTTAACACATTATATCATGATTAGTTTAATATTGGTATGCTTCTTTCCTAGATTTTAAATTCTTTTCAAATATAAAAATATTAAATATTTTTCTCTCTCCAAAGGACTAAATCTTATATAGGTATAAGATAGAAGAACAATAAAATGAACACATGTTCACCTGTTGCCAGGCTGAAGAAATGGAGTATATTCCCAGGACTGTTTGTGCCCTGCACATCTGAATCATCCATTTTCCCTTATGGACAGACACTTCTGCATTTTGTGGTTTCTAAACAGTACATTACTTAATATTACCTGTTTTTGACTTTTATGTAGCATAAATGAGATTATATGGTATGTATTTTTTTCTCTGATTTGCTTTCTCTACTCAATATTGTTTTTGATATATATCCATGTTGCTACATGTAGCTTATGCTAATTTGTAAAACGAATTAAAAATTGTATTCCTCTTTTCTTCCTATGCATTTATGTAACATTGGAATGTTTATTCTTTGAATAGTTACAAAACTCTCTAGCTTTTTCTTTATGAGATGATTTTTAATTATTGGTTCAATTTCTTTAATGGTTAAAGAACCATTCAAGTTCTGTTTCTTCTTGTTAGCTGTGATCATCTGTATTTTTCTTGGGCTTTCTTCATTTTGCCTAAATTTATAAATTTATTGGTATAAAGTTGTATTATAATAGTTTCATATTATTTCAATTTCAACTGCATCTGAGGTTATTTCTAGACTTAATATTTTCAGTCTTTTTTCTTGATCAGTCTTTTCAAGAACCAAATTTTGGCTTTACTAATCTCTCTGTATGTCCTTGTTTCCTGTCACAGTAATTTGAGCACTTAGCTTGTTGTTTTATTTATGTAGCTCATTGATTCCAAACCCTTCCACCTTTTTAATATAAACATTCAAGGTTATGAATGTCCCTCTATCTTTTTAGCTGTATCCCACATATTAACATATTTTAATTGTTCTGCTTTGTATTTTCTCATTTTAATTGTGAGTTTTTCTTTTACACACAACTATATAGGAGTGTGATTTTAAATTTCCAAATTGGAGGTGGGTGGGTGGGTAGCAATTGGTTTCCATGTTGGGAATTAGTTTTCTCTTTGTTAGAGATTTTTAATTTAATTATGCTGATGAGGTCAGTGAATGTCATGTTTTTGACTTTGTTGAGACTTGCTTTTCAGGCTGATACTTGAGGGGTTTCTTAAATATTCTCCCTTGCTTGAAAATATTACATCTTTCAGTTGTTTTTTTTTTTTAAGATTTTATTTATTTATTTGACAGACAGAGATCACAGGTAGGCAGAGAGGCAGGCAGAGAGAGGAGGGGAGGCAGGCTCCCTGCGGAGCAGAGAGCCTGATGGGGGGCTCAATCCCAGGACCCTGGGACCATGATCTGAGCCGAAGGCAGAGGCTTAACCCACTGAGCCACCCAGGAGCCCTTACATCCTTCAGTTTTAAACACCATTAGACCAAGTTTGTGAATTTTATTGTTCAGTCTTCTATATCCATTCTTTTATGTGTTTTGGTCTTCAATTTGTCAGTTACTGAGAGATATATATTAAAGTCTTTATTTCTCTGCCTTTTAGATATTTTTTATTTTCTTTGTCTCTAATATTTCATAGTTCCATTATGATGTGTCTCTTGGTGTATATTGTTGGCCTTTTTTCCCCTGACTGACACCATTAATCAGGTCTGGAAAATCTCAGCTATTACCTCTTTAAATATTTATTCTTTTCTATTAACTCTTTTCTCTCCTTCAAGACCTCCTATGGGATATATATTAGACCTCACTCTGTTCATGTCTCTAACATTTTTTGTTCATATTTTCCCCACCCATCTCAAATTCTTTTAGTGATTCGGAATAATTCTTTCAGCAATCTCTTCTCCTTGACTTTTTCTCCATTTGAATCTAATCTTGTTGAAATTTGCTGTCTATTGCCATTTTATTTCAGTTGTTTTTCATTTCAAAAACTTTTTGTTTTTTGTCACTAAGTAAAGGAAAATGATTAACTTGCTCTGGAATGGTATAATTTCAGACATCAGTGTAGGAGGTGGTAGCAGTGGCAGGGAAAGTGGCAGGCAGAGGGAGAAAGTTATTTCCCATGCTCCTTGGATTGTTCTGTGTAGGTGGCCAAATCACATACAGTCTATAGGCAAACAAAAGACTATCCCTATTAAGAAGATTGGAGCAGTTATGAGAAGCCTCAATAACGGGATCTGAGACAGTTAACTTGATTATAAAAAATTCACAGAAAAAGTAAAGATTGAGGAATAATAAAGATTAGTAGCGAGTCACCAGATTAGAATCACAGTGGAACGTGAGGGAAGTGAGGAATGATGGCTCTAAGTGCTAGAGACATTGTCTTTCTGTTTCAGGGTGACAGTATATCCTGTTTTATCCTGTTTTTGTTTTGTTTTATTAGTGCCACCTCTACTAGGGACTAAGAGTTTTTTTTCCTTAAAGTTAATTATTTACTTGGCATTTATTTTGTCCACATTTGACAAATTGTGTTTTAATAACACAGAGTAATGTCAATTTGCCATTTGTCTGACCATTCATTTGTAAAAAACTTTAGAAGTATATTAATTTAACTGAATCTAGTCATCCATATTCACTTGGATAGGTGATGTTCTTATTGTAATTTGATTATTTTGTTTCTATAGAGATCACGTAGTCACTGTATTCTTTCTGTCATCTTTGAACTGAAATTAACTTTTTAAAAATTATTTTTTCTTTTTCAGAAACATACTTTTTAAGAAGGATTTTTAACAAAAAGTTTTTAAAATAGTAAAATAGAAAATTTAAATTTAGAACATTAATTAATGATCATGTTTTTAACTATTTTGAATGAGTTGAAGACAACTATATAGAAATTGAGGAAACAAGACATCTATGAAGGTGTGTGTTATTCGGCACCTGTCAGGCATGCGCACTTACTGCTGTACAGGTCAGGTTATATGTTGTCAGAATATCTTTTGATATGTGTATTGCTGCCTAAGAAGATATAATGGTAGATTATCACCAACATTATTTGCCCCTACATCTGAAATGCTACCTCCTAGTGTATTCGGTATTTCTGTAAGTTATTACCAACTACTTGAAGTACTTAAAAGGTGTTCCTCAGGGACGCATGGGTGGCTCAGTTGGTTAAGCAGCTGCCTTCGGCTCAGGTCATGATCCCAGCATCCTGGGATGGAGTCCCACATCGGGCTCCTTGCTTGGCAGGGAGCCTGCTTCTCCCTCTGCCTCTGCCTGCCACTCTGTCTGCCTGTGCTCTCTCTCTCTCTCTCTCTCTAACAAATAAATAAATAAAATCTTTAAAAAAAAAAAAATTAAAAAAAAATAAAAGGTGCTCCTCAGTTCTCAAATGTAAGAATTTAGTGAGTACATCTGTTTCTGTTGCATAATTACTGAATTAGCACCTCTTTTTTTTTTTTAAAGAAAGCCTTTCCCAGTACCCTTAAAGGGACCCCATAAGCACTCCCTCTCTCCCTTAACAGCTATGTTCTTTGAACGTTTTAACAATGTTTTCTTGCCTTTCTTCCCTACTAGACTGTGATTTCCTTTAAGGTTTTTTTTTTTTTTCATTTGACTTTTATTCATTACTATTAGGTAGTGTTTTATTGATGAACAGACCTTATCCTTGGGTAGTAGGGGTCAAGCAAATTTAGTTAACATCTGTATTTATTAGCTATCATGAACAGGGTTCTAGTGAAAATTGGGCATGTTGAAATAAATAATAATAGTATAATAATGATAGCTGAGAGAATTTGTGATGTACTTTAAATGTACTATATTTAAGTTTCATAAATTATCTTTTTGAATTCCTACAGCAAAGTTTATGAGGTACTGTTGACCTTAATTCTGCTTTGTCAGACATTAATAACTGCCACTCCCCTTTCGGTTTCCCTTGCCTAATATCTATCTGCCCATTTATTTATTTTCAATCATTTTTTTAAAAAATAGAGTATGAATTATATACAGTAAAACATAAATCTTCAATTTACAAATAAGTGACTTTTAATGCATATATACATCCCAGTACCCAACACCTAAGTCAAGATATATTTCCCTCATGCCCCATTCCAAGTCAGTAGGCACCCTTCTCATCACTGTTTTGATTTGTGTCAGCATGCATTAGTTTTGTCTGTTCTTTAACTTTGTGTAAAAAGGAACTGTATAGTTAATAATCTTTTGTGTCTAGCTGCTTTTGATCCAACTTAATTTTTGAGATTCATCCAAATTGTTGTGCCTGTAAGTAATTTATTTTCTTTTATAGCTGAGTTTGGATAACTCAAATTTGTTTAATCATTCTCACTGTAACAGGTATTGGATTGTTTCCAGTTTAAGGGTTTTGTTTTGTTTTGTTTTGTTGCTTTAAGATTGTATTTATTTATTTAACAGAGAAAGAGAGCACAAGCAGGGAGAGTGCCAGGCAGAGGGAGAGGGAAAAGCAGGCTCCCAACTGAGCAGGGAACTTAGGACTCTTTTGAGATCATGACCTGAGCCAAAGGCACATGCTTATCCCTCTGAGCTACCCAGGCGCCCCACTTTAAGGTTTTTATGTATAAACTTCTTGTGAACATTGCTGTGAAAGTCTTTTATGGATATTTGTACTCTCTCATCTTGTAATTGCTGTCATGGAATAAGTAATTAGGAATTCTAAATAGTTTTTCAGAGTGGGCGTCTGATTTTAGTTCTCATTTTATAGCAATGTATGAGTATTCCATTTACTCCATGTTGTCCTTACAAACACTTAATATTATCATTCTTTTTTATTTCAGTCAATTCTGTTGCTTTCATTGGCTTTCTCTGATAAAATCATGTTAAGCCCTTTTTCTTACACATTACTCATATTCAGATATTTTCTGTTTGGAAGTGACTTTTCAATTCATTTCCCTGGTTTTTTCCTCATAATATAATACTTTATGCATTTTTATGATACATAAAATTTTTTTTAATTTCTTTTCAGTGTTCCAGAATTCACTGTTTATGCACCACACCCAGTGCTCCATGCAATAGGTGCTCTCTGTAATACCCACCACCAGGCTCACCCAAACCCTATCTCCCTCCCCACCAAAACCCTGTTTGTTTCTCAGAGTCCACAGTCTCTCATGGTTTGTCTGCCCTCCAGTATCCCCCAACTCACTTCTCCTCTCCATCTCCCCATGTCTTCCATGTTATTCCTTATGCTCCACAAATAAGTGAAACCATATGATAATTGAGTCTCTCTACTTGACTTATTTTACTCAGCATAATCTCTTCCAGTTCCATCCATGTTGATACAAAAGTTGGGGATTCATCCTTTCTAATGGAGGCATAATACTCCATTGTATATATGGACCATATCTTCTTTATCCATTTGTCCATTGAAGGACATCTTGGTTCTTTCCACAGTTTGGCAACTGTGGCCATTGCTGCTATGAACATTGGGGTACAGATGGCCCTTCTTTTTATTACATCTGTATCTTTGGGGTAAATACCCTGTAGTGCAATTGCAGGGTCATAGGGAAGCTCTATTTTTAATTTCTTAAGGAATCTCCACACTGTTTTCCAAAGTGGCTGCACCAACTTGCATTCCCACCAACAGTGTAAGAGAGGTCCCCTTTCTCCACATCCTCTCCAACACATGTTGTTTACTGTCTTGTTAATTTTGGCCATTCTAACTGGTGTAAGGTCTCAATGTGGTTTTGATTTGAATCTCCCTGATGGCTAATGATGACGAACATTTTTTCATGTGTCGGTTAGCCATTTGTATGTCTTCTTTGGAGAAGTGTCTGTTCATGTGTTTTGCCCATTTTTTGATGTGATTATTGTTTTGTGTGTGTTGAATTTGAAGAGTTCTTTATAGATCTCGTATATCAGCCCATTGTCTGTACTGTCATTTGCGAATATCTTCTCCCATTCCATGGGTTGCCTCTTTGTTTTGTTGACTGTTTCCTTTGTTGTGCAGAAGCTTTTCATCTTGATGAAGTCCCAAAGTTCATTTTTGCTTTTGTTTCCTTTGCCTTTGGAGACATATCTTCAAAGAAGTTGCTCTGGCTGATGTCAAAGAGGTTACTGCCTATGTTCTTTAGGATTTTGGTAGATTTCTGCCTCACGTTGAGGTCTTTTATCCATTTCAAGTTTATCTTTGTGTATGGTGTAAGAGAAGGGTTTCATTCTTCTATACATAGCTGTCCAATTTTCCCAGCACCATTTATTGAAAAGACTGTCTTTTCCACTGTATATTTTTTCATGCTTTGTCAAAGATTAGTTGACCATAGAATTGAGGGTCCATATCTGGGCTCTCTGTCCCATCGTTTCTGTTTTTGTGCCAGTACCGTGCTGTCTTGGTGATCACAGCTTTGTAGTAAAGCTTGAAATCAGGAAACGTTTGAAAATCAGGAATCAGGGCGCCTGGGTGGCTCAGTGGGTTAAGCCGCTGCCTTCGTCTCAGGTCATGATCTCAGGGTCCTGGGATCGATTCCCGCATCGGGCTCTCTGCCCAGCAGGGAGCCTGCTTCCTTCTCTCTCTTTCTACCTGCCTCTGCCTACTTGTGATCTCTCTCTCTGTCAAATAAATAAAATCTTTAAAAAAAAAAAAAAAAGAAAATCAGGAATCAGTTTTGTTTTTCTTTTTCAACATTTCCTTAGCAATTCGGGATCTCTCCTGGTTCCATATAAATTTTTGTTCCAGCTCCTTGAAAAAAGCCAGTGGGATTTTGATCGGAATGACATTGAAAGTATAGATTGCTCTAGGCAGTATAGACATTTTAAGAATGTTTATTCTTTCAGTCCATGAGCATGGAATGCTCTTCCATCTTTTTATGTCTTCTTCAATTTCTTTCATGAGTGTTCTGTTGTTCTTGAGTATAGATCCTTACAGATTCCTTATAGATTCTTGAGATAGATCCTTTACCTCTTTGATTAGGTTTATTCCCAGGTATCCTATGGTTCTTGGTGCTATAGTAAATGGAATCGATTCTCTAATTTCCCTTTCTGTGTTTTCATTGTTAATGTATAAAAAAACAACTGATTTCTGTGCATTGATTTTGTATTCTGTCACATTACTGAATTGCTGTGTGAGTTCTAGTAGTGTGGAGGTGGAGTCTTTTGTGTTTTCCATATAAAGTATCATGTCACCTATGAAGAGAATTTGACTTCTTCTTTGCCAATTTGAATACCTTTTATTTCTTTTTGTTGTCTGATTGCTGTTGTTAGGACTTCTAGTACTATGTTGAACAAGAACAGCGAGAGTGGGCATCCTTGTGTTCTTGATCTCAAAGGGAAGGCTCTCAGCTTTTCCCCATTGAGGATGTTATACCCTGTGGGTTTTTCATAGATAGATTTTATGAAGCTGAGGAATATTTCCTCTATCCCTATACTTTGAAGGGTTTTAATCAGGAACAGATGCTGTATCTTGTCAAATGCTTTTTCTGCATCAATTGAGAGGACCATGTGGTTCTTCTCTATTCTCTTATTTATTTGTTCTAGCACATTGACTGATTTGCAAATGTTGAGCCACTCCTGCATCCCATAGATAAATCCTACCTGGTCATCGTGGATAATCTCTTTAATGTTCTGTTGGATCCAATTAGCTAGGATCTTGTTGAGAATCTTGGCATTCATATTCATCAGGGATAATGGGCTGAAATTCTCTTTTTTTGGTGGAGTCTTTGCCTGGTTTGGAGATCAGGTTAATGCTGGCTTCATAAAAAGAATCTGGAAGCTTTCCTTCTGCTTCTATTTTTTAAAACAGTTTCAGGAGAATAGGTATTATTTCTTCTTTGAATGTTTGGTTGAATTCCCCTAGAGAATCCCATCCTGGGCTCTTGTTTTTACTCTGTGCCTTGAAGTACTTACTGTACTTAATTTCAGTCTCCATAGTGACCACTGGTTCCTCCAGTTAAACTACTCATTCGTTAGCTTTGAAAGTCATGTGTGGGGGCACCTGGGTGGTTCAGTGGGTTAAGCCTCTGCCTTGGGCTCAGGTCCTGGGATCTAGCCCCATCAGGCTCTCTGCTCAGCAGGGAGCCTGCTTCCTTCTCTCTCTCTCTGCCTGCTTCTCTGCCTACTTGTGATCTCTGTCTGTCAAGTATATAAATAAAATCTTAAAAAAAAAAAAAGAAAGTAAGTCATGTGTGTTCTAAGTCTTGTTTTATATTGTACATTAGTCTCCTTAAAGGTTTTCATTATTTTTCTAAGTCAAGTTGTTGCTTGTCTTTTCTACAGCTGAATTTCACTGCATGACAGATATTCTTTTTTACAGATGCTACACTATATGATGTAGAAGCAGACACATCACCAGTAGTCCACTGCAGAGGGCTCTGAGCCCACAGACTCTTTATTCCCAAATTTACAACTCTGCCCACCTACTCTAACTTCTTGGCCTTTTGAGTGCCAGTGAGACCAGGAAGGTAGCCTCATCCTGTTCTACTTCCACTACCAGCAGGAACTCACAGTTCATGTGGGCTGAACTTTCTATGTATAGTCCATGTGTGAGGATTAATATATATTAAATAACCTATGTTAAGAGAGTGGTCTTTGTTACTGAAAAATAAATAAAATAGAAATCATGATTTTTTTCTGTAGGAAGATTGGTAAGTACTTTTAAAATATGCTGAAGTATTTATATTATTTTACTTTTCCCTCATGCTCAGATAAAAAAGTCATAGTTATTCTTTATTATGTGTTTATAGGTTAGCATGGCTTCATTGAAAGAATTAGACCAAAGACTCTTTGAAAATTACATTGAATTGAAAGCAGATCCTATCGTTGGCTCCTTGGAACCTGGAATTTATGCAGGCTATTTTGATTGGAAAGACTGCCTGCCTCCAACAGGTAAATGGTTTTAAGTTACTGTCTAGCACATCTGGAGTTATAAATATGAATTTTATTAGTGTATTCTTAAAATGCTTTTCTTTTTATTCATATTTTCCCCATTAGTTTGATTTTAACTTTTTACTAGCTTAAACCCATTTTTGATAGTTTGGAATATAGTGTACTTTTTATTATTCATACCTCAGGCTTAAAATTATTCTTGAATACCAGGAAATAATTAATTATACCATATAGTATTCGATCAGTTTAGTAATGCATATTTGCTTCCCAGGATATGTCTTTATTGCATAGGTAGAATAGACTATGAGTGACAATTTTATACAATGACTTTGTGACTATCATCAAAAAATTTATGTAAGAAATTTGGTTACTTCTTTATAAGACCTCATTATTACTGCTGACAAGGTGAAGAATAGAAGAAAAATGTGTAAGAGTATGATTATTACAGTATTTTAGCAAAGAAAATTGAACCACAGAAGGATGACTGATACAGTTCCAGTATTATCTCGTGACATCAAATGAAAGTCACTTAAATCACTTCATAATATATATTTTTAAAATAACTATTGCTTGCTGAATCAAATAAACTTTTTGATGGGTCAGGTAGTTATTTCTTTGTATGAAATAGTGTGAAATACATAGAAACAAGCTTCCTAATAATATTTTTATCTAGAAGTAGTCTTATATAGAAATGGTCATGTTTATATTAGACATAGATTCTTTTTGGATATATATATGTAGATGTACTAGTGAATTGTGAAGAGGTTTGAGTTAATCTTCATTCTTTTACCTAATTGCTTTAAACAACTTTTTAAATTATGTAATGCTTTTATTAGATAGTGATAAAATTGTTTAATCTTTAAACACCTTTGGATTTTTATTGTATAGTGTTCACTTTAGGTGGTAACAATATAGTAATGCCATGAGTCAAAACTAAAAACTAGAATCATGAAATTAAGGATATTTTATGTGACCACAGGTATTTTATTTTCTGAAAGCACAGCCATTATAGTCATCTGAGGCTTTCTACCCACATGTCCATAATTAATCTTTTTTCCTTAAATTCTGTTACTTTTCTATATATGTACTTTACTCTGTTCATATCCCAAATATATCCTTTGAAAGTTTAAATCAGGTCCTATTAGCATCTTTAAATTCTTGCAATATCTTCCCATTAAACTTACAGTAAAATATGCAACACAGTGCATGGCAGGCCCCAGCCCAGTGCCCTGGCGCTTTGCCCACTACTCACAAGTATACACCAAGGCCTCTCTCCAGCTACATTTTAGCATAGTGAGCCTTTTTGTTGCCCAAACTTTCCAAGTCCTTCCACCTTACCTCTTCAAACTTTTTTTTTTTTTTTCTCTTTGCTTAGGTGGTAGTTCTTCCTTATCTTATAGGATTGACTCCCTTTTGTCATTCAGGTCTTGAACTTAAATATCACCATACCAGCCACCAACCTGGAGAAATGAGATGGACAATGGACAGTTGTCTTGGTGTTTTAAATTTAACCTGTGAAAAGTATTCATTTTATTTGTAAAATAACTATTTACAAGGGAAAATGCTATACATGTGCTTCTAGCACTGGCCTTTATACTGGTTGAACTTATTAAAGCTAAATCCATGAGGCCATAGTTTGTAGGTTCATTACCACTTTAAGTGAAAAAACATGACTTTTAACAACAAATTATCATTCTCAAGATCATCAGTCAACAGCATCTGGAGCTTTTAATCTACAGTCCCTTCTTCAAAACTCTTGGGCCCAGATGACTTTTAGAATTGCAGTATTTTTGATTTTAGAAAGATATAGCGCATGTGCCATATATTATGTTACATTCCCAGCAAGGATTTCTGCAGGGAAACATGAATACTTAGAATAGGAGTGATATTCAGTATCCTTAATCCGGTCAGGTGAGAAATTGTCACCAGAAGAGTTCATCACAAATTTGTAAATTCACAAACAGAAAAATTTGCCTTTTGCATTCTGTGTCTTCAGTATCTAAACTACTTGATACATAATGCCTGCTCAGTAAATATTTGTTCAGTAACTGCACCAATGACCCCTTTATAGCTTCCACAGGTGCCTTGCTAGTGTCTTCACTGCCTGGTCTTCACTTTCCTGACTGGCCTGTGCATGCTTCAGGGTCCATCTCTGAAAGGAGTGGTTTTTCTGGCAAGTCTTCCTTCTATCAACCCTGACAAGATTGTTTGTTTTGTTTTGTTTTTCTGAATTATAACTTTTAACCTCTCTTATAATTCTTAGGTACATATATGTTATATATGTATATCATATATATGTGTGTATACATGTGTATATTTTATGTATATATAGATATGAAATATAAAATGTAAATATATATTATATATGTCTACCAAATATGTATATCATACATACATGTATGTATGGATGTTATACATGTTAACACATATGTAATATGTGCATTATCTGCATGTATGTATATGTGCATGTGTGTGATGTACATATTTAGTACATATATAATATACATGCTTTTTGTTACCTGCCACCTGTTTTTTTATTGCCCCATTTTGGGAGAATTTTTTTTAAATGTGTGATGATTTCACATTCATAGACTTCAAATTATGTAAGTATTTTTATAGAGCAGTGACTGAAAGTTTCAGGATTCCAAGGGATAGATACCAAAAGGGTTTTTCAATAAAATCTCTTTTTTCTACTAAAGGTATTAATGCACAATACTTAGATTTTGCCCCTACTGTTCTTAGCCCACTGCTGGTAAGCTAAATGTCACTGCCCTGTCCTTTCTCCCCAGTCTTAGATGAACTAGACAAAAAGAGCTCTTTGGACCAGCCTGATTCCTGCTTCTCCCTTGGCTGGCCTGCCTCCAACTTCTATCTAAGATGGCTGAGACGAATGGTATCCAGTGACCACTTTGCCTTTCTTATTTGGGGTACTTCCTCTTGTGTGTGTGTGTGTGTGTGTGTGTGTGTGTGTGTGTGTGTGTGTGTAATCTCATGGGAAAAGAAAAGTCTTACTTTTGCTGTAGCAAATTTTTGTGGAAGTAGTTTAGCAATCCCAGATATTCAGAAATAAAGGAGTTGTTATGTGGCAGGCCATGCATGTGCAAATACATACACACACATGCACACATTCATGTACATCGCAGTTTTAAGCATCTTGCTGACAGATGGTTTCAGTTATTTGTGTCCTCATAACATCTGACTCAGTGCCTTGAATATAATTATCACTTACTACTTGTGGTTCTAATTTTCTGGATTTCAACCATCTTAAGATAACTAATTATGTATAACCTCTTGAGAATCTGGGGGTAAGGCTAGGACATTGGGCACTAAACCGGCAGTGTGGTCACCCTAACTATAAATCACAATCCCCACAAAAACTCCCCATCACTCTTCTCTTTGCAACCCAGCTTTTAAAAAGTTGTCTTTCCTTGAAGATTCCTTGCTAGTGCTATCTCTGTTATTGTGTCACTTGATCTCTCAACCTGAGAAGTTGGCTTTAACCCTCCTCCCCCACTGAGACTGTTCTCACTGAAGCCACTTCTGATGCTATACATTTGACCCTTGAACAACACTGTTTTGAACTGTGCAATTCCACTTATATGTGGATTTTGTTAATACAGCACAGCACTGTAAATGTATTTCCTCTTCCTTATTTCCTTAATTAACATTTTCTTTTCTCTATCTTACTTTATTGCAAGAATAGAGTTTATAATACATAGAACATACAAAATAGGCTTCTGGTCAGCAGTAGGCTATTAGTAGTTAAGTTTTGGGGGAGTCAGTGTTATATGTGGACATTCAGTTGTACAAGGGTCAACACCCCAACTCCCGCATTGTCAGCTGTAGTTGGGAATCTGTGATGCCTTCATTCCTTTTCATATTCCAGGTTTCTGTAGTACTTCCATTGTTGAACACTTTTCCCGAGACTTTCTGTGGCATCTCTAATCCCACTACTAGTTGTTACCCTTCACTTTCCTTTGTGGATTGGCTTCTCTTCCTCTGCATAGCCTTGTGCTGCTGACATCTCCAGGACTCTGTTCTTTTTCTCTTTCTCTGTTCTTGCCAAACTGTCTTCAGACTCTCTCTGAGAAATTTCATCCACTAATGTTAGACTGACTGGTGCCTCTAGCATCGAAGTCTGCAGCCTAATCTGTCTACTCAGCTCAAGGTCTTTCTGTCAACCTTCCTGGTAGACATCTCCATTGGAACATTCCAGAGACTTCTTCAGCTTAGCAAATCCAAAAGCAAGCTCAATCACTTTTACATCATCTCCAGATCAGCTTTTTCTGCTGCCAGACCTTCTGCCGGAAAGGGGTGAAGACGTCAGCCAAGGCCTTTCTCCCCTTCTTGTTCTAGGAAACAGTTAATTGCAGGTCCCCTCTTCCATTTCTAAGTTCTGCCCCTCATCATTTTTCACTGTTTCTTGTCAGGATTCTTGAGGGTTCTCCTCTTCGTCCCAGCACTCACTCTTACCTGTTTCAAGTTCACCTCTTTTTGAAATCTTCCTAAATTATAAATGGGATCTATCATTCCTCTGCTTAAAACTCGTCAGGGTGATCCATTCTCCCTCAGGCTAAAACCTAAAATTCCAGGCATTGCATGCACTTCCACTTGGCACATGGGGGCTATCTGTTACTTGCTTCACACTCCTTTCCTGTACCTCTCAGGCATCCCTTCTCTAGGCAGCAGGCAGTCAGAGCCACTTCAGGTCTGGCAGTCCCATGCCTGTTCCCCTCCTCCTCTTTCCTGATAATTAGGCATTGCCTTCTCTGGGAAGCTTTCCTTCCTACCTCCTTGCACACCTCCCCGTTGGGTTGGTCTTCCCCATCCCTCCTGCACCAGAAGCAGTTTTCTGTCCCTTGTAGCATTGTTATGCTTAGGAGCTATCATCTGCTTGCTGCTGTTCTGCTGTGCTGGGACAACTCAACACAGTGGCTGATTTTTTCATATCTATGCTCTGAGAGTTTAGCACAGTCTCGACACAACAGAAGATGCTCCGTATATGTTAAGTGAATGAAGACGGGTAGTTTATTAGTATACAGTTTCACTAAATGTCCAGGTCACTTCTTTGTTATCTTTCAAGTGTTTGCTATATGGTTTTGTAGTGAGTGATTTTTCTCTATTTTATTTTCATTAGAAGGCTTAATCATGTAATCGAGTTTCCATTATTCACTTTTTTAAGGTGTTACACAGTAGATATTCATATTTCTTGGATTGAATTAAAATGATTAGCCTTTTGGCATTCATTTTCTTATCTTCTGTAAATTCTCATATGCTAACTTTATGTAGTTCCTAAATTTTGAACAATTTTATTTGAGTTACTGTCTCAGTACAAAATATATCCAACATATCAGCAGTTCTATGTGACATTGCCTAGTTTAAATGAATTTAGCTAAATTTAATATTGGACATAATTGTTAGCACTGACATCGTTCTGAAATTATTTGGTTTATGTTCAAGGTTATGAAATTACTTGTGATGTTTCTGTGAGAGTAGGAAAAATCATGATGCAACCATTCCAAGTTTCTTGCATGTTCAGTGATTACTACAAGACTTGGTCACTAAGCTTTAGTGTCCACAAACAGTTGCTCATGTCTATCTCCATTGAAACTCTAATTGTTATGTGAGAAACATAATTTACTTGTGAATGATGCAGAGGAAGGCTATCTTTCCTCCTTCTTCCTGAACCCCGAACTTGGAGCTTCTCCTAATAAGCAGGTGCTTTTCTCATGCTGAGGACCAGAAATAGCAGTCACAGAATTCCTGGTGGGGGAGGACATAGATCTTTCTCATTAGCTCACCCCTTTAAAGGGTATCTTTGGAAAAGAGTAATTCAGGGGGTTCTCTCGTCTCTAAAGTGGCATGGTCATGTCACTACTTCAGAGGCTGTGATTGCTGGTCATTGTTACTCCCTGGTGGATCCTAGAACATGGCCTCAGTGAGGAGTTATGAGAGAGCAAGGAATATGGGAATAGTAGTGCTGGGCTATTAGGAATTTTTTATTCCAATTTCATCTAATTAGGTGATTCAGTGATTCAGAGTGTCCAGGTCCTCCCTTTGTGGTATTTATTTAAGGTACTCTAAGTTTCTTCTCTGTTATCTTCATATATTCTCAGCCATGAAATTGAACTAGTATAAGCCATTGATGTGAGTATTAAAGGTTTGTGTCCTCTGGATAATTTTTTAATAGAAAATTAAGATTCTACTGGCCATGTGACATTAGTGATAAGGCTTTTTATCTTTTATTATTACTTTTTTTAAAGATAAACATTCTTTCAAGAACAGAGTGCACATGGCACTGCACTGTCAGCAACTGACTTATTCTTTCTCAGATTGCAAAAACACCTAGAAATTGTTAGTGTTCATTTCACTTTTATGAACTTCTTTTAGTTCTGTTCTTTGTGTAGTTTTGTGTTCGTGATCACGAACTGAACCTTAGTCTTGCATAGTCATATAGTGATTTTGAGTTGTTTAAAGTTGACTTAAGTTGAGACCTCATGTAAAGTGAGCAACCAAAATAGTTTGACTATTAATCTTCCAAAATAATTTCAATTAACAACTTTAGTATTATCTTTACAGTTTTCATCTTGAAAAACTGAATTTTGCAAATCATATAGGTAACTGATTACTTATTACTGTAGCTAGCAATAAATTTAGTTTCCGATACTGTATGTAGTAATTAAAAAAAATCCAGTTGATTAATTTCATGATTCAAGAGGAGATATCCGTTAGAGCCATAGCTGTGCTTTTTTAACCAGACATTGGATATTTAAATTGCTGTCACCTCTTTATTTGTGTATATGTCAGGAAAGATTATTCTGGTTAGTTCTGAGTCATCTAACTGATTGTTTAATTGTTCTACTATCCATAGTTATTAAGAGCTCTGAGTATTTGCATTTGATAAATTTTAGCTAAATTAAGAATATTATTGTTCCCCATTTGCAAAAATACACATGGAACCTCACATCTTCAAAAAAATAATGTTTCCTTAAATTTTTACTTAAACTTGAGGGCGCCTGGGTGGCTCAGTTGGTTAAGCAACTGCCTTCAGCTCAGGTCACGATCCCGGAGTCCTGGGATTGAGTCCCACATCGGGCTCCCAGCTCCATGGGGAGTCTGCTTCTCCCTCTGACCTCCCCTCTCATGCTGTCTCACTCTGTCTCTCTCTCTCAAATATATAAAATCTTTAAAAAAAATTTTTTTTACTTAAACTTGATTTTAGTGTTTATCTAAAAAGGATATAAATTTGTATATATTTCTTATACTTTAACAAATGAATTTAAACATCCATTTTATATACATAAAGTAATTGACCAATTTTTAATTTTAATTTTTCATTAACGTATAGTTGTCATACAATATTAGTTTCAGGTATACAACATATTTACTCAGCAATTCTATACATTATGAAATGCTCACATAGTAAGTTTAGTTACCATCTGCCACCAAAGTTTTTTTTTTACCACCAAAGTTATTAAAATATTATTGACTATATTCCTTATCCTGTACTTTTCATCACTATGATGTATTTATTTTATAACTGAAAGTTTGTACCTCTTAATCCCCTTCATCTATTTTAGCCATCCCCCACGCACCCCCCCTTTGATAACCACCAGTTTGTTCTGTGTATCTATGAGTCTTTTTCTGTTTTTGTTTTGTTTCTTAGATTCTATATGTAAATGAAATAATATATTTGCTTTTTCTGTCTCATCTATTTCACTTAGCATAATACCCTCTAAGTTTGTCCATGTTGTGGCAAATGGCAAGATCTTGTTCTTTCTGTGTCTGAGTAATAATTCCATGTATATATGTGCCATATCTTCTTTATCCATTCATATTTTGATGGACACTTGGGATGTTTCCATACCTTGGCTATTAGAAATAATGCTGCAGTAAACATAGAGGTGCATATGTCTTTCCATGTTTTTGTTTTAATGGATTATTTGTGGGTTTTGTTTGTTTGTTTGTTTGTTTGTTTTGGTGTTGAATTGTACAAGTTCTTTATATAGTTTGGATACAACCCTATAGTGGATGTTATCATTTGCAAGTATCTTCTCACATTCAGTAAGTTAGTTGCCTTTTCATTTTGTTGATGGTTTCCAAAAGCTTTTGGTTTGATGTAGCCCCAGTTGTTTATTTTTGCTTTTGTTACCCTTCCTTGAGGAGATAGATATAGAAAAATTCTGCTAAGGCTGATGGCTAAGAGGTTACTGCTTGTGCTTTTTTTTTTTTTTTTGGCAGATTTTATTTATTTATTTGCGAAAGAGAGAGCCTGAGTTTAGGGGGAAAGAGAGAATCAGGCTCCCCACTGAGCAGGGAGCCTGATGTGGGCTCAGTCCCAGGCCCTGGGATCATGACCTGAGCCCAAAGCAGATGTTTAACCAATTGAGCCACCCAGGCGCCCTCTGCCTATGTTTTCTGTTAGGAGTTTAATGGTTCAAGTCTCACATTTGGGTCTTTAATCCATTTTTTAAAAGATTGATTTATTTCAGAGAGAGAGAGGTGAAGAGAGAGAGAGAGAGCATGCACAAGTGGAGGGGGGGCCAGAAGGAGAGGGAGAGAATCTCAAGCAGACTCCCTGCTGAGTATGAAACCTGACCATGGGACTCAGTCCCATGACCCTGAGATCATGACCTGAGCTAAAATCAAGAGTCAGGTGCTGAGCCACCTAAGTGCCCTGGTCTTTAATCCATTTGAGTTTGTTTGTTTATTTATTTATTTAGTTAGTTTTATTTATTAGAGAGAGAGAGAGAGAGTGTACGCGTGCACACAAGCTCAGGCAGAAAGAGTGGCAGGCAGAGGCAGAGGGAGAAGCGGGCTCCCTGCTGAGCAAGGAGCCCGATGTGGGACTCGATCCCAGGACGCCGGGATCATGACCTGAGCTGAAGGCAGCTGCTTAACCAACTGAGCCACCCAGGCGTCCCAATTTTGAGTTTATTTTGTATATAGTAGATGAAAGTGATCCAGTTTCATTCTTGTTGTGCATGTGATTATCCAGTTTTCCTAAGAATGTCTTTGAAGAGACTGTTTTGTTTTGTTTTGTTTTTTTGCATTGTGTATTTTTGCCTCCTTTGTCATAGATTAAGAGACCATAAGCCTGGGTATATTTCCGGGCTCTCAATTCTGTTCCCTTGATCTATGTGTCTGTTTCTGTGGCAGGACCATATTGTTTTGATTATTATAGTTTTATAATATATCTTGAAATCTGGGGTTGTGATACCTATAGCTTGTTCTTCTTTCTCAAGATTGCTTTGGCTATTTGGGGTCTTGTGGTTCCATACAAATTTTAGGATTATTTGTTCTAGTTCTGTGAAAAATGCCATTGAAATTTTGATAGGGATTACCCTGAATCTGTAGCTTTCTTTGAGTTTTAACTCTTCTAATTTTTAACTCTTCTAATCCACGAGCATTTCCATTTGTTTGTGTCAACTTCAGTTTCTTTCATTAGTGTTTTATAGTTTTCAGAGTACATTGGTTAAGTTTATTACTATCTATTTTATTAATTTTTGTGCAATAGTAAATGGGATTTTTTTTTAAATTTCTGCCACTTTATTAGTGCATAGAAGTGCAACAGATTTCTGTGTAATAATTTCGTATTCTGCAACTTCACTGAATTCATTCCTAATTTTTTTTTGGTGGAGTCTTGAGGATTTTCATGTCATCTACAAATAGTGACAGTTTTACTTTTTCCTTAACAAAAGTTTGATGTCTTTTTTTTCTTGTGATTGCTGTGGCTAGTACTTCCAGTTCTATGTCGAGTAAAGGTGGTGAGAATAGATATCCTTGTGCAATTCCTTATCTTAGAGGAAAAATTTTCAGCTTTTTATCATGAGTGTGATCATAGCAATGGGTTTTTTATACATGGCCTTTTGGTATTGAGATATATTCCTTCTAAACTCACTTTGTTGAATTTTTATCATGAATGGGTATTGAATTTTGTCAGCTGGATCTATTGCAATGATCATATGATTTTTATTCTTCACTTTGTTAATGTGGTGTATCACATTGATTTGCATATATTGAATCATCATTGCATCCCTGGAATAAATTCCTCATGACTGTGGCAAATGATCCTTTATATGTGCTGTTGAATTCAGTTTGCTGGTACTTTGTTGAGGATTTTTTCATCTGTGGTTCATCAGTAGTATTGGTATTTTTGTAGTATTATAAATTTTGTTTGGTAGTCTCTTACTGTTCACTAGAATGAATTTGGAAGAATTCCTTCTTCATCATTTTTTGAGGGGAGTGGTTTAAGTAGATAGTAATTCTTCCAAAATTTGGTAGAATTCAACTATGACACCATCTAGTCCTCAACTTCTGCTTGTTGAGAGTTTTTGGGTTACTGGTTCAGTTGCACTATAAGTAATCATTCTGTTCAAATTATTTATTTCTCCCTGATTCTGTCTTGGAAGATTGTATGTTTCTAGGAGATCTTTCTTGTAGATTATCCCATTATTTCACATGGAACTTTTTGCAGTAGATTCTTACAATCCTGTGTATTTCTGTGTGTCAGTTTTAACTTCTCATCTTTTATTTCTGATTTCATTTATTTGAGTCCTCTCTCTCTGTTTTCTTGATGAGTCTGATAAAAGGTTCTCCATGTTGTTCATCTTTTTAAAGAAACTGCTCTTAGTTTCACTGATTGTTTCTATTGTTTTTTTTTTAGTCTTCATTTTGTATTTTCCACTCTGATCTTATATTATCACTTTTCTACTAAAATTAAGCTTTATTTACTCTTTGTTTTGTAATTCCTGTAGTTGTGAGGTTAGATTGTTTATTTGAAATTTTTGTTTCTTGATTGCCATAAACTTCCTACTTAGAACTACTTTTGATGTGTCCCAAAGATTTTGAGCCATTATGCTTTCATTTATCTTTAGATTTTTTTTTATTTTTTCTCTTTGATCTATTCACTGACTCATGGTTTTTTAGTAAGAATGTTATTTATCTCCTATTCTTCTTTCTGTCCAGTCTTTTTCATCTGATGTAAGTATTGCTACCTCAGCTTTTTTTCTTTTAAATTGGCTACCATTTGCATGGAATATCTTTTGCCATCCCTTTACTTTCAATCTCTGTGTGTTCTGAGGTCTGAACTGAGTTTCTTGTAGGCTGCATATAGATAGTTCTTATATTTTTTTAATCCATTCATTCACCCTTTGTCTTTTGATAAGGGCATTTGGACCATTTACATTTATTTATGTATTTTTAAAAATAACACTTAAAAATTTTTAAATCTAGTATAATTAACATACAGTGTTATATTAGTTCCAGGTGTATGACATAGTGATTCCGCAATTCTGTACCTTATTCAGGGCTCATCATGATAAGTGTTCTCTTAATCATCCCTTCTTGTATTTCACCTATCCCCCACCAACCCCCCCTTGTAACCATCAGTTTGTTATCTATAGTCAAGAGTCTGTCTTTCATTTTTCTTTTTTCTTTGTTCGTTTGTTTGGCTTCATAAATTTCACATATTTTAAATCATGTATTTGTCTTTCTCTGACTTATTTCACTTATTCTTATATACCCTAGGTCCATCCATATTGTTTCAGATGGCAAGATTTTATTATTTTTTATGTTGAATAACATTCCATTACTGTGTGTGTATGTGTACACACACACACACACGTATACACCACATCTTCTTTATCCATTCATCTATTGGTGGATACATATTTGTTTCCATAATTTGCCTATTGTACATAATGCTGTTATAAACATAAGGGTGCATATATCTTTTCAAATTACTGTTTTTGTATTCTACGGGTAAGTGTCCAGTAGTGGGATTACTGGATTATATGGTAATTCTATTTTAAGTTTTTTAAGGAACCTCAATACTGTCTTCCACAGGGGCTGCATCAGTTTGCATTCCCAGCAATAGTGCATGAGGGGTCCTATTTCTCCACATCCTCACCAACATTTACTGTTTCTTATGTTTCTGATACAGCCATTTTGACAGGTGTGAGATGGTATCTCATTGTGGTTTTGATTTGCATTTTCCTGATGATTTAGTGATATTGAGCATCTTTTCAATGATGCTCTCTGGATGTTTTCTCCGGAGAAATGTCTGTTCATGTCTTCTGCCCATTTCATAACTGGATTATTTGGTTTTGGGGTGTTGAGTAATAAGTTCTTTACAAATTTTGGATACTAACCCTTTATGAGAAATGTCTGAATTCCTTTCTCAGTTCTGGTAGTTTTTTGGTAGGTTGTTTTCTTTCTTTTTTTTTTTTTCAGTGTTCCAAGATTCATTGTTTATGCACCACTCTCAGTGCTCCATCCAATACATGCCCTCCTTAATACCCTTCACCAGGCTCGCCTAACCCCCCACCTCCTCCCCTCCAATATCCTCAGTTTGTTTCTCAGAGCCCACAGTCTCTCATGGTTCGTCTCCCCCTCCGATTTCCCCCAATTCACTTTTCCCTTCCTTCTCCTAATGTCCTCCATCTTATTCCTTATACTCCACAAGTAAGTGAAACCATATAATAATTGACTCTCTTTGCTTAACTTATTTCACTCAGCATAATCTCCTCCAGTCCTGTCCATGTTGATACAAAAGTTGGGTATTCATCCTTTCTAATGGAAGCATAATATTCAATTGTATATATGGACCATTTCTTTATCTATTCTTCTATTGAAGGGCATCTTGGCTCTTTCCAGTTTGGCGATTTTGGCCATTGCTGTTAAGAACATTGGGGTACATATGGCCCTTCTTATCACTACATCTGTATCTTTAGGGTAGGTTAAGGACCTGTACTCAAGAAACTACAGAACACTCATGAAAGAAATTGAAGAAGACACAAAAAGATGAAAGAGCATTCCATGCTCATGGAATAAACATTGTTAAAATGTCTATACTGTCTAGAGCAATCTGTACTTTCAGTGTCATTCTGATCAAAATTCCACCAACATTTTTCAAAGTGCTGTAACAAACAATCCTAAAATTTGGAACCAGAAAAGGCCTTGAATTGCTAAGGAAATGTTGAAAAAGAAAAACAAAACTGGGACATCACATTCCCTGATTTTAAGCTTTACTACAAAGCTGTGATCACCAAGACAGCATGGTACTGGCATAAAAACAGACACATAGACCAGTGGAACAGAGTAGAGAGCCCAGATATGGACCCTCAACTCTATGGTCAAATAATCTTCAACAAAGCAGGAAAAAATACCCAGTGGGAAAAAAGACAGTCTCTTTAATAAATGGTGCTGGGAAAATTGGACAGCTATGTATAGAAGAATGAAACTTGACCTCTTACACGATACACAAAGATAAATTTGAAATGGATAAAAGACCTCAATGTGAAGCAGGAATCTATCAAAATCCTAGAGGAGAATATAGGCAGTAACCTCACTGCAATAGGCCACAGCAACTTCTTTTGGTAGTGTTTTTTTGTATTTTCTATATATAGTATCACATCATCTGCAGATAGTGAAAGTCTTTCTCCATTCTGACCAATTTGGGTGATTTTTACTTCCTTTTAATATGGCTAGGACTTCTAGAGGTAAGAATAAATACCCTTATCTTGTTCTCAACCTTAATGGAAAAGCTTTCATTTTCCACCATTGAATATGATATTAGCTGTACATTTGTTATACATGGTCTTTATTATATTGAGATATGTTCCCTCTAAACTACTCTGTTGAGGATTTTTATCATAAAGGGATGTTATATATTGTCAAATGCTTTTTCTGCATCTACTGAAATGATCATATGACTTTTATACTTTCTTTTGTTGATACAGTGTCTCACTGATTTGAGAACATTGAATCCCCTTGCATCCCAAGAAAAAAATCCCACTTGATCGTGGTGAATGATATTTTTTAATGTATTGTTGTATTCAGTTTGCTAGCATTTTATTGAGGATTTTTACTCTATGTTCATCAAAGATACTGGCCTATAGTTCTCCTTGTTGTAATATCTTTATTTAGTTTTGATATCAGAGTAATGCTAGCCTTATAAATGAATTTGGAAGCCTTCCTTCTCTTCTATTTTTGGAATAATTTGAGAAGAGTAGGTATTAACTATTCTTTAAAGGTTTTGTAGAATTCATCTGTGAATCCATCTGATCCTGGATTTTTGTTCTTTGGGAATGTTTTTGATTACTGATTCAATTTCTTTGCTGTTAGTTGGTCTGTTCAAATTTTCTGTTTCTTCCTGGTTCTGTTTTGGGAGGTTACACCATTTTTAGGGATTTATCCATTTCTTCTAGACTACCCAATTTGTTGGCATATAATTTTATATTCTCTTAAAATCCTTTGTATTTCTGTGGTGTTGTTGTTATTTCTGCTCTTTCATTTCCAGTATTGTTTATTTGAATCCTCTATCTCTTTCTCCCTCCCCTCTCTCTCTCTTTCTCTTTTTATGAGTCTGGCTAAAGGATTATCAGTTTTCATGATCATTTCAAAGAACCAGCTCCTTGTTTCATTGATCTGCTCTGTTGTGTTTTTATTTTCTATTTTGTATGTATCTGCTCTGATCTTCATTATCTCCTTCTTTCTGCTGGTTTGGGTTTTGCTTGTTCTACCTTCTTTAGGTGTAAGATTAGGTGGTTTATTTTGAGGGTTTTCTTGCTTTTTCTGGTAGGCCTTGCTATAAAGTTCCCTTTTAGAACAGCTTTTACAATATCCCAAAGATTTTAGACTGTTAAGTTTTTTTTTTTTGAAGTTTTTTTTTTTAATTTAAGCTTTATTTAAACATATAATGTAACCCCACCACCCTCTCCCAACCCCTCTTCCCCCCACCCCCCTCAGTTTGTTTTATGACATTAAGAGTCTCTTTTGATTTGTCTCCCTCTCGATCCCATCTTGTTTCATTTTTACTTTTCCTGTTAAGTTTTCATTTTCATTTGTCTCCATAAATTTTTTATTACTTTTTTGAATTCTTGGTTGACCCATTCATTGTTTAGTCACATGTTATTTAACCTCCATGTGTTTGTGTTCTATCCAGATTTTTTCATGTGGTTGATTTCTAGTTTCATAGCATTGTCAGGAAAGATGCATGGTATGACTTCATTCATTTCAAATTTGTTGAGATTTGTTTTGTGCCCTAATATATGATCTCTTCTGGAGGATGTTCCATGAGCACTTGAAGAGAATTTATATTCTACTATTTTAGGATGGAATGTTCTGAATATATCTGTTAGCTCCATCTGGTTCAATATGTCTTTCAAAGTGACTGTTTCCTTGTTAATTTTCTGTCTCACTGGTCCTTGCATGAAGGGATCTGTGGCCACTTGGAAAAATTACAAGACCTGCTGGTTAGGAGAAGAATGCCTGGTATGCTGTTACCAAGGTAGGTGGAGAGTGTTGGCACTATGCTGCTTCTACAGGTGTCTGTGTATTTAGGCTGGGACATGGTGAGGGAAATGGTATTGCCAGCTCTTTCATGGTTAGAGAAGTCTCCCAAAGATCCCTGCTCATCCAGCATAGTCTCTAAGATCATTAAATAAATCTCCTTCCCATGTATCCTAGGCATTTTTCAAACTGCTGCTTCTAGGCTGTATCTCAGCAGTGCTGTTTGTTATGCTATCTTTTTAAGGGTAGGGACTCAGTTTCCTTTCTCCCTCCCAGCTCTCCCAGTGCCGAGCCAGCTGGGTTTTAAAGTTTGAGATGTTAAGTTTCACTGATGGTAAAAACTCCAGAAGACAGGTGCTTTTTTTTAACGGAGATTTCCCCTTCCCAGTGCATGCCCTCTATGCCTAGAGAGCCCAGCATGGCATCCACTCTTTACCCTTCTCCATGCTCCACAGCATTGCTTCTTCCTTTGGACCCTCCCATTGGTTTATATACCTCCTGACCCCATTTCTGCCCTTATTACCCTTTTAAATGTGGCCTTTTCTCTACATTTACCTATGGAGAGTCTGTTATGACAGTCTGTGGGTCATTTTCTTATTTATTTACACTGATGTATGTGTTATCTAGTTATATCTGTGGAATGAGGTGAACCCAAGATCCTCTTCCTCCACCATCTTTTTTAAGTCTTTTAGACCACTTACACTTAAGATAATGATAAGAATATACTTATTACCATTTTGATCATTGTTTTCTGGTTGTTTTTGTAGTTCTTCTCTGTTCCTTTCTTCTTCTCCTCTCGCTCTCTTCCCTGGTGATTGATGGCTTTCTGTAGTGTTATAGTGATATTTTCTTCTCTCTCTCTCTTCTTTTGTATCACGTTTTTGGTTTGTGGTTACCATAAACTTCATATATAACACTATTTTTCAGATATCATATTTTAAGTGTATAGCAGTATATATTAAGTTGATGGTCACTTGAGTACAAATATATTCTAAAAACGCTATATTTTTACTCTTCACCTCTACATTTTATGCATATGATATCCTATTTTACATCTTTTTATTTTGTGAATCCCTTGACTTATTTTTTAGATATAACTGATTTTGCTACTCCTTGATAAGTAATTGAGCTACTACCTTGACTGTGTGTGTTTGCTTTTGCCAGTGAAATTATTTTCTTTTATAATCTTCCAATTATGTCCTTTTCTTTTCTGCTTAAAGAAGGCCCTTTACCATTTCTTGTAAGTCCAGTTTAATGGTGATGAACTTCTTTAACTTTTGTTTGTCTGGGAAACTGTTGCGTTCTCCCTTATTCTTGAATGATAATTTTGCTCTGTAGAATATTCTTGGTTATACTCTCTCTTCTGGTCTGCAGTTTCTGCTAAAAAATCAGCTGATAGCATTATTGGGTATCCTTGTATACAGCTGTTTGCTTTTCTTATGCTGCTTTTAAGTTTCTCTCTTTACCTTTAATTTTCAACATTTTAACTATTGTATAACTTGGTGTGGATCTCCTTGGTGTGGCAGTCCTTCATCTTGTTTGGGGACTCTGTACGTCCTAGGCTGGGATGTCTGCTGCTTTCCCCAAGTTAGGGAAATTTTCAGGTATTATTTCTTCAAATAGGTTTTCTGTCTCCTTCTCTCTTCTTCTTGAAACCACTATAATGTCAATGATATTATACTTGGTAATGTTTTAGAGGGCCCCTAATCAAGTCTTATTTTTTATTATTCTGTTTCTTTTAGCTGTTCAGCTTTAGTGTGTTCCATTACCCTGTCTTCCAGATTGCTGATCCTTCTTTTTGCATGGTCTAATCTACTCTTGATTCCCTCCACTGTATTTTTAATCTCTGCTCTGATTGGTTCATTTTTATATTTCCCATCTCTTTGTTGAAGTTCTCACTGAGTTTATCCAGTTTCCGCTCAAGTTCAGTGAGGCTCTTTATGACCATTACATTGAACTCTTTATCAGGTCCATTGCTTATTTCTATTTCATTTCATTATTTTTCTGAAGTTTTGCCTCGTTCTTTCATTTGGAGCATATTCCTCTGTCTCATTTTGTTTTACTTTCTGTGTGTTTTTCTATGAATTAGGTAAAACTGCTACCTCTCTCAGTCTTGAAGGAATATCCTAGTGTAGGAATTTCCCTGTGTAGACCGTGTATGCCCAGCAGCTTAGCTGACTGGAACTCTAATGGGCATGATCAGGGTGATCCCAGGGGTGTTCTATGCCAAGGCTTCCCTAGTATGAGATTGCTGGAGCTGGGGCAGAACAATTTGTGGTGCTTCATGCAAGAGACGCCCTAGTGGGATGGCTGAAGCTGAAGTAGATGAGGGCTGGCAAGTCCTGTGGCACTCTGCAGTGGGGGCACCCCAGAAACAGGCTGGAGATTTTGTGGGCAAGGGCAGAGACCTCCTTGGCAAGACAGCGGGAGCAGGGGTGGGGATAGATGGAGAGGCTGCCTTGGGAGAATGGTTGGAGATGGTGTGGGCTGAGAGCCCAAGACTTGTTGAGGTGGCAGGCTTTAGAGCACCTGAACCCTGCTCTTGCCTGTGTTATCAAGGTAGAGGGAGAACATGAATAATGTTTCTCACCAGCACCTCCAACCCTGGAGAGAGTTTACTAGTAGTTTCCTATAGTTTCATGGGCTCTCTAGGGCTAGAAATGGGTTTCTTTCATTTAATAGTCTAGTTTCCTGTCAAATCATTGTTGTTTGGTATCCCAGGTTGAACAAATCTTTCCAAGGGCCCCTTAGTGCTCTCCCTCTGCACCGCATTTCACAGTGTTGGGTGGATTCCCTGTAGTTACCATGTTTTAATTTCTCCTACCATATGTGGTTCCTCTGTCCTTTGTTATGCAAAAGCTTTTCAGTCAGCCCTCAGTTATTCTTTAGAAGGATTCAGTGTGTCCAAGTAAGGAAGTGAGTTCAAGGTCTTCCTGTGCCATACCACCTTGGAGACAAAGGCAAATGCATAGCTTTTCTTAAGTCTGTGGTTAGTCTATTGAAAATAATTTCAGTTTTATTTTTAAGGTCTCTGTGTTTCAGAATTTATCTTTCAGACATTTTTACTGTCTGAAAACCACTGCATAGTTAGGTTATTTTTTTGCATTTTTAACCTTAAATAATTCAAATCTGGAGCCAGTTTAGCTTTTCTAAAGAATAGATGTTAGAAGGCCAGTGATAGAGGCTCCTGAGTGACTCAGTCTAATGGGTCGTGAGCTCAAGCGCTGTGTTGAGCTCCATACTCAGTGGGGACTCTGCTTGAGGATTCTGTCCTTCTGCCATTCTCCCCACTCACTCTCTTTCTCTCTCTCTTTCTCTGTCTTTCAAAATGGATATAAGATACTATTTTCTTTAACTCCATCCTTCTTTTTCCCAAAGATTTATTTATCCATTTTGAATGGATATGAAATTTAAACTCAATTAACATATAGTTCATTATTAGTTTCAGAGGAAGAGTTCAGTAATTCATCAGTCTTATACCCAGTGCTCATTACATCACATGCCGTCCTTAATGCCCATCACTCTGTTACCCTATCCTCCTACCCTTTTCCCCTCCAGCAACCTTCAGTTTTCTTCCTATGATTAAGACTCTTTTATGGTTTATCTCCCTCTCTGATTTCATCTTATTTTATTTTTCCTCTTCAAATTGATTTAAAAAAATAAGTTCTGTATAGCTGAGGAATTAGAATTAAAATCAAATATGTAGCAGTTGTAGTTAGAATTTCTAAAAGTGATTAGCTTTGTAAGAAGTACATTTTCTATAAATGCCAGTGTTCACATCAATGATGAGCAGACAACAACTAGATAAATATACTGTTTATTGGGGACTCTTGGTTGATCTGAGTGACCTCAAAGACTTTCAGGGTGAGACCCTGCTATCAGATTTGGCATATAATAGGTGTCCTGAGGAGCAAATAGGATATGGAAAGTTAAATTAGCATAGTAGGAAGTTCCAAACCTCTGAAAGTTTCTCAAGAAGTAAGTAAGGTATTTAAAGTGATGTTTAAAGGGAAATTATTAATGTGGTAATAGCAAGATAGCATGGTTATGGTTTAGGAGATGAAACAGAGAGGCTATGTTAGAACTCTTGGAATGAAATGGACTGTGAGCTTGCATGGGGTCAGAGGATGGATAAACTACATTTCATTTATAATGAACTATGGGTAGGTAGGTAAGTTAGCAAGCATTTTACATTTTGGTCAGCACAGTATCTGTTTTTTTGTTTTTTCTAGAAAAAAAAATAATTACATTTAAAAGTATGTGTGGGCAAGATAGTGGCAGAGTAGGGGACCTTGTTTCATCTGGTCCCTTGAAGGTAGCTGGATATCTGTCAAACCATTCTGAACACACCTGAATTCAACCTGAGATATGAGAAGATTTATCTGGATCTCTACAAGCAGAAAAATGACTACTTTTTGCAAGGCAGGAAGTACAGAACCTTGAATCTTCAGAGAAAATATTGGATGATAAACAGAGGAGGGAGGCACCATCAATCAGCCACCAGAAAGTGATATAACACTGGAGAAAAAAATCAGGACCCTTAGAAATCTGCTCCAGTTAGATACACACCTTTCTGAAAAGAGCACAGGGGGTGAGTGGGGCAGAATTCTAGGTGGATTATTATGATCTCAGGATTCCAGGAGACTCCGAAAGAATGGGAACCTCAACCAATAGAGTGCCCAAGCAGTGGAACAGGAAGGCTGGTTATGGACAGTGAGCCCAGAAGGGACTCTCAGCTCTGGTCACCATAAATGTGAGCTGGGCCAATAGAGACCACTCTCTCACCACCCTGAAAAGGACTAGAAGTTCTGTTTAATATCCCAGGAAGATATAAAACAGCTTGCACCCATGGCAGGGCAGTAGCTATCAGGGCGGTGTGATCCCTGAGAGGACACTGGGCCAGTATCCAGCATGACCTGGGAGCTGCAGAAGAGGGTGCACATACGAGCCCACAGCTGCTAGCAATTGCAAAGTCACAAAGCGCAGAGACGCTTTCAGGTTCTGGAATTCCCTTGAGAGAGTTGCAGCAGGCACCAACAGCACAAGTCTGTGGAGTTTGGTACACACAGAAGTGGAGACAGTTTGACCTAGAGGGTTTCCTGAAGAAAGGGGACTGCAAATTGCTCAACCATCCTTTGACAGAATGACTAGGAGAAGGAATTCTCAAAAAACAAAAGAACTTGAGACAGTGTCCTCTGCCACAGAACTAATGGATATGGATAGTAAGATGTCAGAGATAGAATTCAGGATAACAAACATAAAGTCAATAGCTAGGCTTGAAAAAACTGTTAGTGACAATATAGAATCTCTAAGAGGACAGAAAATGCTATGAATGAGATGCAGTCTAAACTGAATACTCTAAAAGCCAGGGTAAATGAGTCACAAGAGCAAATCACTAATCTGGAAGATAAGATGATGGAAAGGAAGGAAGTTGAGGAAAACAGATAGGCAGCTAGTAGCCCATGAAAATAGACTTACAAAGATTAATGATGCCATGAGACATTCCAAAATCTGAATTATTGGAATCCCTGGAAGGGCGGGGGGGAGAGAGAGAGAGATGACTAGAAGGTATATTTTAGCAAATCATAGCTGAGAACTTCCCTAATATGGGGGAGGAAACAAACATTCATGTCCGTGAAGGAGAGAGGACCCCTCCCAAAATCAAGAAAAATAGATAAACACCCCAACATATAATAGTGAAGCTTACAAATCTTCCAGCCAAATAATCTATCCTGAGAATAGCTGGGGAGAGGAAATTGCTTACATATGGAGGGAAGACCATCAGAATAACATCAGACCTATCCACAGAGACCGGCAAGCCAGAAAGGGCTAGCAAGACATTTTTTCACAGTACAATGAGAAGAACATGCAGCCAAGAATACTTTATCCAGTAATGCAATCATTCAGAATGGATGGAGAGATAAAGAGCTTCCAGGACAGGCAAAAACTGAAAGAATATGTGACCACCAAACCAGCCCTGCAAGAAATATTCAGGGGGATTCTATAACCGATGAGAGATTCCAAGAGTAATGTAGACATGAAATAAGAGACATTCTTTAGAACCAGGGACTTTACAGGCAATACAATGGCACTAAATTTATATCTTTCAGTAGTTACTATCAATGTAAGTGGGCTGAATGCTCCCATCAGAAGACATGGAGTCTCAGATTGGATTAGAAAGCAAGACCCATCCATATGCTGTTGACAAGAGATTAATTTTGAACGTAAAGACACCTTCAGATTCAAAATGAGGGGATGGAGAACCATTTACCATGCCAATGAACCTGAAACATGAAGAAATAGACTATCTAAACAGACCAATAACCAGTGAGGAAATTGAAGCAATAATCAAAAACTTCCCAAAAAACAAGAGTCCAGGGCTAGATGGCTTCCCAGGGGAATTCGGCCAAGCATTTAAAGAAGAAATAATATCTAATCTACTGAAGCTGTTTCAAAAAATAGAAATGGAAGGAGAACTTCCAAACACTTTCTATGAGGCCGACATTACCCTGATCTCAAAAGCAGACAAAGGAGAATTACAGACCAATATCCCTGATGAACAGTGATACCAAAATACTCACCAAGATCCCAGCCAGTAGGATCCAACAGTACATTAAAAGAATTATTCACCACAATCAGATGGGATTTATTCCTGGGGTACAAGGCTCCAACATTCGCAAATCAAAGTGATAGATCACATTAACAAAAGAAGAGACAAGAACCCTATGATCCTCTCAACTGCTGGAGAAAAAGCATTTGACAAAATACAGCAACTCTTCTGAATAAAACTCTCCAAAGTATAGGGATAGAGGGGACATATCTCAATATCATAAAAGCTATCTATGAAAATCCCACAGCAAATATCATTCTCAATGGGGAAGAACTGAGCTTTTCCCTGAAGGTCAGGAACGTGACAGGGATGCCCACTCTCACCACTTTTGTTGAATACAGTACTGGAAGTTGTAGCCTCAGCAGTAAGACAACAAAAAGAAATAAAAGGCATTCAAATTGGCTAAGAAGACAAACTGTCTTCGCAGATGACATGTTAGTTTATATGGAAAACCCAAAAGACTCCCATCTGCAAATTACTAGAACACATATAGCAGTTCAGCAGTGTGGCAGGATACAAAATCAATGCACAGAAATCCGTTGCATTTCTATACAGTAACAATGTAACTGAAGAAAGAGAAATTAAGGAAGCAATTCCATTTACAATAGCACCAAATACCATAAAATACCTAGGAATAAACCTAACCAAAGAGGTAAAGGATCTATACTCTAGAAACTCTATGATTTCTATATTCTAGATATCATAGAGAACACTTATGAGAGAAATGGAGGAAGACCCAGAGAGATGGAAAAACATTCCATGCTCATGGATTAGAATAAACATTGTTCAAAGGTCTCCGCTTCCCAGAGCAGTTTACACTTTCAGTGCAATCCCTGTTAAAATACCATTGACATTTTTCACGGAGCTGGAACAAACAATCCTAAAATTTGTATGGAACTAGAAAAGAAGCCCAGAGTCTCCAGGGGAATGTTGAAAAAGAAAACCAAATCTGGGAGCATCACATTGCTGACTTCAAGCTATATTACAAAGCATCAAGACAGCATGGTACTGGCACAGAAACAGACACATAGATCAGTGGAACAGAATAGAGACCCCAGAAGTAGATCCTCAACTCTATTGTCAACTAATCTCTGGCAAATCAAGAGAAAATATCCAATGGAGAGTGGGGGAACAGTCCTTCAATAACTGGTGCAGGAAAAATTGGACAGCCACATGAAGAAGAATGAAACTGGACCAATCTCTTACACCATACAAAGTGGCAGTATGGAGTGGGCATGCAGAGCTAGTCAGAAAGGACATTGCAATAAAAGTGTATTTAAATGCTTTAACAAAAAATTCAAAATGAAGCTAAGGGAAAAAAAACTTGAAGTTTAAATTAAACAGAGTGGATATCAATAGAAAACAATATATGCTCAGTGAAAAGAAAAACTTCCTGTAATATTGATTCAGATGTTTGTTAGGGCACTGAAGTACGAGGAGAGAACTATTAGACTTAATACAGTCTGTAATAATATGGAGTGTCATCTTGTAAAATATTAGTGTGGCTCCTTCCTCACAGTCGGCAGAGTCATGCAACAACTGACTGTCAATGCAGGAACAACTAGGCAACTTACAGTTTGTTAGAGTGCCAGGAAAATCTATTTCTAAGGTGATAATTTGTTTCCTTAGTTTAAAATCCCAGGAATGTCTCTAATACACATAACTGAGCAGTGATACACAACAAAGTAAGCTAACTGAAATAACTGTTTTTCCCTTATTTTTTAAACATGTATAAGAGACTCAATTCCTACTCTGGAAAGCAGTTTTAAATACTTAGTTTTTAAATATTATTATTTATTATTTTTTATTTTTTTTATTATGTTTAATTAGCCATATAGTATATTATTAGTTTTTGATGTAGTGTTCAACGATCTTTTAAATTCACTTTTACCTTTTTAAAATCATTCTGAAGATTCTTTGAGCCTAGAACAATTTTAAGGGCACCATTATGAACATCATATTCCTTTTGCTATTTGTTGGACATTTTAAAAAATCTGTCCCCTTCTCTGAGTTTGGAGCATTAGTGGTTCTCTTATGTTTCTCTTGGAAACCATTTTCCACAACTTTCCTGCTTTCTAGTCATGGGGTGGTTTGACACTTTGTTATACTTCCGCTTTTGATCAAAGCAAATGCTAATTGAGTGAACTTCCTCTTTGAAGAGAGAAGTCTAAGTCAATAATCTTTTCCTTTGCTGAACTCTGAAAAGCTAGTTTTACTCATTTCTTAGACTATTTTTCTTAATTTCATTTAAAAAGTATTATGAAGTAGCTTTTAGTAAACTTGTACTTGATCTACTTGTGAGAAAAGCAATTTTACATTTTCTAAGGAAGATAATCCTAAGTCACTCATTTTTTTTTTAATCATAGTTTCATTATTACACCTTACCTTTTTTTTCAGACACTTTTCTCCTTTTTTGTATGCAACTTAGTATATTAGAGCCAGTGCTATAAAACCATTTGTGCAGTGCTTTGAACATTTGGTTATAATTATTTTGTCTGCCAAGCATTTTTTGATGTGATATTTATTAACCTTGAGTTGACCTGTGACATACATACTTTCTTCATTACATGTCTTATCTGTTAAAGCATTTGTTGTGTTTATATTAAATTGATAGCTGCAAACTATGCTGTTTGGCATCAGGGGAAACTAAAGTACTTGTGTGTAAATAAACAGTATAAGTCATTTTTTAAACTTTATTTCAGACATTTCAGGCATCTATCAAGATAGTGTAGTAGAACATATCTTGATTGACCTGTTGGCCAGCTTCAACAATTATGAGCTCATGGCCAGTCTTGTTTTATCAGTACCCCTCAACTCCCCACTACCCTGAGATATATTATTTTGAAGTGAATCCCAGACATTAGATCATTCCATCCATATACAAATCAGATAAGGGCTGATCTAAAAAACAAAATAAAACAAAAACTCCAAAACAAAACCACGGTATCGTCATTAGATCTGGAAAAAATTAACAGTAATTTTCCAGCTTCATCAAATACCTAGTCAATGTTCAGAAATCATAAAAGCTTTTTAGACAGTTTGTTCAAATCAGGATTCAACCAAATCTGCATGTTGCATTTGGTTGATATGGTTCTTAATTTTTTCTTTTCTTCCTCTAGTGTCCCTTCTTCAGTTTATTTGTTGAATAAATCAGGTTGTTCTATAGGTATTCTCACTTTCTGGATTTTTCAGATTGCTTCCTCATCGTGTCATTTACCATGTTTCTTTGTTCCTTGGGCTTCCTATAAATTTGTGACTAATGAAATAGCTCTATCAGTTTTAGGCTTGATTTTTTTTTTTTTAATTTTGTTTGCTGCTACCAGGAAGTAGCTGGTGATTGAACAAGATTGAAAATTTGATTCAGGTGTTATCAGCTCCTTAAAAGTTTATCATAACTTTATCCACTCCTTAAAGTTTATCATAACTTTTATCATAACAAAAGTTTATCATAAACTTTTCATCTGATGCTTTTAGCATCTTTGGGAATTGTTGCAATGACCTATTATTTCCTTAAAGATTACAAATTTATGATTGTTAGCTGAAACACTAAATAAAAATTTTCATCAGCTATTCATATACTCTGAGAATGTAGTTCCTACAGGAAAGGCAGGATAAATTCTTGATTCTTTCTCTTTTTTATAATTTTAAAAAATGAGTTGGTTCTCTCACATTTTGAAAAAGTGATCAGTAATATTTAAAATAGTTTTAAATTTTTATTGGTTTGAGCACATTTTATGAGTCTCAACTCAGTATAGTAATTATTATTTTTAATAATCAATTTGTGCCCTTTTTGGCTTGGGAGTCTCTTCAGATGGGCTCCTGACTCCTGAAAGTACAGCTTCATGATGCTCCCTTGCTCTCTGGTATATTGAGGTATTACATGCTTAACCTGTACTTTCTTGTCCCAGATGTGGAGTCAGCCATTGGAAGCAAATGAGATAATTCAAGTATTGAAATAATGTAAAATCTGAAGAAACTTCTTTTCTTTTACTCTCTCCATACTTTGTCCCTGTTCTCCCTTTGTGCCCTGGCTTTTTTTGTGGTCTGTCTCATTAACTCTCATCCAAAAGTTCATTCTGTAATTTCATAAGCATTGTTAGCAGCAGTCACATTACCTGGTGACTTCTTATGTTCCAGCAATACTATTACTTCTGTTCAAGTCAGAACCAGGTAAGCCAGTTCCCTAATATCACAGTTCTTACAAGTCAGGTAGTGAAAGCTGTCGTTAGAGATGCCTCTAAAGGGGTATCTCCTAGTCAGGAAGACATTAGAAGGACTATGTATTTATATTCTGTAATTATGAATCTGTGAAACTTCTGTTTCTAAGGGCCTATGGGAAGTATTAGGAATTTTATCTCCTTACTTCACCTGATTCTGTTTGTTGAACTATACACCTAAGGGTCTTTCTAAAACTCATTTACACGCTTCACAAAGATATCAGATACTTGTCTATATTCTACCATTTTGACATTCTATTTCCACCCCAGCCATTTTATTATTTCTTATAACCTTGGCTACACTAATTTAAAATATTTGTCTTTAAATAGTTCTGTGTAAAAAATTTTAAAGGGCATGTGAGGTCCTGCCTTTTGTTCTGATCTCTGACTTAGGGCATGGCCTGAAAGCCTGTGGAAGTCCATTGTACCTGCCAGACAAAATGAACAGGTGGCTATATCCACTCTTCTGTTTGGCTATTTGCACATCCAGCAATATAACCACACAACTCCATACTTGGCAACATTGACAGCTGATAGCAAATGCTGACATTTGAACCATCATTTTCATAAATTTAGCCTAGATGTTGTAGCTTTGTTTAGCCTAGGTGATGTATCCTTTGATGATAAAATGAGTTATTTTATTTCCACCATGATTCCTCCTCAGAACAAAAACTTTCTGTTCATATTCAGAAATTTTTATTGTAGCATTAGTAAAGGTAGCCTGTTATAACAAACTGATTAATTTTAGTACCTCTGCACTCTGCATTATATGTGAATTTTATGAAACACTTTATTTTTTTTTATTTAAGCTTTATTTAAACATATAATGTAACCCCACCACCCTCTCCCAACCCCTCTTCCCCCCACCCCCCTCAGTTTGTTTTATGACATTAAGAGTCTCTTTTGGTTTGTCTCCCTCCTGATCCCATCTTGTTTCATTTTTACTTTTCCTACCATCTTAACTCCCACCCCCATTGCATCTCCACTTCCTCATATCAGGGAGATCATGTGATAGTTGTCTTTCTCCAGTTGACTTATTTCGCTAAGCATAATACGCTCTAGTTCCATCCATGTCGTCGCAAATGGTAAGATTTCATTTCTTTTGATGGCTGCATAGTATTCCATTGTATATATATACCACCTCTTCTTTATCCATTCATCTGTTGATGGACATCTAGGTTCTTTCCATAACTTGGCTATTGTGGACATTGCTGCTATAAACATTCGGGTACACGTGTCCCTTTGGATCACTACGTTTGTATCTTTAGGGTAAATACCCAGTAGTGCAATTGCTGGGTCATAATGTAGCTCTATTTTCAATTTTTTGAGGAACCTCCATGCTGTTTTCCAGAGTGGTTGCACCAGCTTGCATTCCCACCAACAGTGTAGGAGGGTTCCCCTTTCTCCACATCCTCGCCAGCATCTGTTATTTCCTGACTTGTTCATTTTAGCCATTCTGACTGTTGTGAGGTGGTATCTCATTGTGGTTTTGATTTGTATTTCCCTGATGCCCAGTGATGTTATGAAACACTTTAGAATCGTCTTAGAATGTGGATGGGTGGAGTGCATTGGACTAGTAGAATGAGTAGACAATTCCAAATTATTACTTTAACCTGGAAAACAGTGACAAATGTTATGCTTTCCCAGTTATGTATAACATGCATCACAATAGAAAGCTGAGGTTCAGATGATTTCCAAATGTTATATTTGGACTTCTTAACAAATTTTAAGTCACCACCAAAAGTACTTTGATATTTTGGTCACTGGTTAACAGAATCAAAGACATTAAAATAACAGTAGTAAAACTAAGGACAGATAATTTGTCTTTAAAAAAAAACAAAAAACCCTAGAAGCTACTTTATACTGGAGATACCTAAATACTGTGTGTGTGTGTGTGTGTGTGTGTGTACACATGGTCTCCTTTTTTATTGAAAATCATTAAAATTATTATTGCTTATTGTTACCTCTCCTGCAGGATTATGGTGTGCCCCTACCCCAATACACCTAGAGTCTAATTGCCCATACTTCAGCTCTGAAACTACTTTTGGTGCTTAGATGGGTCAGGATAGCTCTCTGAAATTGCCTTATATCCAACAGACATTTGGATGACTTTAAAAAGAGCAAGATTACAAAAAAGCCAGGGATAAATAGGAGGTCAGAAGACTTAACACGGAAAGGTTAGGAAGATGTTAAGAGAATTTTTTTACTATTTTCCTATTCACTTCCAATGCCCACATTCCCCAACCTGCCTTCCTGGTTTTTTTGTTTGTTTTTTCATTTCTTTGCTCCTATTTGTGTTTCTGCACATGGGGTGGTATGGGAGTAAGTTAGGGTTCCTAGTTGCTGACTTATAGGAAGAAGTGAAAAATATGTATTTCAAATATTCTCTTCTTTATGCCTTACCATTACAATATTATAAATTTATTTCTGGCATGATAGTCTCTAAAGACAAAAAAACAGTATGTTTTTAGTTTCATTAAAAGCAATACCCAGGGTGCCTGGGTGCTCAGTGGGTTAAAGCCTCTGCCTTCTGCTCAGGTCATGATCCCAGGGTCCTGGGATCAAGCCCCGCATTGGGCTCTCTGCTCAGCAGGGAGCCTGCTTCCCTCTCTCTCTATGCCTGCCTCTCTGCCTACTTGTGATCTCTGTCTGTCAAATAAATAAATAAAATCTTAAAAAAAAAAAAGCAATACCATTCATATGCTTCTACTGTGGCTAGGATTGAAAGGAAAATTTTGAGAACTGTTAGTTTAGAACCAAGCCTTTGTTGCTTATTGTCCTCTTTAAGGTTTTAAATATGCACAAATGGTCATTGGCTCCTGTAACTTCCCCATCAGAATACCTTTAAAGATATACCTCTTTGTCCTCACTTGGCTTTGCTAGCCCTTACTCAGCTACACCTGCATCCCCCTGTCTCCTGCTTTGGGCTTCTGCTCTGGTGGAGCTCTCCTAACCCAACCTGAGCTTCCCACCTAAGCCTGCCTGAAGGCCATGTGCATATTCATCACCACCAGGTCTGAAGCCACTTGAGAAAGCACCACAGGCAGACTGTGTACTCAAAAATTGTGCTAAGTGAATGGAATAGGTAAATGAATTTACTCATTCTAATAGAAGATGCACACCTATAGAATGTTGTGAGAAAGCCAAATCATAGAACAATTCTTTCTTTTTCATTTCCTCTAATATGTCATCAACCAAGGTCAGAAATGCCATCTCTGTCTGTGTCTCTACCCCAGTACTAGGAAAGAGCCTCAGAGATAAACAGTTTAGTAAATACTTATTGGATTAATTACATGCAACTTCCTTAACCATCTTGTCATACTAAGCAGCAAAAGCCACCCCCCCAAAACACTTTCATACAGCTTAATTATAAGCCATTTTGATAACTATTGAACATCACAGCAGAAAACTTTTGAGTATGGGTTTTTAAAACAACAACATCTTGAACATTTCCTGGGAGTCTCCATTAGAAGGGAAACTGACAGGCCTGAGAGGGGCTCAGAGACCTGACACATCCTCTGCTCCAGAGCTGAGGAAACCCAGCCCAGGTGAAGGATTACTGAAGGCCCTGTAGTACCATGTGATCCACATAACTGGCCAGGACTTTTCTCTTTCTGCCTCAGTTTATCATTTATCAGCAAGGTAATTAATGTGGTAAACTGTGTATTGTATAAACAGTCCAACAGTAATACAGTTTGAATCCAAAACTCAGTCTGGGGCTAAGTTTTAAGGGATTGGAACAATAGACATCCACAAAGCAGTTTGTGTCTCTAAGAGTAAGTTAAACATGGTGTTAAGTCCTTATATTGTATGAGATACTTACTTGGGATATGGATTTTCTTTTGTATCAGTTTACTTCAATTTTGTGATAATGTCTAGTACTATAAAAATGTTTGATTGACAACCAAAGTAAATTCATAAATATGATATATTTGAAAACCCATTTTTTAATTTTTGAAACTGCTGTCATTTCTGATTGCAATTGGTGTGACAGTCTATGATTATAGTAACAAGAACTTTAAGAATTATATGTAGAATGCATATCACTTTTAGCAAGTTTTTGTATTGAAGGAACTTAATAATGGGTTTTATGAAATCACAAAAAGCCACCTTCAGGGAGTTTAAATATGGTGGCTATGAATAAGATTAATATTCTTGTACGCTATAGTACAAGTTAGGTTGTATTAATGAAAAGAAAAATTGGTGTGTATTCTTGGACTTTTTTCTCTTTTTTTGATTTTGTGCTGTGGCTTTTTCTCTGCTAAGGAAAATGTATAACAAATCCCCCCCCCCACCGTCTTTTTTTAACTAGAGCAATGCTACTTTTGGACATGTGTGCCCATATCCAACAAGACTATACTTAAGTTAATGTTGACAATAAGGTGCTTTTGGTGAGGCACACAGTCTTTCACTGTTGAAAAACTGGCAGTCCCCACTAAAGATTATTTGCATTTCTGCAATGACCCAATTCTGTTACCTAAGAGAAATGAGTGTTTATGCCTACCAAAGACAACAACAATATTCGTAGCAGCTCTATAAAATAGCTAAAAATTAGGACGCCTGGATGGCTCAGTTGGTTAAGCATCTGCCTTCACTCAGGTCATGATCCCAGGATCCTGGGATCAAGTCCTGCATCCATCTCCTTGCTCAGCAGGGAGCCTGCTTCTCCCTCTACATCCTGCTCCCCCTGGTTGTGCTTTCTCTCTCTCTGTCTGACAAATAAAATCTTTTAAAATTTTTTTAAAAATAAAATAGCTAAAAATTGGAAACATTTCAGATGTCTATCAGCAGTTTAGAGGGAAGGAAGCCAGATGCACAAGAATACTGTCTGCTTCTGTATGAGTCCATTATTTCATTTATATGAAAAACAACAGACAGATCAATGGAGAGAGATTGGAATAATGTTTATCTTTTAGACAGGGATATTGCCTGGTAAGGACGACCAAGAGTGGCTACTGGGATGCTGGATATAAATATCCTTTCTTGGGGCACCTGGGTGGCTCAGTGGGTTAAAGCTTCTGCCTTCAGCTCAGGTCATGATCACAGGGTCCTGGGATCAAGCTCTACATAGGGCTCCCTGCTCCACAGGGAGCCTGCTTACCTTCCTCTCTCTCTCTGCCTGCCTACCTGCCTACTTGTCATCTCTATCTATCAAATAAATAAATACAATCTTTTTAATAAATAAATAAATAAATATCCTCTCTCTTGATCTGGGTAGTGGTTATATGTGTTGTATACAAATGTAAAAAAAAACATCAGGTTATACACTTAAGATTTATGTGTTTACTATAAATTAAACTTAATTTTCCCTTCATTTTGTTTTTACTATAGCATGTTTGCTTAATTTACAATCAGCAGAAAATAAGCTGGGTCTTGTTTTGATCCTAACATTGATGTTTTAAAGGTTCTACACAATATTTGTTTAAAAGAACATATTAAAAATTCCTTTTTAGAAGCTAGAAAATACAAAGTTTAACCCCACAATTTTCCTCTTTGGTAGAACTGCCAACTATTGCTACAATTTTAAATAGACATTTTGTTGTTTAAAGTACATCTAAGAAAATCTAAAAAATTTTAAAAATGTGCAAACAAATGATTGCATAGCAGAACATGAACATTAACTGCAAACAGTAAAGAAATGAAAGTTAGAAATACTTTCAAATATACAAAGGTTCTAGAATCAATCATCTAAACACATTCCACAAACATTATTTCAGAACTATCTTTTGTTCTTTATAGGCAAGGCCTATATTACTAAAACCAAAATTGAAATAAAAGCAGTTCTCTACAAGGAATTGTTTTCCCACAATATTTCTTACTTATATCTTCAAGCAAGCAATCTAAAAATTTTAAAGGTGCTAGCTTTTATTCTGAAGTGAGATTGGACACGTTACTTTTATTGCCTGCCAAAATGATCTCTTAGAGAAATGCTAGAAATTATAAATGGTTGAAGTATTATTGTTTTAGTCAGGGACTGCCAGGTACTACATTGATGACTCTTACTTAAAATTAATTCTTTTTCCAAAATATTTTAAATTTCATGGCACCATAGAATCACCTGGAATGGGAGTATTAATCTTTCAGCTTGCCTCACATGAAATAAACAGGTGTGAAGAACAAGTTTCCTTCATAGAGTGGTAGGCAAATTTTGATACAAATGTACAAGACTGAGTGCTATAAACATCAAAATTCACTTCTTTCACATTATGTATAAACTTAAATCAACTTTGAAACATTTTACTTACTAAGCAATATGACCCAACAATGGTCCTTAACGTTTGGAGTAACTATAGGAGATCATTTTTTTCCCCTTAAAATTTTTTCTGCTATCATTGACCTATTCAGATTTTAAGGTGAGTTCTTCCAATAATTATATGTTCCAAATCTTCATAGAAACCAGAAAAAAAAAAAACAGTGAAAGTTCCATGTTTCAGTCAAAAATTCAATCTTCTCCAAAATCCTACTTAACCCAGTTGACACCATTTCACCAGACAGTTATCAAAAAACTATTCCATGCTTCATCATAAATTAACTATCATCAGGGACCTTGACAACAAGACAGAAAAGTCCACCCCAAACTTAAATGTTCTGATCAGTCAGTTGTTATACTGTAGCTACACCTTCACTCTTTTTCATTCTATCTTATTAGCAAGCTACATTTCTATGTTAACAGTTATACCAAATATGGGTATAAAAGTTTATTTTTAATAAAACTGTTACAAATTATTGGCAACCAACATCTTTTCACCAATATTTCAAGCATAAAAAATGAGAATCTTTACAAAAATACACAGAGACCATAAATTGGTAGCTATACATAATATTAAATAAACTGGACTCTTCAGAGTGGCTCCTCAACAGCATATCATTTTAATTATAACCATTTGTCTGGTACAGGGAAAGCTCACAAGCATTACTGCAACATTATATTCATGATCATTTTAAGTAAACCAAACTGAGTAAAATAATGATACATGCCTAAAAATATCAAGGTTTATACTATCTACTGAACTCTAAGACCTTGATCTAGATTTTGACCTAGACCTAGTTTGTGATCTTGACTAGATTTGGATCTAAGTGGGTCTTTTTTCCCTTGATTCCTTTTTATACCTTAAGCCAAACATAATATGTCTTGGACTCTGTTTTACAAGTGCCTCTAGTTTTGGTGTGAGATGCAGACTTAGAATGTGATTTAGCCTTCATTTCTTTCTTGAACTGGGACTTGGACTATGGTTGAATTGGATTTAGAGCTTGAAAAAGATCTATTTCAGTGTTCGAATCTTATCATTGTCAGAATGGCTTCTGCTATGCTGTGGTCTTCCAGCTGGTCTAAGACTATAAAGTCTTCTATGTATATATGAATGTATGTATGTATTTTAGTGAGAGAGAGAGCACGAGTGGGAGGGGCAGGAGGACAGGGAGAGAGAATCTCAAGCGGACTCTGCTGAGCACCAAGCAGGCTTGATCTCACATCCCTGAGATTACAGCCTGAGTCCAAACCAAGAGTGAATGAATGCTGAACTGACTGTGCCACCCAGGGCCCCTAAAATCTCCCCTATGGTTGTAATCATAATGCCAGCTTCTTGATCTCCTTTCATAACTTCAGCTTTTAGAACATTTGTATCTGCCACCATCATAGTGTAAAGAACTGTACACATTCCACCCTTCCCTGGTTTTCACTTGATTTGGAGTCTTCTGGTCCCCTTATGCAAACTGTGTTTCATTTTGGCATCCACAAATCCATTTTCTGTCTAAATTATGTAAAGCATCTTTGATGTCATAGACATCTTCAAGTTGAACATAAGGAAATCCTCTTGAATGATAGGTGTAGAAATCGAATGGAACATACATATCAACTTTAGGACCATAATGACCAAATTCACATTGTAAATCTTCGGACCAGGTATTGTCAGCCACACTTCTTAAGAATAGAGATGGGGGGGGCGCCTGGGTGGCTCAGTGGGTTAAAGCCTCTGCCTTCGGCTCAGGTCATGATCCCAGGGTCCTGGGATCGAGCCCCGTGTCGGGCTCTCTGCTCAGCGGGGAGCCTGTTTCCCTCTCTCTCTCTCTCTGCCTGCCTGTCTGCCTACTTGTGATCTCTCTCTGTCAAATAAATAAATAAAAATCTTAAAAAAAAAAAAAAA
Source organism: Taxidea taxus jeffersonii (assembly GCA_003697995.1). Taxonomy (NCBI): domain Eukaryota; kingdom Metazoa; phylum Chordata; class Mammalia; order Carnivora; family Mustelidae; genus Taxidea; species Taxidea taxus. The sequence continues at coordinate 26,912 of RCUC01147365.1, read as the reverse complement.
AGAATAGAGATGGGGTGGGGTGGAAGTGCAAGTAGCAGGACAGTCTCAACAGGGGTTATTAATGGGCTCAGTAAACCTTCCGTAGATCCTCACTCTCAGCCAAAGGGCTCCACTATGACAGCCATATGTAAGTTAGACTTAATTTTTAAAAGAGGGGGAAACTTCAAACTTAAAAATCTTGAGAACAGAGTATCATGATTTAGTAAGTGCAGCCAACTGTGTATCTTTTTCAAGTGCTTATCTTTGTGTAATACTTTGTGTAGGACTTTTCAGCTGTGAAAGTCACTAAATCCAAGTATCTAAATAAAGTGAATTTAGATTCAGACCTTTAAATCACTGTGATTTCAGTTTAAAAACTTTTTATTTGTTAAATGTAAAACTTAAAAACTTACCTTAAGGTGAAGCCTCCATAAGCTGAGGTTAATGAATGACTACAGGGATCTGACCCCCATGGGACATGTCTCCTGAGCATGTACATTTGCTTTTGTGTTAAGCTGATATTTTGGGGGTGTTTTTTAACTTTAGCATAACCTCGCTTATCTTAACTAATAAAATAGTTCTTAGTTCCTTTTTATCTTTTCTAACTTGTTTTTCCTATTTATAATGCATGGAATATTTAATGTACATATATTACAATATATATTATGTATTATATAAATGTATTACAAATATGTATCATATATTATTTGCATTATCATTTATAATATTCATATTACTTATTTTTATTTGTTTATATTTAACACATAAATTTATCCAAATTTATATTTAATAATTTGTATTTAAAATAACTTAAATATTTTTAAATTAAGTAATTTATACATTTATATTTAATAATTTAATTTTATATTTATATTTATTATTTATATGTTATACGTTTTTATTTATATATTTGTTTATATAATATATATTTATTATTAAATTTAAATATTATTAAATATATATTATATATATTAAGATATATTTCTATCTTATAAATATATTAATATATATTTATATATTTACATATTACAATATAATAATATATTCATATAGTGGCACATAGTTGTATAAATCAGAGGTTATATATTATACATTATAATCTTTTATCAAGAGGGCTCAAAAATTTTTGGCCTGTAACTTGCATAATCAAAAAAGTTTGGAGACTGCTCTACTACACTGTGCCTCTTGATGGCAGGCACAATGCCTTAGTTACCACTGGAGTCCCCACAATAGGAAGTCCCTTCACATAATGAATTCTCAACATATGTTTGAACAAATGAATGTTTTAGTAAATGGATACCTTTAGAAATGGAAGTGACACCTTGTATGTAGTGTACACTGCCTTAAGAGTGCATGTGAGAGAAACTGGTGACATACTATTTAAGTCATAACTGTGTGAATGGAAACATGTAAGGCTGCCAATTTTTGTATTTTTAAGCTCATAACATTAAAAATAAAATATCAAACATCAATTTTGCTTTAGTTCATATTGAAAACTTGATAAATTTATTAAGATATTCACTCCGGTCCACTTTTCTCTTTTTTTAAATTTAAGTTCATCTTTAGTTTTTGATGTGTTCAGCGATTCATTTATTGCATATAACACCCAGTGCTTATCACATCATATGCCCTCCTTAATGCCCATCACCTAGATACCCCATCTCTCCCCACCTCCTTTCTGCCTTTCTGCAAACCTTGGTCCTTTTTTTTTTTTTTTAAGATCTTATTTATTTATTTGAAAGAGAGAGAGTGAGTGAGAGAGAGCACAAGCAAGGGGAGCAGCAGAGGGAGAAGCAGACTCTCCACTGAGCAGGGAGCCCAATATGGGGCTTGATCCCAGGACACTGGGACCACAACCTGAGCCAAAGGTAGATGCTTAACCAACTGAGCCACCTAGGTGCCCCTCCCTAAGTCTATCTTTAAATAAAAAAGTTTTACAGTTTAACTTGTTTTTACATACATTATCACATTTTATCCTGCGAACAACCCCACTGGTGTAAGATTTTATTTTCCTCATTCAGCTGATTTTTAAAATGTGGAGAATGAGAAAAGGAATCAGACTTGTTCAAGGTACTAGACTTAGGACCTCAGTGATTTTCCTCTGTCTTCAAATTCTGACTTTATCACTCTTATTGGAGAAGTATCTGAGGTATAGGAGATGGGTCAGACCAGAGGGATAACAATACTATATAATTCTGCATATCTCAATATTTTTATAAATATTTGGGTTAAAGAAAAAGGACTTTGTGCCTTTTTCTGTCAGAGGCATACCTAACAAGGACAGAAGAGGGAGAGCTGCTACTTTCCCTGAGTGTTGGCTCATAGGCTTTGGTCTCACAGTCCTACCCCAGCTGAAGAAACAGATGGTGGCTTGCCAAAAGGGCAGCATTTGTATCCAGTTTTCCTTTTTCCCTGATAAACAGTGACATACTGGATCATGTCAATGTATGGCAGAGTTAAAAGGTTACAATAATGAATGATAAAAGTATCAGGAAGAATAAAGGGGTTGTTGCATTTGTTTTTGGATAAAACTACCAGAGCCTTCCATAAGCAACAAATTTTGTAGAGTGATAAAAGCAAGCATTGATACTGAAGATGGAATAACAACTGAATAATTGTTAATAACATTTTTCAAGAGTAAAAATAACTTAGAGTTCAAATATTGGAATGAAGATGTTAAAAAGAGAGAATCAAAATCCTGGCAATGAAATGAGTCATTGTTACTACCTCTCCTGCTCCTTCTCCTTGCTGCTGTTGAGCTCCTGTGCCTTTGTAGTTGGTAGTGTTACAATAAGCTTTTAAAGCAGTATTACAGATAACGGAAGTCTAGCTATATATGGAAACAGCTTGTCTAAGTCAGATGCCACCATCTAAGCCCTTTCTACCTTGCCATGCTGCTTCTTCAATTTCATTTCCAACAGTTAAAAACACAGGGCTTAGTAGTTTTAATTGTCAGTTAGGCTTACAAGATGCTTATTGAAAGATTTACAAGATTTTATCACAAATGGCAAAGTTTCATTCTTTTTATGGCTAAGTAATATTCCTGTGTGTGTGTGTGTGTGTGTGTGTGTGTGTACACACCACATCTTCTTTATCCATTCACCTATAGATGGACATTTAGGTTGCTTCCATATCTTGACTACTCTATATAATGTTAAAATAAATATAGGGATGCATATATCTTTTTGAATTAGTGTTTTTGTTTTCTTTGGGTAAATACCCAGTAGTGGAATTACTAGATTGCATGTTATTGCTATTTTTAATTTTTTGAGGAACCTCCATACTGTTTTCACAGTGACTGCACCAATTTACATTCCCACTAACAGTGAGCAAGGGTTCCCTTTTCTTCAAATCCTCACCAATACTTGTTATTTCTTGTCCTTTTGTTACTAGTTATTCTGACTGGTGTGAGGTGACAGGTGAGTGGTGTGAGATGGACCTAAAGGGTATTATGCTGAGTAAAATAAGTCAGACACAGAAAGACAAATACTGTATGTGGAATCTAAAAACAAACAACCAGGGGTGCCTGGGTGGCTCAGTGGGTTAATGCCTCTGCCTTCGGCTCAGGTCATGATCTCAGGGTCCTGGGATCGAGCCCCGCATCGGGCTCTCTGCTCTGCAGAGAGCCTGCTTCCTCCTCTCTCTCTGCCTGCCTCTCTGCCTACTTGTGATCTCTGTCTGTCAAATAAATAAATAAAATCTTAAAAAAAAAAAAAAAATAAAAACAAATAACCAGAACCAGACCCATAAATAAGAAGAACAAACTGTTGTTTGCCAGAAGGGAGATGGATCAGAGAATAGACAAAATGAGTAAAGGGAAGTAGGCTTCCAGTTATGGAGTGAATAAGTCACAGGGATAAAAGGCATAGCATGGGGAATGTAGTCAATGGTATTTTGATAGTGTTGTATGGTAATAGATGGTAAGTACACTTATGAGCATAGCATAATATTTAGAGTTGTTTAATCACTATGTTGTACACCTGAAACTAATGTAACATTTTTTATCAACTGTACTTAAATTAAAAAAAAAATTTCTTGGATACCTGGGTGGCTCAGTGGGTTAAAATCTCTGCCTTTGGCTTAGGTCATGATCCCAGTGTTCTGTGATCAATCCTCGCATCATCCGCAGGGCTCTCTGCTCAGCAGGGAGCCTGTTTCCCCACCCCCACCCCCCAACTCCCCGCCTGTCTCTCTACCTACTTGTGATCTCTCTGTCAGATGAATAAGTAAAATCTTAAAAAAAAAAAAATTTCTTACCTAAGTTAGCTACTGGCTTTTCATATTTTTTTTCTGCCTTCAATTTTATTACAACTTCATTGTTTTTAATTTCCACATTTTTTTTTTAGTTTAATGGCTGGAATAGATTTTATTTCTTAAGTTGTATATGGAACCATATGTTGAGAATAGGGACTTTATCTTATTATTTCTTAACTGTGCTCCACAGTGGTGATTCCAGTTTTAGGGATGCACGGACGGTACCACCTATCATGGGTCAGATAGTGATAGAGCACTTTCTGTGTGTTTGTTCAGTGAATCACAGAGGCCAACACAGCTAACTAGGGGAGCCAGGATTCTAACTCAGTCAGGCTCTTTGTGCCATGTTTTTCAGCCTGGCTTCTCTCATAAGCATTTATTAGTTTTGATTTAGTCAGTGTCATTTTATTAAAAAAAAACTTATTTTAAAATTGAACAGTTACTATATAACTGTTTATGAAATGTGATATACAAATGTAATAAAGTATTGCAAGTGTAAAACAAAATGCATCCATTTGCATAGATAGATTGAATTTTATTTTCTTATCTTTTTCATTTGCTAATTGAAGTTGCCTTCTAATGAAAAAAATTTTTTCTGCCAAAAGACTAAATTGAAACTAATGAGTTTGATTTATCAGCTAATGTTAAATTGATTAAATGTCTACCTTTAGGTCTGAAATTCAGTGCATCATGTTTCAAATTATGAAACTGATATTCTATGCTAAATGTGTAAAGTGTTCTTTAATATTCTATGTTAGTGTAATTCATAATCTGTAAACCAGACTTTAACTTTGAAATGGGATATGTTGTGATACCCTTGCTCATTTTTAAGTCTTGAAAGCTATTTGTCTGTGATGTATATGAATGCTAAACTGTTATGAATATAAATCCTTTCTTACAAATGGAAAACATAAGCCATGAAATAATCTTATTCTTATTTTCAGTGCTGGTAGTATTTTCTATTTTCATAAGACAGAGTTTTCCTATTCATACTTAAAAGCTAGGAGATCATATTAATTAAAGCCAGAAAAAAAATTCTGAGAAAGAAAATAGAGAACTGTAAATGTTGAGATTATTCATTCACATACTACATATGAAAAGTATCCTCTCCTCAACTGTTCATTTTAAAAATCTCTGATATGGCAAAAGACATTAAGTTTAGGAAAAGAGATCAATTTAGGAATGAACCAACTAAAATATGAAGACCTGAAACTTAAAACCCTTTCTCTATTCCAACAAAAACTAATTTTGTTGCAAGATATTTAGGCCTTTCTGTTTGTCTGCCAATATTGATAGTTTCTGGTTACCTTTTTTTAATAGGCAGTAATTTCAATAATGTGCCTTCAGAGTGTAATTGAATAGATAATTTATTTAGAAAAAAATACCCCAGAGTTCTTTCATGTAGTGTTTCAGTTTGACCCAAAAAAAGTACATTGTGGGATATTTATAGTATTTTTCAATCTATTTTTGTCTATAGACTAGGACTGATAACTGATTTAGGGCACAGGGGTTAAAAACAGGAAATGTGGTTTACAAAGTAGGTAGTATCTCCAGAGTTTCCAAAGTTTGATTTCTTATAGTATTGACTGAAGAATATCATGTTTCAAAACAACATTAGGCAGCATACCTTGAAATCAGTCTGTGTTGAAAGGAGTTGTCTGTCCAATTATGACAGGAAATGCTTCATGGAAAAATTTGCATTCTTGGTATAGGTTTAGATAGTATAGCAGTTGCTTTCTGTAATTGCACAGTGTTCTTTTCTCTCTAGCTCTTTTTTAGACAGTCTTTATATAGTTAGATTGAGTATAAGTCTTATGTAAATTTTAGTAAATTTCCTTTGATCTTTGTGTTTTGGTTAAAATTTTATTTTAGTGTTCTAGTGAAGGTTTTGTCATTATCATAATTGAGAAGGAGCATATATTATAGTTATTAATTATCATAATTAGGAATCCAAGTTAAGAAAATAAAAAGGTATGAAAAAGCAGAATTATAATTTTGTATGGCTTTGAATGACAGCTTGGCAGAAGTGATCAAAACTAAAAACTTGACTCAGCAATCCCATTTCTAGGAAAATATCTTACATAAGTTATTCTATGAGAATACAAAGATTGATATTCATTGCAGCATTATTAGTAGTATGTACTGTAAGTCAATATAATTGTCTAATAGGAGAATAAATTATGAAGAGAATAAAATTAATAAATTAGAATAAATACAGAATAAATAAATTGTGGTACATCCATAACATAAAATACCAGCAGCCACTGAAAATAATAAGGTAGATATGTATACACTGGCATGGAAGAATGTTTGTGATGTATTACAAAATGAAGTAAGCAAGTTTCAAGAAGAAATGTGTAGTGTAATCTCATTTTTGAGGGGGAAAAGTTTATATTCATTAAAAGAGATTTGGAAGAATACATACCAAACTAAGGAAAAAGATGAAAGAGTTTATTGGGCTTTTGTTATTATGAAAACATATACTTCTGTGTTTTAATTTTTTTAATTAGTATTTGATTTTTTTTTTTCAAAATAAAAAAATCAAGAAGAAAGATTGATCAATCCAAAATGTTTACTATTATGTTTTTAATATAGACATTTTTTAGAGAAGTCTGCCTAGCATTTTTCCCAAAATTATTACCTTTTTAAAGATGTTATTTATTTATTTATTTATTTTTAAAGATTTTATTTATTTATTTGTTAGAGAGAGAGAGAGAGAGCACAGACAGACAGAGAGGCAGGCAGAGGCAGAGGGAGAAGCAGGCTCCCTGCCGAGCAAGGAGCCCGATGTGGGACTCGATCCCAGGATGCTGGGATCATGACCTGAGCCGAAGGCAGCCGCTTAACCAACTGAGCCACCCAGGTGTCCCGAAAGATGTTATTTATTTATTTATTTGACAGAGAGAGAGAGCTCACAAGTCTGCAGAGCAGGAAGTAGAGAGAGAGGGGGAAGCAGGCTCCCTGATGAGCAGAGAGCCAGATGTGAGGCTCCATCCCAGGACCCTGAGATCCATGACCTGAGCTGAAGGCAGAGGCTTAACCCACTGAGCCACCCAGGTGCCCCAGCCAGAATTATTAATTATAAGAAAAATCAAATCTGCTTATATAACACTTTTTAACATATAAAACACTTTCCCATATTTCAAAGAAAACCTGAAGCTCCAGAGAATTAGCTGATTTTCCAGCTTAGATGTAAATCCAATTCATTCTATACACATCCATATATTATCTATTATAGCTTATTGCTAGGTATTATTCCATGAGATCGGCACAAAAATAACAGTAAGATCCTTTCATCGTGTCAGGGGACCGTTTTCTCATAAATGGTCCTGAGGATTTCATCAAACAGAACCCTGTTTACCAATTTGGGTTTTAGTGTTTGGCAAACAGTTTTCTTTCATACAGTTGCTTTCTTGTGCTGTTTTAGAGACAATGTAAAGCTCTATCCCATGTGCAATGTATGCCCTGTGAGGAGAAGGGCTTTATTTCTTAGGAATTTGGTTTTTGTTTGTTTGGTTGGGTGGTTGGTTTTGTTTTGTTTGGTTATTACTATAACCCCAGCACCGGGAAGAGAGTCTGGCCTGTAATAGTAATAGGCACTCAGAAATATTTTTAGTAATATGCCTATTCCAAAATCAACTGTCCCCTTTATGTGATTAAAAGAAGAAACTGACAAATATGGCAAGAAAAAAAAATACTTCTTTTCCACTTTCATGTATGAAAATAAAGACCTTCATTATTGGAGAAGATGGTACATGGTCCAGGCCCAGTTACAGGAAGTCCACCCTGCAAGAAGGAGCCTACAGGTTCTTGCTCAGAGTAGAGATGAGTTTTGTTTTCTCCATGGGGAATTTCCACACTGGGCTACTAGATTAATTGCTAAGTGATAGTCTAGATTGATACTGTGTGGGTGGGGACACTTTTTTGTCAATATCATGACACATTCTAATTTTATATTCAGAAAGTAGAGGAGATACATATTGTAAATACTTAGAAGCTGTTCTCATTCCTTTGGAAAGTTGTGGGGGTTTATCTAAGAGGAACCTTTTTAAAAACAATACTTATTACTACATCATAATAATGTAACATTTGTAACTCCAAGAAACAAGTCAGTTTGCCTTATTTTTTCTGTGTGCACTGTTCACATGGACAGCTCATTTCCTAGTAGTATTGTAAATGTGGTATTTATGGCCCACTTAATGTTGGAGCTAAGGCTAAAACCCTGGTTTCCTAACACATTTACTAAGTGTTCATTATGTTCTAATATGTCTGAGCTTCTTCCTGAGTATCTAGCATATAATGAGCATTCAATAAATGTAAAGGTTTGTTATTTGAGATAAGCTATTTGCTAATTAAGCATATAGCCAGAAAAACAAAGCGTATTTGGAAAACATACATTTAGACTCAGCAGTATTCCATTCTGTTATACTTAATTGATTCAAATTATATTTTTCAAATGGATCCTACAGAATTATTTCAACAGGACTGTTTTTGTTTTCTTGAATCCTACGAAAAGTAAGAGATACATGCTTTAGCAGAGAGTATCTCCTTTACACGTAAACTGAGGCATTTACGTTTTTAGTGGATGATGGCTCAAGTATTATAGAATCGCACACACATTAAAATTTTTCTCTGATGTATTCACTCATTCATTCCTTTATTACTTTATTTAAGAGGTTAAGGGAACTTACTAGTGAGCAAGACATACATGGTGTTTGCCTTCTTTCTTCATTCATAAATATATTTGAACTTTTGCCTCAGACCAGCCACTGTGATGGATAGTGAGGATACAAAGATGTGGTAAATGGAGAGCAATGCGTATGCTTGTGGAGTTAACAGTCTAGCAGGATAGATAGTTATCAATTAAGTAGTCATGTAAATCAATGGAAAGCTGCTACAGTGGGAGAAGAGGGAGTTGGTGCTGATAGGACATGAGAGGTGATCTAAGTGTATCACCTCTGAAATACAAGGGAGAGTCAGCTGGTCGTAACCAGTAATACTTCTTCCCATTTGCTGACTGCCTACTCCCTGACAGATATACTGTTAGCTCTTAGAAGCGTTATTTCATTTATTAAATGGTATCTCTATTTGATAAATGAGAAAGCTACACATAAGAGATGTTCAGAAACTTTCCGCAAGGTGACTGGTTAGTAAGTAATGTGAGTATATGGGGTCAGTACCTGCATCTGCCTTCTGTTCAGATGTATAATTCTGATTTACCCAGTCCATTTCTCTGGTGTCCCCGTAGAAGTCAGTTCTTCCCTAACCATTGCTGTTATGGTATGTCCAGCCATTCTTTCCAAACCAATGCAAAGTGTGACAAAAACAGTTCCACTAAAATTCCAACTTCTAGAGAAATTTGTGTAAACTAGAAAAATAAGTGTATAGTCAAAGACAAATCTCCAGTTATTGGACATCCCAGTAACATTTGATATTATATTTGGGCTGTCTGCTGCTATCATGTTCTAATACATACATTTAGCTGTTCATAGATTGCTGGTGCCACTCAAAAGAACTTTGCCTACAATTAAGCTGTAGCCAGGGGGTTACATGATGGATTACAGTATCCAAACTTCTAAACCATGTGTTTCAGAAAGAGAAATTGGCGCCCTTCTTCTAGTTACCATACATTTTACCCAGCTATTTATGTCTTTCTTTTTAAAAAGTACCTTAAATATGTGTACTGCTTTGTAATCTACAACATGTCCTCTACCACATAAGCTCTCTTAGGGTGGGGCCATGTCTGTATTGCTCACTTTTGTATACCACCACCTGGCGGTGCCTAGTACATAATTGATGCACAACAAATATTTAAACAATAAGGAGATAAATATATATCATTTTTATAACAGCTTTGATAGCAAAACAGGCATTGTAATCTCTAGACATTTTGTAAACTAATCTGCTGTCTAAAAGGTGAACTGATTTTTGTCTAGGGCCATATCATTAGTATATAGGTAAGCCAGAACTTTGATCCCAAGTGTTCTGGCTTTATATTGAGTGTTCTTTCTATCACCTCAATGAACTTAAAAGTCTTCATCAACCATTAATGTTAATAATATTAAAACTAGAATAATATGTAGTGAGAAGAAAACACACTACCAAAATTAACTACAAAATCATCCCTTCATCGTAGTTGTCATAGACCTTTTGAAAATTGTACCATAACCTAAAATCAAATCCTGGTCCTGCCCCCATGGACCATGGTCCCTTTAAACTCTGCCATCCACTTTAAGACCTCAGGCACTTTAATAACAAAATTTATGTACAGCTCTTCTCTGAGAGCTATGGGATCTTTCTTGGCATTCTTACTACCTCTTTCTTGCTTTCCAAATCTAACCCATTCCATTCAAGCAAGTTAGCTCAGCTGTCAGTGAAATCACAGGGAAGACCCAGCTTTACATTTTACAAAACCTAATTCTGTTTCTTTTAGCTCTGAGTAATTGAATTTCTGTCCTTTTGGCATTATTGCCATTTACTTTCCTCTTCCAGGTCAGTAAAGAGCAAATTTATCACTCTAACCACCAAAAAGAAGATTGCTACCTTCTGTCAGCTGTGTTTTGATGGGGTCCTTTGATACCAATACCACATAAGCAAGCAAGGCAAGCTTGTGCATCCTACCAGGATGCTATAGGCTTTGGGGGGTACATATTTTTAAAAGAACTGACATTCTCTTATAGCTGGATTTGGAGCAACATTTTAAAACAGAAAACTCAACCAGGCACTTAAACCCAGGGGGTTAATCTGTGTTTATTTTTTAAGAAACACATCTGAAAGTCTCCGTGTGGACCCCTGAGTGAGTAGGATAGGTCCTAGGAAGGATAGACTAGTATGTAGGGTGTGATACTGGTTTTGTTTCTCCTTCGGCTGATAACAGGCTGTAGAGTGGAGTAAAGAGAAAGGAATTGAAATTCTTGACTAGGAAGACCACAAAGATCTTATCTGTTTGATGTTTGTGAACCTTCAGACCTCAGTCCCTAGACACTGATGCTGTCTAGTCTCTAGGTCCAGTGCCCTTCCTCCACACCTCCCCAGTACTAATCTTTAACCTTTCAAGAACTTAAGAAAAATAGAAATTGTAAGTAAATGTTTTACAAATTAGTATAAATTGTATTACAAAGATTTTTTTTACAATATAAAACCCTTTCATACCACATATTTGCTACATGCGACTTAGACACATATGTGTATACCAATACATTAGGATAAAATTTAATAACTAAAACTTTGAGGTCTTAATACATACTGAGGATATACACATACTCTACTTGAAAGACCTAATGTCTTATTACCTCTGATGTGAGCCTTTCAGGGTCCACCATAGAGTAGAATCTCAACAAATCAATGTTAAATGAATTAATGAGAACTTTAGCCATTCCCTTAGAACTAATAACAATTCCAGTCCAATATGCAATAAAAATAATTCTTTCTGTATTTAACACAATGGATTTTTGTAGAGAGGCAATCAATGACTTATTTTTTATTTAAAAAATTTCTATTTTTAAATTATTGACACCAGCATATGCATTGCTTTGGGAGGTTGTAATATTTCACAAATCTCCATCTCAAACTAAGCATGCATTTTTCAGACGCGCTCAATTTAATGCTGTCTTTTTGAACCTGTACTGACTTGATGGGTGGCTTGACCGAGAGCTCTCTTTCTGTTCATTCCTAGGGCCACAAATTTTTTTCCTTCTTTTTTTCCAACATTACCACTTATCTCTTAAAGTGGTTGTTGGGGATTTTTTGGAGGGGGGGTACAATTATTTCACTTTGTCCTAGTCATAAAAATTAAGTCTCCAAGAGATAGAATTTTTTTTTCCTCAGTTCAGGTTGAGGCTGTGTATTCCTTCTAACATATTATCCTGTGGTCAATCTAAAACAGGAGGCTTGATTTTGTTTTCATATTATTTATCAACAGCAATATAGTTCTAATGGCTGGAAGTATCTTAGCTTTTATTCTTACTATTCACAGCTTTGTCTTTAGAATTATATTGAGTAATTTAGATTTATCTCTTTTACAGGGTGTTTTATTAGTAATGCTTACTCTGATGGGTCTTGCCAGGAAATGTTTTTCCTATCAGGGTCAGAGTGGGAGTTGAGTTGATAATATGTGACACTGACTTGCTTTATTCTAACTTTAATTTTCTGCTTTTTAGTCAGCACTCTGGCCCCACTCTTGTCTTTTACATTGAAGAATCTTAGAAGTTAAAAACTGCCCTTACATTTCTAATCATAATTGCTAGAACATTGCTAGCACCCAAACTCCTCTGACATTTGTTCAGATAGTAGTATTGACAGAAGCCTGGTTTTCACGAACAGCTGAGACTATTGAATTTCTTACTCTTAAGTTCCTTACATCATCACTGGCTTAAGCTTGTGCTTATATTTTTAGTAACCATATACATAGTTATGTATATATGTATGTAAGTATGTATGTATGTATGAGCTAGTCTTTCACGTATTACAACTTAAAAATTCTTGACCTGGACGGTGGTAATGAACTCTTGAACTGGAGAACCCTTCCATGCTTTCCTCCACTCACCCTAAGAGAACTGCCTGGAGAACAAGGGACAAGAGACCTTTTGACTGGGATGATCATAGATACCAGAAACAGATGTCACAGCCAGGTCTTCCTGTTGCCCTGACTATATTTAACAGGTGAACAATCCAAAGGAACAACTCTGTGGTATGACTTTCCCCTTAGAGGAAGAAAGCTTTTCTGGTCTTGAGCACAAGGTAGTCTATTTCACTTTCACTTACAATAGGTTCCTGATATTTTTCTCTCCTACCTCCTAGATAAAACTTGTTGTACCTTTCAATTAGTTGACTTCAACTAACTTCTGAATTACATGTTTTTGCTCTTTAACAGTTTTCTCATTTTTTTCCACCAGAAAAACAGGATTAATAACACTTGAACCTTGTATCCCAAAGTATATATAAATTGGCTCCTCAAAAGAAAAATAGTGTGCCTGTTTATATACCATAGCATATGACAGAACCGAAAGCTTGTTATATATTTAGAAGCTGAAAATGCCAATTCATAAAACTAATTATAGTTCTTGGCCTTTAATCTCAACTTTTCTAAATAATCAGTAGCTTAGATGACATTATAGAAAAAGATTCTCCTTAGTATTTTTACTGTTAACATCAATGATTTTACCATACAGGAGACTTTTCTCTATTCTATAGGAAAAGATTTCTCAGTATTTACAATTAATTCTAGAAGGCATTCTGAAGTAATATTCCACTCCAAGTAAAAGCAATTTCGATAGAGTTACAGTAAAGTAGCATTTTGTTTTACTTTTTTTTCCCTACAAAATAATAGTAATAAAAGTTCTTACTGAGCCTGTGGATACCAGGACTAATCACATGCATTATCTCCTATAATCCTCACTGTAAAAGTACAAGATAGATACTGTTCTTATATTCTGATAGAAGAGAAAACTGGGGTCTCAGTCTTCTTGCCAGAAGTCATAGTTTGTAGCTGATGAAGCCGGGGTTTGATCCAAGATAATCTGACTTAAGACTCCTATACTGTTAAACCTTGTGCGCACCTGCTTTTGAGTACCTGCTTTTGAGGGAAATAGTATTTGTTAATTCTGTACTGTCCTGAAATTTTGTATTTTGTCCAGTTTTAAACTTGCTTTACAGAATCAAATTGTGACTTTGTCAGATATTTCTCCCAGAAGTAATTTTTTAAGATCAAAATGGTCATTCTGCATGACTTAACTTTTAACCTTTGGAAATAAAATGTTATAATAGATAATTTAGCTTTTATAAGCTTTGGTGAATATCTTCTGTCTTTTGGGGGGGTCTGCTAATGTAAATGTGTGTGTGCATACACACATACATAGATATGAAGAAACTGAAGGATAGTTTTAAGTTTTAATTTTGAAAGAGACTGACCATCAGTTTCAGAGAAATAATGACAGAAATGGAAAAACAATGAAAGAAAATGCCTAATTTAACTTTTTTTTTTAACCTGTACAAAAATAGTCCTTTTACCATTTGGTCCTCTAAAGAAAATAGACAGTGGTAGTGTTACTTTCTGTTTCTCCTTAGAAAACTCTAAGGCAGTAGTACATACAGTGCACAGTAATGCCGTCAAGGGAGATGGGTAGTAGTACATACAGTGCACAGTAATGCCGTCAAGGGAGATGGGAGATGCCTTCAAGGGAGATGGCATTAAATGCCTTTTTTCCCTCCCTCATTTTGATTTCAGGTGTCAGAAACTATTTAAAAGAAGCATTGGTGAATATAATTGCTGTGCATGCAGAGGTAAGCTATCATTAGGTGTTCCTGAGAAATATGGGTAACTGGAAAAAAAGAAAAAGAGGCAAATTTGATGGTTTATATGGTAGTCTTTTTTTTCTTTCAGAATATATATTGAGTATAAATAAAACAGAACTCTACTTTCATATATGCACAAAGAATTAGACTCAACACACGTGTGCTTTTTAACTCTGAGGTTTTTTTCGGAAATTGTATGTGTTTAAAACTAAATTCATTAATGTTCAAAAGGTAAGGAGAAGAGAGATTGAAAAGATGAAAGGTATGTTAAATCCCTTGTCTTGGAAAATTCATTAACCTCTTTTTAACTAGGATACAAATAAGCACTGGTATCTTATTCATGTAGCAATGTGTTCTTACATAGTGGCTGGGATTCCAGAAAACTAGACTTGTTAGAAAGATAGGCTGAAAGGGCACGCTGAGGTTAGAAGCAGGTGCATGGTTTCCTATCAGCAGCTGACTTAGGTACATGTAGATGTTGATGCCTCTGATTCTCGCTAAAAGTTGTCCTCACTTGAAAAATTATCATCTTAAGCTTCACATTAACCTCCTTTGTTAACATCCTTCTTAGAAGGACTCTTCTAAGGAACATCAGAAGAGGCACAGCTATCACCATTATCACCACTATGACTACCTATTCTATAATTTCACAATCCATTACTCACTGCTTTGCCAGTACTTTCAGAGTTGTTATAGCTCATAGACTGATGGATGACCAGATAAAATGGGGCCCAGCAAAGAGGTTATCATTAGATAATTTCCACTGTTGCTTGAGTGCCTTTTAAGCTATATATATCTGATGTAAGTGTCTATAGTTTATACCACTATCTTCATCCAAAATTATCAGAGGTTATCAAGGTAAACTGGAAAAACATGGATAATGCAGGCTAAAACAAAAGAGTAACCACAGGAAACAGAGAATGCTTTCTAAATTTGTCTTTAGGTTTGAAACAACTCGAGCAGAAAGAGAAATATAGTATGTTACAGTTTCCACTTTTTTTTAAGATTTTATTTATTTGACAGAGCAAGATGGCAAGAGAGGGAATACAAGTGGAGGGAGTGGGAGAGAGTGAAGCTGGCTTCTCACTGAGCAGGGAGCCTAAATTCGGGGCTTCATCCCTGGGATCATGACCTGAGCTGAAGGCCCATGCTTAATGACTGAGCCACCCAGGTGTCCCTATAGTTTTCATTTCTTAATAAAGGAAAGCGTACATTCCTCTATAAAGTTTATATATGATTTAACTCTAGCAAGAATTTATCACATACATTTTAAAATTATTGTATCATTATTTTTTCAAAGATCTACAAATGCTTTCTTATTATGTTAGCTTCCAGTAAAATTAGAGTATAAAATTAAATCATCAGTCAGTGAAAGCATTTTTGTGGTAAATGAACATGTGGTAGTCAGAAGAATTGCAAAATATGTAGGCATTTTTAGTGATCAGGGTGATTCTCAAAGAAGCAGCTATTTTTAATGTTCACTATCAGTAACCATGATTTGTATTAGGTTTTTCAATTTTAATTTTTTTAATTAGTTTAAGATAAACTTTTAATTTATCTCAATGACTGAAAGAATTTCATTCATAATGTTTATTAATGTTTCCTACATGATCTTAACTTGATAAATTTATAAATCAGCATAGTAAAATGTTCTACCACATTTTCAAATATAATAGCTCTTAGCCTGAAAATATCAAAACTCAAAGTTTGAAAATATTTTATGTCAAATGAAAGGAAAATGTATATTAAATTCAGCAAATAGTAAAATTGGGGACTTTGTTGTCCAATACACAATAAAGTGCCCAGTATGATATGATGTTTTAATCTAAGAAGAGTCTGGCCCAGTATGTTTTTCTTTTAATTGTAGTAAAAAACTGACACAGTATATTTTTATTTCTACAGTTTTCCCTTTAGAAATAATATTTCATTTTGTGAAAAAGGCAAGAGGAAGAAGAAACTATTGAAACTATTTTTACTTTGTCAACATCAACAATACCTTTCAGAATTATATTTGCCAATATATTTTAAGAGGATTAGTTTTGACATGAGTCACTTAATACAACTTAAGTACAAGTCTGTATCTTCCTTTCATTAATAATTATGATCCTTAAAAATATGACTTAGAAGACCTGTGAGTTATTTTGTTTTGTGCATTTCTTTGTTTTTAACAAATTCAAGTCAGGAAATGTTCCCATAATGCATTATTTCTTCTTACCTTAAACCCTTCCATCAGGTGTTCACTATTTCCAAGGAACTGGTACCTCGAGTTCTATCTAAGGTGGTCGAAGCAGTTTCTGAAGAGCTGAGTCGACTAATGCAGTGTGTTTCATCCTTCAGCAAAAATGGAGCATTACAGGTACCAAAATAATTCAGTTCCTTGTTGAAATTTTATTTCATTTAAAACATATAAATATATTTTATTCATCAATCTTATGATATACAGACAGGTTTTGGGGTTGTTTTTTATGTATCTGCTGATTTATCGTCTGCCATCCTATCTTTTATATAAGCCATACCCCATTCATTGTCTACAAGTTTTAGAATTTCTGTTTCTTTAGAGTAGAGCAAGACCTTAATGACTCTTGTGGCATTATCTCAATGCAGATTCCTTCTAAAGTTTGTGATTTTTTTTTTTAGTTTATCACTGTCTTCACTAAATTCAGTTTCAACAGGAAATGTTTAGCAACTTAATAAATCTTAAAAATTGGTTTGAAACCAATCAGGGCAGTTTTCATAGAAATGACAACAGTCCCTTTGTACTCATAATCCATTGGTTTATGTTGTAGTTATTAAAATTACATAATTATAATAACAAATGTAACTTCTATAATCCAGATACTTCTTAGTATGTATACAACCAAATTGATAGCATCCAGGATATGCACCCATATGGAAGAGTTACCTGCTACCTGTGAACTGCAGTGATCCTAGAGCATTGCAAATGTATTTTTTTAAAAGTACTGACAGTTTTGCTTCCAGTAGTGGCTGAGGAAGTTTCTCTCAGGCCAGCTCCCTACAGATAACAACTATATCTTGAATAATGTAGAAAAATAAAAAGTATAAAAACAAAAACCTAAAGATACTGGAGAATGACCATTAGTGAGTAATTTTGAAGAAATGGCACTTGAGGAATTTTTCACTTTTTACATATTTTAGCCTGAAGGCAGGCCAAGGGATGACTACAACTTCACAAAACCTGCTGTCTTTTTGGCTTGAGGAATAGGCTTCAGGACAACCACAATTATAGGAAAACAAGGTATTCCAGAGAGTAGAAAGCAAAAGCAATAAATTTTGTGTATACACTGCCTAAATCACTAATTGACCCCTGAACTACACATGTGTGGTCAAACTCTACTTCAACCAGACCAGTTAAGCTAGAAGAACTGAAGTAAGAATTGAAGTGCTGCCCAATAGTAAGAGTTTTCCATTTGAGGCCAAATAAGTTAATTCCTTGCTAAAACAAACAAAACAAAGATCAGTCCTCTTCAGGGGCAGATTATAGAATCCAGAGCCTTCATACATAATATTGACAGGGTCCAAGAAAGAATCCAAACTTACATGAAGTACACAAACAAGATAAAATGGGAAAATATGACCAACTCTCAAAAAAAAAAATCAACTGAGACCAATCTTGAGGTGACACAGATGTTGGATTTTAAAGACAATGACTTTAAAGCAGCTGCATTCAATGATGTTAAGGAGACTGTTCATGCTCATAATGAATGAATAGTTAGGAAATCTCAGCAGAAAAATAAAACCCCAAAAAAGGAACTAAATGGAAATTCTGGAATGGAAAGATACAATATGTGAATTTTTTGAAGTCTGCTAGATGTGAATAACAGCAGATTAGACAGGATAAAAGAGAAAGTCAATGAATTTATAAATCAACAGAAGTTACCCAATATGAAGAAGAGAGGAAAGAATCATTGGGAAAAAAATAAATAGAACTTCGGAGGCCTGGGACAATGTCAAAAAGTCTAGCATACATGTAATTTGATTTCCAGAAGAGTCAGAATGGCTAATCAGTACATGAAAGGATGGTCAGCATCATTAGTTATCAGAGAAATGAAAATTAACACTACAATAATATGCCATTACACATCTACCAGAATGAAGAAAATTAAAGGCTTAAATACCAAGTATTGGCAAGACTGAAAAGAAACTAGAGGTCTTAGGTGTAAATACCCAGTAGTGCAATTGCAGGGTCATAGCATAGCTCTATCTCAATTTTTTGAGGAGATTATGCTGAGTGAAATGAGTCAAGCAGAGAAAGTCAATTATCATATGGTTTCACTTACTTGTGGAACATAAGGAATAACATAGAAGGTGTTAGGAGAAAGAAAGGAAAAATGAATTGGGGGAAAACCGGATGGGGAAATGAACCATGAGAGACTGTGGACTCTGAGAAACAAACAGGGTTTTAGAGGGGAGGGTATGGGAGGGGGTTGGGTGAGCCTGGTGGTAGATATTAAGGAGGGCACGTATGTGTGGTACATAAACAATGAATCTTGGAACACTGAAAAACTAAAATTAAAAAAAACAAAAAGCAAAAACTAGAGGTCTTGCGCATTGCTGGGAGTGTAAAATAGTACAGTGACAAGAAATGCCCTTGCAACGAAACAAAACAAAACTAAAAATACCTAAACATACTGTATGACCCAGCCATTCCAATTCTAGGTATTTAGCCAAGAGAACTAAGAACATAATGACCAAAAGTTGGAAACAGCCCAGGAAATGATCAGTAGACTGTGATATGTTCATGTAACCAAATATAATTCAGCATTAAAGAGGACAGATTACTGGTACCACTTGGGTTAATCTCAGGAGCATTCAGCTGAGTGAAGGAAGGTTTACACAAAAGCTCACATACTGTATGGTTTTCACTCCCATGAAATTCTTGAACAGATAAAACTATATGAAGGAAAAAGTCTCAGGATAGTGTTTTCCTCTGAGTGTTTGAGATTAACTAGGGAGGAGCCTAATGGCTAAATTCTCTCAAAGCTAGCAGGGAAGGGCTGGGAAGAGATATCAGATTTAGCTGGAGAACTTCTTTGTATATATGTGTCCATGAGACTTTTGGCCTCCTAGGACTTGGGCAGTCGTTTCTATATTGGAAAAGTTCAGATATATCTAACCCCCCACCCAATTTCAGCCTCTCTCATTGGGAATCACTGTGTTAGGCTATTTTCTTTTGAGCAGATAACTCAGAGGTATTACAGGTTAATCTGCAATAATTACTCATATAAGGTCCAGTGCATTGGGACACCTGAGTGGCTCAGTCAGTTTAAAGCATCAGTCTTCACCTCAGGTCATGATCCCGGGGTTCTGGGATCAAGTCCCATATCCAGCTCCTTGCTCAGCCGGGAGCCTACTTCTTCCTCTGTCTGCCTCTCCCCTTGCTTGTGCTCTCTTTCTCTCTGACAAATAAACTATATAAAAGCTTGAAAAAAAATGGGAGGGCAGTGCATCAATCTTCACAGCCTTCCTGAGAGCCAGTTTAGAGAGGAGTGCAATGATCATTTGGTGATTTTAGTTCATATTTTAACATGACATTTTCTGGTATACAATTCTATGTGTATTTTATAAATAACCACAGCTTTTATAGTTGACATAAGTCATAGATTAATTGAAACACCTATCACTTTGAATAAAATTTGGGCACAAAGATTGGTTTTACAGTGATTTAATCCTTCTACAGCATTCAACTAAAAGTTCTACGTAGGGATGCCTGAGTGGCTCAGTAATTATGTGTCTGCCTTCAGCTCAGGTCATGATCCCGGGGTCCTGGGATTGAGCCCCGCTTTGGGCTCCCTACTCAGCGGGAAGCCTGCTTCTCCCTCTCCCACTCCCCCTGCTCGTGTTGTCTCTCTCTCTCTCTCCTTTCCTCCCTTCCTTCCTTCCTTTTAAAGATTTTATTTACCTGAGAGAGAGAAAAAAAAAAGCATGAACAGGGGGAGGGGCAGAGGGAGAGGGAGAGGGACAAGCAGACTCCCTGCTGAGCAGGGAGCCCAATGTCGGGCTCCATGCCAGACCCCTGAGATCATGACCTGAACAGAAGTCAGGTGCTTAACTGACTGAGCCACCCAGATGCCCCTCCATGACTTTTCTATCCCTATGATTTGCCTATTCTGAAACTTTCATATAACTGGAACATATGGATATGGGTTTTTGTGACCGGCTGCTTTTACTTATTAGCATAATATTTTCAAAGTTCATATAGGTTGTAGCATGTACCAGTACTTTCTTTTGATGATTAGGTAATATTTCATTGTATTTTCTTTTGATGATTGGGTAATATTTCTTTTGATGACTGGGTAATATTTCATTGTATAAACATACCACAGTTTCTTTATCTGCTTTTCATTTGATGGACATTCATGTCATTTCTACTTTTTACCTAGTAAGACCATTCACATAAAAATTTTTATATGTTTTAATTTCTCTTGGGTATCTACTTAGAAGGGGAATTGCTAGATCAAATGGCTACCCATTGTTTAATCTTTTTTTTTCCTGATTTAATTTAATTTTATTTTTTTCAGTGTTCCAAAATTCATTGCTTATGCACCACACCCAGTGCTCCATGCAATATATGCCCTCCTTAATACCCACCACCAAGCTCACCCTACGCCCCCCTCCCCTCCAAAACCCACAGTTTGTTTCTCGGAACCCACAGTCTTTCATGGTTCATCTCCCCCTCCAATTTCCCCCAACTCACTTCTCCTCTCCATCTCCCAATGTCCTCCATGTTATTCCTTATGCTCCACAAGTAAGTGAAACCATATAATAATTGACTTTCTCTGCTTGATTTATTTCACTCAGCATAATCTCTTCCAGTCCCATCCATTATGATACAAAAGTTGGGTATTCATCCTTTCTAATGGAGGCATAATACTCCATTGTATATATGGACCATATCTTCTTTATCCGTTCATCTGGTGAAGGGCATCTTGGTTCTTTCCACAGTTCGGTGACTGTGGCCAATTTTGCTATGAACACTGGGGTACAGATGGCCCTTCTTTTCCCTACATCTGTATCTTTAGGGTTAATACCCAGTAGTGCAATTGCAGGGTCATACGTTAGCTCTATTTATAGTTTCTTAAGGAATCTCCACACTGTTTTCAAAGTGACTGCACCAACTTGCATTCCCACCAACAATGTAAGAGGGTTCCTCTTTCTCCACATCCTCTCCAACACTTCTT
This sequence comes from Taxidea taxus jeffersonii, assembly GCA_003697995.1. NCBI lineage: Eukaryota > Metazoa > Chordata > Mammalia > Carnivora > Mustelidae > Taxidea > Taxidea taxus. The sequence continues at coordinate 5,187 of RCUC01147365.1, read as the reverse complement.
GTTTACTGTCTTGTTAATTTTGGCCATTCTAACTGGTATAAGGTGGTATTCCATTGTGGTTTGGATATGAATCTCCCTGATGGCTAACGATAATGAATATTTTTTCATGTGTCTGCTAGCCATTTGTATATCTTCTGTGGAGAAGTGTCTGTTCATGTCTTCTGCCCATTTTTTGACATGATTATCTTTTTTTGGATGTTGAGTTTGAGGAGTTCTTTATAGATCGTGGATATCAGCCCTTTGTCTGTAGTGTCATTTGTGAATATCCTCTCCCATTCTGTGGGTTGCCTTATTGTTTTGTTGACTGTTTGCTTTGTTGTTCAGGAACTTTTCATCTTGATGAAGTCCTAAAATTTCATTTTCACTTTTGTTTCCTTTGCCTTTGGAGACGTGTCTTGAAAGAAGTCGCTGTGGCCAGTGTCAAAGACGTTACTGCCTATGTTCTCCTCTAGGATTTTGATAGATTCCTGCTTCATGTTGAGGTCTTTCATCCATTTCAAGTTTATCTTTGTGTATGATGTAAGAGAATGTTCGAGTTTCATTCTTCTATACAGAGCTGTCCAATTTTCCAGCACCATTTATTGAAGAGACTGTCTTTTTTCCACTGGGTATATTTTCCGGCTTTGTTGAAGATTATTTGACCATAGAGTTGAGGGTCCATATCTGGGCTCTCTACTCTGTTTCACTGGCCTGTGTGTCTCTTTTTATTCCAGTACCATGCTGTCTTGGTGATCACAGCTTTGTAGTAAAGCTTGAAATCAATGTGATGCCCCCATTTTTTTTTTCTATTTCAACATTTCCTTAGCAATTTGGGGTCTCTTCTGGTTCCAAACAAATTTTAGGATTGTTTGTTCCTGCTCTTTGAAAAAGGCTCGTGGAATTTTGATTGGGATGGCATTGAAATTATAGATTGCTCTAGGCAGTATAGACATTTTAAGAATGTTTGTTCTTCCAGTCCATGAGCATGGAATGCTCTTCCATCTTTTTGTGTCTTCTTCAATTTCTTTTATGAGTGTTCTGTTGTTCTTCAAATACAGATTCTTTACCTCTTTGATTAGGCTTATTCCTAGTATCTTATGGTTCTTGGTGCTATAGTAAATGAAATCAATTTTCTAATTTCCCTTTCTATATTTTCATTGTTAGTACATTAAAAAAACCACTGATTTCTGTACATTGATTTTATTTCCTGCCACATCATTGAATTGCTGTATGAGTTCTAGTCGTTTGGGGATGGAGTCTTTTCAGTTTTCCATGTAAAGTATCATGTCATCTGCAAAGAGAGTTTGGCTTCTTCTTTGCCAATTTGAATACCTTTTATTTCTTTTTGTTGTCTGATTGCTGTTGCTAGGACTTCTAGTACTATGTTGAACAACAGTGGTGAGAGTGGACATCTTTGTGTTCCTGATCTCAAAGGGAAGGCTGTCAGCTTTTCCCCATTGAAGATGATATTTGCTGTGGGTTTTTCATAGGTAGATTTTATGAAGTTGAAGAATGTTCCCTCTATCCCTATATATTTGAAGGGTTTCAATCAGGAACAGATGCTGGATTTTGTCAAATGCTTTTTCTGCATCAATTGAGAGGACCATGTGGTTCTTCTGTCATCTCTTACTGATTTGTTCTGTCACATTGCTTGATTTGCGAATGTTGAACCACCCCTGCATCCCGTGGATAAATCCCACCTGGTCATGGTGGATAACCTTTTTGATGTCCCGTTGGCTCCTATTAGCTAGGATCTTGTTGAGAATCTTGGCATCCATATTCATCAGGGATATTGGTCTGAAATTCTCCTTTTTGTTGGGGTCCTTGTCTGGTTTGGGGATTCAGGGTAATGCTGGCTTCATAAAAAGAGTCTGGAAGTTTTCCTTCTGTTTCTATTTTTTGAAACAGCTTCAGGAGAATAGGTATTATTTCTTCTTTGAATGTTTGGTAGAATTTCCCAGAGAATCCATCAGTTCTTGGGCTCTTGTTTTTTGGGAGATTTTTGATCACTGCTTCAATCTCGTTACTAGATATTGGTCTATTCAGGTTGTCACTTTCTTCCTGATTGAGTTTTGGAAGTTCATAGGTTTCTAGGAATGCATCCATTTCGTTTAGGTTGCTGAACTTCTTGGCAAATAGCTGTTGATAATAATTTCTGATGATTCTTTCTAATTCCTTGGTGTTAGTCGTGACCTCTCCCTTTTCATTCATAATTTTATTAATTTAGGTCTTCTCTCTTCTTTTGGATTAGTTTGGCCAGTGGTTTATCAATCTTACTGATTCTTTTAAAAAACCAGCTTCTAGTTTCGGTGACATATTCTACTGTATCTCTGGTTTCTAATTGATATCTGCTCTAATCTTATTTCCCTTCTTGTGCATTGGGTTGGCCTAATTTGTTGCTGATTTTCCAGTTCTTTAAGGTGTAAGGAGAGCTGGTGTGTTCTGGATTCTTCAATTTTTTTGAAGGAGGCTTGGATGGCTATGTATTTCCCCCTTAGGACTGCCTTTGCTGTATCCCATAGGTTTTGGACCGAAGTGTCTTCATTCTCATTGGTTTCCATGAATTGCTTAAGTTCTTCTTTGATTTCCTGATTGATCCAAACATTCTTAAGCAAGGTGGTCTTTAGCTTCCAGGTATTTGAATTCCTTCCAAAGTTTTTCTTGTGGTTGAGTTCCAGTTTCAAAGCATTGTGGTCTGAGAATATGCAGGGAATAATCTCAATCTTTTGTATTGGTTGAGTCCTGATTTGTGACCCAGTATGTGGTCTATTCTGGAAAAAGTTCCATGTGCACTTGAAAAGAATGAGTATTCTGTTGTTTTAGGGTGGAATGTTCTGTACATATATGAGGTCCATCTTGTCCAATGTGTCTTTCAGTGCTCTTGTTTCTTTATTGATTTTCTACTTGGATGATCTATTACTGAGAGTAACAGGGTCCCCTACTATTAAATGTGTTCATATCAATATGGCTCTTTATCTTGACAGTTGTCTTATGTAGTTGACTGCTGCCACATTGGAGCATGAATATTTACAATTGTTAGACCTTCTTGGTGGATAGACCCTGTAAGAATGATGCAGTGTCGGCCTAAGTCTGCGTCACCATGCAAACGTTACGTTTTTCACGTCTCTTCATCTCCTCAAGCCGGTATTTTATCGTTTTACACGGTCCCAAGAAGTAAGCAGCTCCTGCCAATACCTTCCTTTTGGCTCTGTCTACCACTTTTTCTTCTTCACCCCCATGGCTGGATTCAACTGAAATGGGGCAAGTGGGAAGAAAGAACATTCCTTAATAAGTATTTAAAACACACACGGGGGGAGTCAAGATGGCGGAGAAGTAGCAGGCTGAGACGACATCAGGCAGCAGGAGATCAGCTAGATAGCCTATCAAACCATTCCAAACACCTATGAATCCAACAGGAGATCGAAGAGAAGAAAATCAACAATTCTAGAAACAGAAAATCGACCACTTTCTAAAAGGCACACTGAAGACTGGGGCCCCTAGCTCTCGGCTCCTCTGAACCGGAGATTGGGAGGCCGCCATTGTCATTCCTGTCCTCAGGAACTCTGCGGAAAGCATTCAGGGAACAAAAGCTCCCGAAAGCGAACCTGAGAGGATTACTTAGCCCGGCCCCTGGTAAGGGTGGTGCAGTTCCGCCCGGGGCAAAGACACTTGAGAATCACTACAACAGGCCCCTCCCCCAGAAGATCAACAAGAAATCCAGCCAAGACCAAGTTCACTTAACAAGGAGAACAGCGGATTCTTATCTGGACAAAATGACAAGGCGGAAAAACTCACCACAAAAAAAAAGAACAGGAGGCAGGACCGAAGGCTAGGGACCTAATCAATACAGACATTGGTAATTTGTCAGATCTGGAATTCAGGATGACGATTCTCAAGGTTCTAGCCGGGCTCGAAAAAGGCATGGAAGATATTAGAGAAACCCTGTCAGGAGAAATAAAAGCCCTTTCTGGAGAAATAAAAGAACTAAAGTCTAATCAAGTTGAAATAAAAAAAGCTATTGATGAGGTGCAATAAAAAATGGAGGCTCTTACTGCTAGGATAAATGAGGCAGAAGAAAGAATTAGTGATATAGAAGACCAAATGACAGAGAATAAAGAAGCTGACCAAAAGAGAGACAAACAACTACTGGACCACGAGGGGAGAATTCGAGAGATAAGTGATGCCATAAGATGAAACAACATTAGAATAATTGGGATTCCAGAAGAAGAAGAAAGAGAAATAGGAGCAGAAGGTATACTGGAGAGGGTTATTGTAGAGAATTTCCCTAATATAGCAAGGGGAACAAGCATCAAAATCCAGGAGGTGCAGAGAACACCCCTCAAAATCAATAGGAATCGGTCCACACCCCGCCATCTAATAGTAAAATTTGCAAGTCTTAGCGACAAAGAGAAAATCCTGAAAGCAGCACGGGACAAGAAGTCTGTAACATACAATGGTAAAAATATTAGATTGGCAGCAGACTTATCCACAGAGACCTGGCAGGCCAGAAAGAACTGGCATGATATATTCAGAGCACTAAATGAGAAAAACATGCAGCCAAGAATACTTTATCCAGCTAGGTTATCAATGAAAATAGAAGGAGAGATAAAAAGCTTCCAGGACAAACAAAAACTGAAAGAGTTTGTAAACACCAAACCAGCTCTACAGGAAATACTGAAAGGGGTCCTCTAAGCAAAGAGAGACCCTAAAAGTATTATCAGAAAGGAACAGAGACAATATACAGTAACAGTCACCTTACAGGCAATACAATGGCACTAAATTCATATCTCTCAATAGTTACCCTGAATGTAAATGGGCTAAATGCCCCAATCAAAAGACACAGGGTTTCAGAATGGATAAAAAAACGAAACCCATCCATATGCTGCCTATAAGAAACTCATTTTAGACCTGAAGACACCTCCAGATTGAAAGTGAGGGGGTGGAAAACAATTTACCATGCTAATGGACATCAGAAGAAAGCTGGGGTGGCAATCCTTATATCAGATCAATTAGATTTTAAGCCAAAGACTATAATAAGAGATGAGGAAGGACACTTCATCATACTCAAAGGGTCTGTCCAACAAGAAGATCTAACAATTTTAAATATCTATGCCCCTAACATGGGAGCAGCCAACTATATAAACCAATTAATAACAAAATCAAAGAAACACATTGACAAGAATACAATAATAGTAGGAGACTTTAACA
>ML106050.1:18709-62271 GCA_003697995.1 Taxidea taxus jeffersonii | reverse complement strand
CTCAACTCAATGGGGGGCATGCACCTGAGAGCAAGGCATCTGCTCCCTGATGGCCTCATGAGTCCAAAGAGAGAGCTGGATCTGGAAAATGTGGGGGCCAGCTCCTGTGATACGTCAGGCAGGGAGGGACAGAGAGGGAGAAGGAGGGGCACAGACGGACAAGGAGGGACATGGAGGGACAAGTAGGGACACAGAAGGACAAGGAGGGTCACGAAGGGACAAGTAGGGGCACAGGAGGGACATGGAGGGACACAGAGGGACAAAGATGGCGTCTGTTGTGATTGTTTTGTCCCATTTTAAAAGAATCATCTCGTCAGAGCTTTCTGATACAAAGACAGAAAATGGTAATGCAGGAACCCACAAGATGAAAACTCAGAAAATGTTTTCAGGTTTTAAAGTCACTTGAAATAATTCTTCCTCTCTGGTTATGATTAAGCCAACAAGCTTGTTAAATGGATTTTGCTTTTGGTATTTAAGGATTACTTTAAGGTAATTGATTTAATTTTGTTTTAAAATGACACAAAATATTTACTTCTTAAAAATTTACAGTTTTTTCCTTTTATTTTTAATGTAGGAAAATAATTACACAGATGCGTATACTCTTATCTTTGTCAGTGATAGCACACGACATTCTATCCACCTCGCAGTGTGTCTGGAGATCACCTCTTGCAAGTGTGTAGACAGGTCTCTCATTCTGTACTTGGGGCTCAGCTCTCTTCATGGACATCTGCACGGTTCTGTGTCTCCGACTGTCACAATTGTTTCTACCGTGAGCAGACTTGCCAACACAATTTCTGCTCTTTGTACCAGAGTATCCTCAAATGCTATTCTTTAAACATTACTTTAAAAAAAGTAAAAAAAAAAAAAGCTTTCTGAAAATCTGAGGAGAAATCACTGTCCCTTCTCCCATGGAGGTTGGGGGATGCATGGGTTTGGGCAGACACAGAAATATGTGAGCTCATATGTACACATGACCTGGAGTAGAATTCCACACAGGTCACAGACTCATGAAGCCCATCGTGAGCAGGTCAGGGGAAGAGCCTGTGTTCCACTGAAACACCAGTTAAGTTTTTGAGGACCATCCCATGTTTCTCACCATTTTATATGTTATTGATGGACACTGGCTTTTGAGAGAAGGCTGTACCTTAGCATGCAAGATGGTGTGATGAATGCTTGTTTCTGCTATGATATTATCCCCACAGTCTGTATGTCACACCTAAACCCAGCACACACAGGAAGCACCCTGATAAAATACAACAGTGGACTTGGGGAGATGGGAGGAAAGGAACTTCTGTGTTAGTTCTGAGGCTATGTGGCCTGGGGCAAGTTACTCGAGTGCTCTGAGTCTGCACCTACCCCTGAGAACCTTAGGGATGGTGCAAACAACAGACTGAATTGTTCCCAAAATGCAGTGCAATTACACAGACCAAGTGCCTAGCACCAAGTATAAGCATAACGTGGAGTGGTTTAATACAACATGGGACCCACAATTGTTAGAGAGCTCGAATCGGCTTTCATGTGTATTAGGCTGTAGTCTGAACCCCTTGTCCTGGATTTCCCATGGTGTGCTCACAAAGGACCTAAGTGTCCTTTCCCTGGAAGTTTCCTGAGTGCACCAGGGGGTGCTGCAAGGGGCTCACTCTCACAGGGAGATTGTGAGGGCTGAAAGTATGTGGTGTACTAAGGATGGAATCTGATACTACAAGATGCAATTTAGTCCCATTTACCACCATGCACAAGCCTCAAAGGCAACACAGCATAGAGAGAAATAGACTCCCACGCAGGAGAAAAGTGCACAGAAACAGTACTGCCAGTACACACCAAATGCTCTGGGATATCTCAAAGTACTGAGATACTGACTGCTGGTAATATGCACGTCTAAATTGAAGAGCCTCAGGGACACACAAGAACCCATAATACAGGAAAACGCACAACTCACAGCAAAGGGACCTTTCACAGGAGCCTCCAAAGCTGTCCCACCATGGCCACTGTGCAGCCAGGGCAGAACACATCATTCCTGGGTGTTTTAGGCACGTGTTCTGGCTTAAGATGTGCTAATTCTTTTTTATAAGAAGGAAAGACCCATCTTTGGAAATAGGAGAGAAAATTGTTTAACAATACCAATGACCATCAATCTAACTGTGCTTTCAGGGTAAATAAAACGTAAAAAGAATATACAGGTTATTCTGAGGAAGGCCCACAGCTCTGAAATCAGTCCTACAGGAAGCAGGTGATCAGAGAAGCACCCTGTGTCCGTGTGAGCTGAAATCAGGGGCAACAGTGGGAGGGTGGCCAATCTCTTGGGAAATGAGGATAATTTTGCAAATTATCACCTGAAGAGTAAATTTTAGACAATTATGTGCAGAAAGTGATGATCACTGGCAGCTTAATACTGAGGCACATTCCCCAGCATCCTGCGACAATGGGTATTTCCACACCATGGTACATCCCCATGTCCCTTTCTTCTTCTGAGAGTCTAAAAGCATTTTTATTCAATTTTTGGAGATTATGAGTTATGTAAGTACTGTTGCTATATCTGTGGAAGTATTTAATAACCCACCCCCACCCTCTCTGGGGGATTGCAAATAAAGCTCGAGATGTGTGCAGGATAAGCAGCTTCTGGGTGTTCTTCTCACATAAGCATGTGCAACTCTCTTCACATCCCCAGTCAGTATTGCAATAATTTAACCTGAAAGCATGAGATAACACTGTTCGCTAACATTTTAACCCTTGCTGCCCATGCTCACGTTTAAATAGACTGAGGCTGTGATATATTTGGTTTGGAATTTAAACTATCTAGGATCAAAGCTATTTAGACATTTATCTCTTTCATGTGCATTAGTGTCATTAAAAAGGTCACACACAAAGTGGCACAGAAATGGGTACAGGGATCATTTGGGTCCAATATATCTCTATCTTTTTCAATGATCTTGTATTTTAAAAATAAAAGTGGAAAGAATCAGAATACTACTCTTGGAGGCTAAGGTAATTTATTTTTTTAAATTTCAACAACAAAATTATTCTCTCCCAGTGAGTAATAAATACTCTTGATGTATTTCTTCTTAATATATTTCTTTCCCCCACCAAAGCCTCTCTCCTTTCTCCCAGGAGACATGGTAAGTCAGAATGGTCTGCTCCAGGGTCTTTAAATTGATGCTCTGTGTCTTTAACAATACCACCTAACTTGGATTCTGTACGTGATTGAAAAATGGGCAAGAGTTGAATGTTTCCCCATTAATAATAAATAGAGGTAGTCACCACCTGTCGCCTGGCATATACATCTACTAATTGCAGATAGCCCATCAATTTGCATCATCAGGAAAAGGGCAAAGGGAAGCAGGAGCTCCCTTCACAGTACTGATATAAATTAAACACCATCTTCTGACCTGGGGGTATATTTGCACATAGAAATGAGGAATATAGGCTGACAAAATACCAAAGCAGGAGGAGGGGAGATGCATGGGTGGAAAGGCTCTAACATCTGAATATGACTCATGACCTAAGATTAGCTCCTTACCATGTCATGTCCACAAACAGTGCCTTCTGCTGCAGGCATAAACTTAGTCTCACATTTCCTTCCAATCCGGTGGCACCACAGGGCTTTACAGATATCCTACCGGGGAGAAAAGGTCATCAGTATTACAGATGGTTCACAAATCTATAATAAAATATCACTGAAAATTTAAGGGGGAAACAGTTGATATAAATTAAAAGCTGATAATAACTTAGCAGTATATAGAAAGAAGACCCAGAGACTCATGTTCTTGGTCCAACTTAATTCCATCCCTGAAACTTTATTTATTCACATGTATTTTATCATAAATTTAACAAAATCATACTTTCTAAATTAAAAAGTAAAATATGCTTAATCCAGAGGTTGCAGAAAACAAAAATTAAAATAAAAAAAACGATAAAACCCAACATTTTATAATTCATTCTTGAGCCCACCATTCACTAAACTCTCCAAGTCTGGATGCTCATTTTCAGATTAAAGAGGATTATGAAGGTTTCTGGTTTGTCCATCCATCCATCCATCCATCCATCCGTCCATCCATCCATCCATCCGTCCGTCCGTCTGTCCATCCATCTGTCCACCACCCACTCACTCACCATCCGCAACCTTTGATGAAGACCTAGAATATGTCAGTTGCCTTTCTAGGAGGGTGGTTCCATAAGTAAATTTGCTGTAAGTCACCATATGTTGCCTGTGGGAAGAGATGCTCCTATAGGGGGAAAGCACAGCCCAGGGTGAGCTTGTCAGAAGGCAAGGCAGGGACACCTAAGGAAGAACTCGTGGGAAAATGAGATCTCTGAGCCAACCCCTGAGCTTGAGGGGTTTACTGCAGGAGAGGGGATGGCATTCAAGGGAGAGGGAGCAAAGAATTTGTGCAAAGGAAAGAAGATGTGAAGGAAGAAAGCTGTGTGCAGAGGAAGGAAGACCCACACAATTGACAGGGCAGTAAAATGAAACAAGGTATGAGGGTTATACACCATGAAAGTCTCTCCAAGTGCAAAGAATGAGTTTCCATTTCCTTTCCTTCTGAGCCCAAAGGAATGTCTTACTCAATGGCAAGTAGCAGCACTCAGAACGGGATGGGAACTTCAAGAATGCTGGTGGCAGCTTCAACTGCATGGGAGGAAAACATTTCTTAAATTATCTGCACAACTGTTCTGAATATTTGAACGAGCATTACATTATTACCCAAGACATTTACTGGCTGTATCTCCTGGGTGATCTGCCTCATAAAGAAAACCAACACGGCCACATGTCAACATAGTTTTGCTTCAAAGATGGCCTTCCACTGCCTTTACGCTTCCACTCCTCATTCCATGGTGTTGGAAGATGTGCTCACACAGAGCTGCTCTGCATCCTTGTGAGTGATCTGTCGGAGGGTTTTGTTGCTAATAACCAATGCTCATTTTATTGTCACTGAACTATTCTCAAATCTCCTCCCTATGCTTCCTAGTTACATATTTAGAAAATGAAGCCATACATGCATTTTCAGCCTGTATCTTTCTCATTAATAAATCAGCTTTCAGGAACTTGGAATGGTAAGAAGGAAGCTTTTGATGTTTTACTTTGGGTATCAACGGTGTCTATTTTGAAGAATCAGAAGAACCGCCTACGGTTACGATTGCTGTGATGCTCCATCTCATTTCCCTGTGAGTCCTCCAAGATCACTGAGCATTACTGGGGCAAACGTGTCACGCTGCTGGTTAGTGCTCTCCTCGCCTCTCATGATGTTAATTGGCATGCTGACTTGGGGCCTCTGCTCTCAGCCAGAACCACGTTTAGGGATCAAAGCCATAAGAAGACCTCAAGGAATCTATAAAAGCAGGGACCTGAGTGTCTGCAACTCTCTGAAGAGACAACTGGAAAGCTCTGTTGGCTTGCAGGGCCACAATTTGATAGAATACCAGGATATAAATAAAGCCTCCTTGAAAAAGGAGCTCATGGACCCAGGCTCAGTGTCTGGGTGGAATCATGGCCGATCAGAACCAAAGTCTATACAGCACTGTGGGGTAGGCTTGCCTGCCCTTGGGTGGTGGCCCATGGAGAGCAGCTGGCCAGAGGGCCTGCAGAGACCGACCAATTCAGGAGGCTGGGTGTGCACACAGAACAGGGAAAGACACGAATGGATGAATGGGTGAGAATGAAAGAGGGGCCCCTTCCTGTGGTCAGGTCAGCTGGGAGATGGACACAGTGGTCCAGTAGAGGGACTGGGCTTCCAAGAAGATAGGCATATTGGTGTAGATTGGAAGGGCAGGTCTGGGGGCAGAGTCCCGTGTCCTCCTTGTTTGTTTGAGGATGGCAACACCTGCTCATTGACTTGTCCTGGGAGCTAAATGATGTGGTTATAGGTAACATGCCCAACTCAGGCCTGGTACCTGAGAGGCACTGAGCCAGCACTCACTTCCTTCCCCACTTCAAGGGGTAAGGTGATTCCAGCCCAAAGGCTGCTCTCTGCGGAGCTTCATGGCTATGACCTTAAGGAGCCAGGGGTACCAATTCATGGGACAGTTTCAAAGATCATCCAAGAGGACACAAAACAAATGGTGTTTTAAAATGTGAAATTATTATTATTTTTTTATAAACACATAATATATTATTAGCCCCAGGGGTAAAGGTCTGTGAATCGCCAGGTTTACACACTAAAATGTGAAATTATTTTTATGTATTGGTCATAGGTAGCTTGCGCAGTGTTTGGTACCTAGCTGGCATTCAACGCGCTTCCCGAGTGCACCAGACGTCTGTCAGTGTGCTCCCAGGGAAGCCTTGAACACGGTGAGTGAGAACATTTTTCGTGTAAAAGGAAATTGATAATGGTAAGTGAAATGTTATCGTGAGAACATCTAAGATGAGGGCGCCTGGGTGGCTCAGTGGGTTAAGCCTCTGCCTTTGGCTCAGATCATGACCTCAGGGTCCTGGGATCGAGCCCTGCATCGGGGTCTCTGCTCAGCAGGGAGCCTGCTTCCCTCTCTCTCTCTGCCTGTTTCTCTGCCTACTTGTAATCTCTGTCTGTCAAATAAATAAAATCTTTTAAAAAAAAAGAACATCTAAGATGACACTGGTGGCCACCTTATGTTTGAAAATATAGATCTAGATTCTACTATTGGGTGGCTCAGTTGGTTAAGCGGCTGCCTTCGGCTCAGGTCATGATCCCAGCGTGCTGGGATCGAGTCCCACCTCTGGCTCCTTGCTCGGCAGGGAGCCTGCTTCTCCCTCTGCCTCTGCCTGCCACTCTGTCTGCCTGTGCTTGCTCTCTTTCTCTCTCTCTTTGTCAAATAAATAAATAAAATCTTTTAAAAAAGTTATTAAAGTATTTCCTTTCTTTTTTGAATATTTATTTATTTATTTCAGAGACAGAGAGAGAGCACGAGCAGGAAGGGGAGAAGGAGGGGGGGAGAGGGAGAGAGAATCCCAAGCAGACTCCCCACAGAGCTCAGAGCCTGTGTGGCCCTAAAGTATTTTCATAATATTCTTACATTGTAGTTTTCTGGAACATTTTGCAGAATGGAGATGAATGGGAGATACTATTAAAGGTGGCTTAAAAAAAAAGATTTTACTTATTTATTTGACAGAGAGAGACAAAAGAGAGAGGGAACACAAGCAGGGGGAGTGGGAGAGGGAGAAGCAGGCTTCCTGCTGAGAAAAGAATGGAGATGAATGGGAGATACTATTAAAGGTGGCTTAAAAAAAAAGATTTTACTTATTTATTTGACAGAGAGAGACAAAAGAGAGAGGGAACACAAGCAGGGGGAGTGGGAGAGAGAGAAGCAGGCTTCCTGCTGAGAAAAGAGCCCAATGTGGGGATCGATCTCAGGACCCTGGGATTATGACCTGAGCCGAAGGTAGACACTTAATGACTGAGCCACCCACGTGCCCTACAGGTGAGGATTTTTAACTTTACTAAGGACAAAGCTCTTGAGCACAGGATGCAGCGATAGCATGTCCTGGCAGCACGTGGCCCGCCCAGTCTCCACCTGCCGCATGCCCCCTGTGCACTTCAGCCCATGCTGGCACCTGCTCGATCCCCAGTTCAGTTCTCCAGGCAGAACCAAATGACAAGACTTAGATGAGCCTTGAAATATCATATAATCCATGTTACTGTTTTCCAACTTATTGAAAAGTATTTAAGACCTTGGTACCTTACAGATAAAACTGACATTTCATAAAAATGTGACACTCTACCCCAGAAAACAAATAGAAAATCCAGTTTCTCAAAAAATCAGATAATAAAATGACCATGAAACGATCAAACAACCAAAATCCAGTTTTACCATCTCTTATCATACTTGGACTGAACCGCTAACTTCTAGACAATAATGTGCCATGATTGTATTAAATTAAGCATTATTGTTGTATGTCATTACATTCTTAATTAAATTTCACGGTCCTCCTGGAACAAAGACCCTATTAAATCATACGTCTAGGGCCAAGGAGCTGGAATGTAAGACATGCTGGGTGTGGGGGGAAGCTCCCAATCTCACAACAGTGCCCAGGACACTAAGGTGATCAAATTTCAAAGTAATTCTAGCAGCCTGCATTACAGACTGTGGGGTCAGACCGCCAAGCGCAGATGATGCTGGCGAACAGAACAGGCACCAGACGAAGACGCAATGTTTGTAATAACTAATACTTCGGGAGAAAAAAGCTGAAGTCCACACGGACAGCCCATGCTTGCTTTCATCTTCACGGTGAAGGAATCCAATCTTTAATGAAGGCACTTGCTTTAGAGTCTGTCCTATAATTTAAGAGCTATGCTCATGAAGACCGATTTCAGGCATAGTGACTTGGTTGAGTTAAGCATCACCGCCAAACACCCCAAATAAAACCAACATTTCCCAATGTTGCTGCTGGAAATTTACTGGGGGATTTCCTGACAGTGAGTGCACTGCCCTCAGATCCATATTCTCAGTCTGTCGCTACTAGACTCTCCAAAACACCAACTGAAAATGCTGTAAACACACACACACCAAAACACACGTGTTTGTTCAAGGGACAGATGGACATGCATTTGCATCATCTATTAACTTTTCAAACTAAACAGCACACAGACTTGAAAGAGTCCCTCTCTAAACTAGCATCCGCCCACCCATCACCTACTCAGCAAATGTTCACCGAGGAGCCCTTACGTTTAGTCATCAGGTGATTTCCTGTTGTTTACTTATTTTTCAAAGATCTTTATTTATTTACTGGAGAGAGAGAGAGAGATAGAGAGAGAGACAGAGAGCGAGCATGAGCTGGGGGGAGCACCAGAGGGAGAAGCAGACTCACCACTGGGCAGGGAACCCGATGTGGGGCTCGATCCCAAGACCCTGAGATCATGACCTGAGTTGAAGGCAGACACTTAAGTGACTGAGCTACCCAGGTGCCCTGCTTGTATTTATTAATTTAAATTCTCTCGACAGTAAATTTCTGGATCTTTATAACCTAGCAAAACACACCCATTTTCATAAAACTTCAGAAGGAACTTGTTGAAAAAATTCAATTTTATAACTGAAAATGTTCTGAGATGTTTTAATTCACAAGGAAAATAATCTAGGTGGCCCAAATTAGAGATTCAGGGCCCTAGAGATTGTGGCCACATAAATCCTATTTAACTTAGAAAATCCATCAAATTTATTCCAGTTGAAGAACAATTGTATGTCCTAGGGAATGAGCTGGCACGACGGATCTCAAAGGATGCAATTTTTTTTTAACCGAAAATATATTTCCTCTACTATCCATGATAAAGTAACTGGTACCAGGCTTACTTTTCCACATACAAAAACTGTATAAAACTGGCCAAAATATGTAGGCCAGCTCTTTTAGGCTTTGAACCAGGCAATGCAGTCCTTATCCCTGGAAAGAAGGGAAGTTCGCCAAGTGAGCAGCACTTTTGCTCCAACCATCTGGTTGGGAAGAATTTCCTGATGTGGTGCAGCGAGGTGGACCCCAGCAAACACTGACAGTCTCCTTGTGTGGAGGACGCTGAGAACAGAGTTGCCTGCAGAAAGAGCTAGAACCTCTGGGACTCTGTGGGACTGGAAGGAAAAAGCCACGTAAAGTAGGAGCCCCAGATGCCTGCCTGAGGATTTCCCATAGGTCCTTCCTCATCTGTGGGGTGAATGGCCGATACACTAAGTGACACGTCAGTGGCCTAGCACAGGGCTGAGTGCTGACCAGCTGGATGACAGAGGCCATACCGTGTTGGGAGACACTGGAGTTCTGGGCGTACGTGACAGAGAGATCTCAGTGGGCAGCCCGAAGTCCATGCCCCCAGCCCAGAGCAGAGGCTTTGCCCTCCAGCTAAGGAAAAGTTGAATGAGAGGAGCCCTAAGGAAGAGCCAAATCAAGCCTCAAAGGATGAAGGGATCACCTATTGTAATAATACTATACAAAATTTATGTAACATGAAGTGATAATGTACCACAATATGTTACAAATAGACTCAAGGCTATCAAGGAAAAAGTGGACAGAGTTAGTGGGAAAGAATGGGAAATTTCAGTGGAGAATAGAGAATCTAACAATCAGATGGTGTTTTTGGAACCAAACCTTAAAATAGCTTAAATGTGGAGTTTGCTGAATTGTCTGAACAAATGATTAGGAATGCCAGGAGACACAGATGAT
This sequence comes from Taxidea taxus jeffersonii, assembly GCA_003697995.1. Taxonomy (NCBI): domain Eukaryota; kingdom Metazoa; phylum Chordata; class Mammalia; order Carnivora; family Mustelidae; genus Taxidea; species Taxidea taxus. Next base: position 52,157 of record ML106050.1, on the reverse strand, counting down.
CATCAGCTTTTTAATCAGAAACAACTGAGACCAGGTGAACATGGAAATGTAGCTTGAGAATGTGTATAGGGAAACAAATTAAAAAAAACTGTTTAGAATTCTAGATACAGAAAAATAATGCTTCAAAATGGAGGGTGAATTTACCGATATTTTCAGATAAAGAAAATCTGATTTACTCTGTGCCTGGTGGATACAGGTCACAGGGAAGTCAAGGAAAGATCTTCAGGCCAAAGCAAACGATGAAATTGGAGTGATCCATAAGAAAACAGAAGTTCTACATGGCACATCAGTGAGTGAATATAAAAGGTGACACTATTTTATTTAAAAGCAACTCCCTCTGTTAAAACAAAAATTTTAACATTGTGTTTTGTGGCTTGTAACAGGCACAGAGGTAACATTCACGATGAAGATAGTACAGTGTGGGGTCAGGTGGGCTTACTTGTCATGAGGACCTTGCATTTTACATAGAGCGGCACAATGTTAATTTTACATCAGCTGTAAGTGAAAGGCGCACCTGCAGTCTCCAGAGCAACCACTAGAAATCAAGAGGAGAAAGTACAGCTAGGATGCAGATTGAGGCAAAAACCAGAATTGTTAGAAGTTTAATGCAAAAGGAAATAGAGGAATAAAAAGAAGGGTGACTAATGGGAAACTAAACATAAAACCTATTGACACAATCCCCCATGCTAATACCATAAAAAGAAATATAAATAACTACAGCCCTAGAAGCAGAAAATGCATTTCACAAAAGTCAACCCACTTTTGTGATAAAATCTCTCAACAATCTAGGGCCAGAAAGGAACATCCTCTGTTTGATAAAGGGTGACTGTAAAAACCAACAGCTAACATCATATTTTTATTTGTTTGTTTGTTTTTAAAGATTTCATTTATTTATTTGGACAGACAGATCACAATTAGGCAGAGAGGCAGAGAGAGAGGAGGAAGCAGGCTCCCTGCTAAGCAGAGAGCCCGATGTGGGACTCGATCCCAGGACCCCGGGATCATGACCTGAGTCAAAGGCAGAGGCTTAACACACTGAGCCACCCAGGAGCTCCCATATTTGTTTTCTTAAATTAAGTTCTAATTGCAGCATCCTGAACATGCAGTGTTCTATTAGTGCCAGATGTATGATATAGTGTTCAGCAAGTCCACACATGACTCTGCGTTCATCACGGTAAGTGTGCCCTTAATCCCCATCTCGTTCTCCCGATTCCCCCACCCTCGTCCCCTCCAGTAACCCTGGTTGTTCTCTATAGTTAAAAGTCTGTTTCTTGCTTTGTTTCTTTTTCCTTTATTTGTTTTTTTTTCTTAAATTTCACATATGAATGAAATTATATGGTATTTGTACTTCTGTGACCTACTTCACTTAGTGTTGTCCCCTCTAGCTCCATCCCTGTCATTGCAAATATTTTACTTGGCATTTATGAAGTTCCAGAATAAGCAAACTATATTGATAGTGATAGAAATCAGAACGATGGTCCCTTACTGGGGTGGGGAAGGGACTGAATAGAAGAGGGCATAACGGGACTTTTTGGCTTTACGGAAGTAAGGAATGTCTTGGTCAGCATACTGGCTACATGGGTAAACACAGTTGTTAAAATTCCAGTTGTACATCTAAAAGGAATCAATTTCACTGCATGTAAATATTTCCTCAGTTACAAAAGAGGTACCTCATTTAGCTTCTTACTTCCTATTTTTCCCAAATGACACCAGGGTACCATGGGTGATACAGTCCATAGTCACAAAGCAAAATAACGTGGAAACCAGAAGTATTCTGTAGGAAATCCCATATTTGAAAAAAAAAAAATTAGTCCTATGCTCCCTGTTCTTAACAGAGAGAAGAGTAACATTCAAGAACTACCTAGGGATTTTCCATGGAAAAAGAAACATTAGGAATATGCGCTGATGGTAACTGATTTATTGCTCCTGCTCCAAGCTGATGTTACCCAGCTCAGGAGATAAGGATCCTGTCCTGGAACATGGTTGTGATTGACCTTAGGGGGAAATCTTGAGTTTAGGAGAAAATAGATTATCCCATCAGATTTAAATTGGGAATATTCCTGGTACATTATGAAATGTTGGAGGTTTCCAGAGGATCATATTTTTGTCTACTTTCCTCTTGATTTCATTACAAACTAGAATGAAAGAAATCTCAGAAATAGTTACTTTCATTTAATTTATGGGTAGCTTTCTTTGGGGTTCAGTCCAGCAGGCTCCCAGATCCTGACCAGGCCTTCTGGCATGGGTGCATGTCTCTGTGTCACACACACAATTTATATCAGTCATGTCCCTGGGCTCAGTGGCGTAGATGACACCTTCTATGAGAAAATTCTCTAGAAACCCTGTATTTGGGAAATTTAATAATCATGATTCTCTAGACAGACTGCTGCTCCACAGTAAATTCTGCTTCTATCTGAGATAGGTAAAGCAGGGCGGTGCTGTTTTCTTAACAGCATTTGAAAAAAAAATGCAGAGCATTAATTTGCCAACTTACACCAACCAGAGGTTATTGCTGAGGTCCCATGTGATAAATCAGAAAGCAAGAACGACCTAACAGGCCAAGTCAGTTCTCCAACGAAAACCGATACCCACACCCATATCCACCAGCATCCTCTTTGCCAGGAGAACATGTGTTTCCTGTTATCTAAGACCAGCCCTAGCTCACACGATTCGACATTTGGTAGGTACCCAATAAACGCAGAATACATCAATGTCCGTCACACTGCATAAAACGGTTTTGTGAATCATATTGCACTGAGCATTTGCTAGTAATCACTTGCCTTTTTAAAATCCAGCATGCAGAGCTTGGCTTTCTCTCCAAACTGCCACTTGCACTGAGTGTTGGCGTCATATAACTCTCCCGGCAACTTCTCGGGATACTTGTACTCCTTCACCGGCTTCGGCTGATCCGCAAGGCACAGCGCTTGGGCGGTGCTGAAACGCACAGGATGGGAGGCTGCTGGTGGTTCTGCAAGACTTACCAGAGATGCACCTTCCGCGAGGCGGGGCTGTTCTGCAATCTGACAACACTCCACTCGAGGAGAGGAGGGGCCTTCTTCCCACAGGGCATTTACCTCCACTCTATTTAAATACAGGGGCCACATTTCCCGAAACTGCTCAGCATGCATTTCACCTTTTCCAGAAAGGTGATGAGATTCCTCAAGCTTATTGTGGGGAAAAGTGAGATGGACTAGCTCAGCAGACGTTCATTGTGAGAAGCACCGGCCACAGACAACTTTGGGTCCATTCCTTGCCACAGACAATCAAAGGTTGGAAGTGGGCACTGTGTCAGACTAGCCCAACCCACCTATCTCAAAGACGAGGGTTTCCTTTCCTTCTTTTCCTCCTCCGCCCTTCTTCTCTCCTCTTCCTGCCCCCATTTTCCTTCCCTGGACCAGGGGCCCCTGCACACCACTCACAGCCTCCAGAGGTCCCGCTTGGAACACAGCAACAATTCCCACCAGCAATGCTCCACACTCGGGCTAATTTCCGACTAGGTTCCAAGTCAAGAAGGAAATTAACTCTGCTTAAGTTCACTAGATGATGGCTAAAGACCAAATAATGATCCCTTCCTTCCACAAGTCAGGTGTTCCCTTCCCCAGCAGGGAGAGGCACAGTTATGATATTTGCATTCACAGGGAAGGCAAACAGCATGTGCACGTAGATCTAAATCTTGTTTGCAAAGTTCAGTAAGTCAGAAGAACCCCCTCTATGTTCGCAGTATAGTGAATGATAGCAGACCTGCCATGGATCCCTGCACTTCTCTTTGTGTGGCCGCCCACCTTGACTGGCAATGTTCTTGCCTCAGTCTGCACAGTCCCATCTCAGATTCCACTGCCTGGTCCACTCAGGCATGACTTCAATTCACCGTCACCCATGAAACACAAGAGTGGCCCCAGCTGCAGTGGATGGAACATCGGTTCTATATAAGGGGAGGTCAGAAGCTTTTTAGAGCACACTGAGAAGTAGAGATTAAATCAACTGATGGGAAATCATGAAGGGCAGGGACCCAGCTCATTGTGAGTGTCCAACAGGTGACCTGTCTGCCATGGTCACTGTGATCATACTGCAAAGGGATATTTTTAAGTAAGGAAAAAATTATGAAAAGCATAATTAGCATGTCAAGACAGGAGTGATCTGGCAATTTTGGAATTCCATAGGCCCTTTCTCTGATGGATCTCAAATGACGTCTTCATACGAGTTCGGTGTTCCCCATTATGTTCCCAAGGCTACGTCAGGGTGGCAGTGATCCCCATCCTCTGGACAGGGAACCGGGAAAAGTCAGCCAAACTGACTGGCTCCAGCAAGAGACTGAAAACTAAAACAGGTTCACAGGTTCAGGAATTTTTATAGTTTGTGTAAAAGTAGAAGCACAGGGCACAGGGACAAGGCTCCCATGCAGCCAAGAAAAATGCCTTGCACAGACTGGGAGCCTGGCAGAAGCTGGAAGCCTACAAGGAGATGCAGGAACACACATACCACTGCTGGGATGAGCAGGTCGTCCCCATTGGGCTTCACTTTTGAAGGGCAACAACTCCCCATGCGGATCTCAGCCTGATGCTCCAGGTTAGGTTCCTGCTTGAGCATGTCTGCTCCTTCCCCCTCGGCCACAGCAGGCTCACGGCCAAGTGCAGCACCAATGGACAGGTGTGAGAAAACCCCATGGTGTGGATGGAGAAAGGAAAAGCCACTGGACAAATAATCCGTTAGCACCTACATGAGCAAAGCATGTTTGGATTGTGTGGCGTGCCCCAGATGAAAGCCAGGTGGCCTGCATGTGGGAAGCCAAGCGATAACACTTGTAGGAGATCACATCGAAGAATATATTTGTGACTCTGGGGTATGCAGAGTTTTTTTTTTTTTTTTTTAATTAACAGCCCACAAAAAGTGCTAAACCTAAAGCCAAACATATGGATTAATTTGGACTCCATTACAAAAAGGGGAAGTTCTTTTAACCAAAGACACCATTATAGGTGGAGACACCAAGTCATAGAGTGACAGAAGATACTTGCATAATATGTATTTTCCATATTGGACAAAGTACTCAGAATACATGTGTCCATCGAGAGACAAGAAAAAATAAAAAAGCCTAATTCTTAAAAATTCACAGGAGATTCGAAAAGGAACTTCACTCAAGATTATTCCAGTGACCATTAAGATGTAAAAGGGCATTTGTTCTCTTTAAAGGCCACCCTGGTATGCTACTACACACCAGGGAAATGGCTAAAATGGAAAAGACCGACAAGACCAAGTGTTGGCGAGGGTTCAGAGCAGTGGGAGCACTCATAACTGTGGCTGTGTGCCTTTAAACAACCACTCAGGGAAGCTGTCTGGGGTGTCTCCTGACACTGCAGACTGCGTAACCATGACCCTAGAGTTCCAGTCCTACAGATAATCAGAGACCAAGAGGATATGCAGACATTTCTTAAATAGCCCCAAATTGGAATCTGAAATGCCTCTCACCAACAGAATGGATTCATGAGCTGTAGCATATTCATGAAATAAAAAATAAGTAAACGATGTTACATTTTTATGTGGCAACAAGGATGAATCATGATATTTAGCCAAAGACCATAGACACAGAGTAGCATGTAACTCATGATTCTGTTCATAGAGAGTTTAGAAACAGGCAAAACTAGTCTATGGTGCCCTGTGTCAAGAGCAAGGTCATCTTTGGGGAGGATGGAGATGCTGATGAGAGGGAGCGTGGTGTTCTGGGCTGTTCACTGTGCTCCATAGCTTTTTATAAATGTAGTTATCCTATACATCACCTCAGATCCTTAGATTTGTGAACATTGTGTCATGAGAACATTTTTTTCTTTTTAAGGAGCCCAGTGTGAGGCTCAGACTCACAGCCCTGACATCAAGACCTGAGCTGCGACCAGGAGTCAGAAGCTCAACCGACTGAGCCGCCCGGGTGCTCCAAGAGAATGTGTAAGATCTACCGTCCTACAGCTTTTAGACACAGAATACAGCACCGTTTGCAGTCACTGTGCTGTACGTGAGAGCCCCCGGAACCCACTCGTCTTCCAACTGCAGGACTGTACATGTGGCCACCTTCACCAGCACCCCCACACCCTCACCGTGGCACCTATTACTCTTTGTTGCTATGAGCTTGATTCAGATTCCACATATAAGTGGGAGCACATGTTTTGTCTCTCTCTGACTTACCTCACGTAGCATCATGCCCTCAAGGTCCATCTGCATTGCCAAAAATGGCAGGATTTCCTTCTTTCACATGGCTGAATAATATTCTGTGTGTGTGTGTGTGTGTGAAATGAAATGAAACGTGTTCTTCCCATTACACCCCAAAACATGCTTCATGGGCTCTCAGGTCAGATCAGATTTTCTCATTCATAGAGATGGTATGGGCTGGGGCAGGTGATCCAGGCACCCCTCAAACTCCTGGTCCCCAGCGATGGTCCCTTTTCCCATGGACTGACATAGATTCATGGGGTCAGAGGGAAGGGACACTCACTGGTCTGTGGATACCATGATTCAAATTTTTAAAAAGTAAATTGAGTATGAGTCCCTGTTGTCATTAAATTAAAATAATGAGCTAAAATTTCCCTAGTCCTAGGCCTCCGGGACACAGACATGAGTAAACAGGATGAGGTCTGTGTCAGTTCTTCGGAAATGGCACATGACTTCACTGACTCAGTTCATGAATTTACTCCAAACATGTATCTGTCCTTCTTGACTACCGACTAGGGAGAAATGTTGTGCCGACAACTTCAGATCAAGTGAACTCCTTTTTAAATATGTTTTTTCCATGTACCAAAGGGGAGACTGCTCATAAAGGAAAGTGGATTCATCTTCAGAGGTTAGCCATTTATCCTTACTCATTGTTGGGATCACATCCAAAGAGCAGCCTGATTGGTGGAGAACATAGCAGGATTGTGACTATGTGGAGCTCAGGAAGTCGGCAAATGTGCCCAAGAAGACAGTCTCCAGCTCATTAAACCAAGGAGATGTCCCTGCTGACACAGTACAGACATGGCTGATTCGTGACTGGTCATTCCAAGGGAACAAAAGCTTGAGTGACTTTGACAACAGGAGGCTCTCCTGGAAAATTTAATATTTCAAGGGAACAAATTTGTGAGCATGGATAATCTCGCATTTCTGTTTATAGCCATGTGGCCCAGCAAAATTAGTAAAGTTCTTGAAAATAAAAGTTTATGATTGAATAGTCACACAAGGGTTTCACTGACTGACACAAAAACAAATGAACGCACTTGAGCCGACATTGAACCGTCCTGGGATCCCAGAGCAAATACATCTCTGAACCACACTCTTGGCAAACCCTCCTAGGGCCACGGTCTGATTCAGAGATCACAGCCCATATCTAATGTCATCAAAACAAGTGCTCTCTAAGCATATAACTATTTTCTTTCCACGAGTTCTCCCATAGTCCTTGGCAGCTGAGAAATGATCTGGACACTTTCATGATGCTGATTCTCACTGTACACCCACACGTTGCATCCCCTGCTCTCCACATTGTCTGGGCATATTTCAAAAAAGTTAAAAATGTTTATCTTCACAAAAGCCAATAAAGCAATAAAATTTTTGAGGGGTGCCTGGATGACTCAGCCAGTTAAGCATCTGCCTTCTGCTCAGGTCAAGACTCAGGGTCCTGAGATCAAATCCCACATGGGATTTCCTTCTCAGCAGGAGTCTGCCCTCTCCCTGCTTGTGCATGCACTCTCTGCCCCTCTCCCTGCTTGTGCATGCACGCTCTCTCTCTCTCAAGTAAATAGATAAAATCTTCATAAAATTTTTTTGAAAAATGATCTAGAAAATTTTAGAAAGGATTGATATAGAAAGCTCCTATGCAAACTTAAGTTTATGCTCTTTTTTAATACAGAAAGCAGAAGTCTTCATGCACCTGCATACACACAGACATGCACACACACTAAACAAAACTGAACAGCTATAAGAAACAGCTACACACGATGGTAACAGTCCCCAACTTGACTCCAGGAGGACCCCACACAGGGAACAGCATATATTGAAAGGACCTCGATGTGGGATGCCACTTGTAGAATAATGTTAACACTGCCTTTATTGGTAATGGACATAAAAGAAAAATGACCAAGTGTATGTTACTAGAATACAGATTGGTATTGAAACAGATACTGTCCACAAAATTTTCTCTCTTCTGGAAGGCAGCCCATCATGACTTTAGGTGGTAAAATACCTTGACTGCTGGGAAGTCTCATGGTAAGAACGCAGGGGAAGACCCCAGGCTGAAAGTGAGTGGTCAGGATGGTGGCTCGGGAGACTTACCAACAGCTTGTCTGGAGGATGGAAGGGACAGGCATCAAGAGAAGGAACCCCACCATGGGCTCAGGGCTCCACGAGGGTATGGGGAGCAGCATCAGACAGTGGGAAGACATGGACTAGAACCAACAGAAGTACCCACATGACCCTGCCCCGTGGTGCCCTACAGACAAGAGGCTGTAACTTGTGCAATAGAAGAAAGAAAGAAATAGCTTACTGACAAAATACATAAAGAAAGAGAAAAGGAGAGACAGAAAAAAGGAGGAAAATCTAGAACCCAACCAAGATAACAAGCTCCATGGGGCAAGCCAGCGAGGACAGCAGAAGCCTGAACGGTGTCTACAGGATTGGGGTACTTCTCCCTTCAATTCTTAGCTTGGCATAATGGGTTCTGGGTTCTGACTACAGGACGTGTGTCAGTTGCAGAGACTTGGAAGGCAGATCTCTGGCTGCTAAGCTGGTGGTCCGTGGGGGCTGCCCATCTGTGTTCCCTCTGCCAGCGCCAGTGGGGCCAGCGTGGGTCACAGACCCTGCCGCTATGCCTCCACCCACACTCCCTGTACAGTTGCTGGCACCGCGCTGTGGCAAAAACAGGAGAGGGACAAGCATGTGCTCCCGGTGTCGGGGACGGGGACTGGCCTGGGATGGACTTACTCTAGCGTGGGGGCCGGGGGAGGGTGGCGGGGGGTCATCAGGAGACATGGGTTAGCGTGCACACACACAGAATACAGATTCTAGATGCTAGAACACAGACTGGAGGTACTTCCTACCCATGTTTTTACTTCGTGGGTCTATCAATACTCATAGGCACCCGCTGTGTGGTGTGTAATTGGCTACAGACATGTGGAGCATACTTCCTGTAGCAGATGGACAGAAGAGTGCTCTGTAAAAATACAGGATGCGGGGGCGCCTGGGTGGCTCAGTGGTTAAAGCCTCTGCATTCGGCTCAGGTCATGATCCCAGGGTTCTGGGATCGAGCCCCGCATCGGGCTCTTTGCTCTGCGTGGGGCCTGCTTCCTCCTCTCTCTCTGCCTGCCTCTCTGCCTACTTGTGATCTCTGTCTGTCAAATAAATAAATAAATAAATAAATAAATACAGGATGCGTATAAGATATATAGAAGTGTGTCTGCCGGTGCATGCTCTTGGATGAACCTACAGTTCTGCTTCCTTTTAAAAAGATTTTATTTACTAATTTGAGAGACAGAGCGAAAGCGCATGCGCAGAGGGACAGTGAGAGGAGGAAGCAGGCTCTCTGCTGGGCAGGGAGCCCGATGCGGGGCTCAATCCCAGGACCCTGGGATCATGACCTGAGCCGAAGGCGGGTGGCCAACCCACCAAAACCACCCAGGCGCCCCTGTAGTTCTGTTTAGATGTATACAGACGCAGTTTCATTTGTTTTCACAAATTCTGGGCTGGCAAAAGCCTCACTTCCCTTGAAATATTGGGAATGTTAACATGAATGGATTTGATCTCCTTTCTTGCTTTTGTTCTGGAAAGACCTTTGCCCAGCTTCAAGCTTCAATATCACAGCCAGAGCCTGTATTCTAAGATTGATACACTTGTATGTTTTTTCCTTGTTCTTCATTTTCTATTTTCATTTGGTTTTTGTCTTCATCCCACTGTCAATTCTAGCTGGGGTGTGTTTTTTTGTTTTTGTTTTTGTTTGTTTGTTTTTAAAGAGGGAGAGCAGGTCCCTTCGCAGGGGGGCAGGGCAGAGGGAGAGAGAATCCCAAGCAGGTTCCACGCCCAGCACAGAGCCCAGGGCAGGGCTCGGTCTCGGGATTCTGAGAGCACGAACTGGGCACAATCAAGAGTCACATGCTTAACCAAATGAGCTACCCGGGCTCCCCCTAAGTAGTTTTTGTTTTCTTGTCATAATCTCTCCAAATCCTTAAAGTAAGGTGGTTTGGTTTCAGCTTTGTCCAAGAGTGTATGACTGATATAATAGTGCTACCTCTCACGCTTTCCTCGATGAATCCCAGAAACGCGAGCGCACCCAACGGAGAACGAGCCGCGCGGCCCGTGTCATGCCAGCACTGACACGTTTTGGGAAGAAGGAAGCACATGCTTTGTATCTCCTTGGCAAGGATCAGTGGATTACTGAGAGGCGGCGTGTCTGTCACAGAGCAAGTACAGGCCTTCGAGGTGTCTGGCAAGGTACATTTCTGTGTCACCAAGATGGGTGTCCTCCCTGCCGAGTGAGAACGGTTCTCCTTCTCAGGACCAGGAAAAACAGAATGTTCCCAAGGTGACTACGGTGGAAAGGAGTGTGTTCTGCATAGGGCACAGTGTGTCGCAGGAGCCATGGCTGGGGCCCAGGAGAGCCCACTCAGGAGCGAAAGGAAGAAATGTGGGGAGCTCAGGTGGGCATGCACCCACGGTGTCGGCCCGTGCCCCAGGCACCTGTGTTGGATCTCGGAGAGAAGTCGCCTTCACAGAGTTAACAGCTACTTTCTAAACAAAGGCTGTTTCTCATCTTTTTCATATTCAGAGCAAGTCAGTTTGCTAAGATAAAAACAAAATTACAGGCTGTGATTTCACCAGAACTGCTCTTCCTGGGCTGTTTGAGTCCAGGCTTCTTGGGACCAGTGGGGAGATGCCAGAGCCAGGCTCCTAGAAGCCTAGACTGCACTCTCTCTGATTCGGGGGACCCGTGTGCCAGTGACTTCCCCTGTGGCAGGCGCCAGGGCTGCCAATGGGCACACATGGGCCTCTCTTTCACCCCACATGACCTTTTCCTCCAGAGCACATGGTAGATGACGTTGCTGACCCAGACCTTGCAGCGTGGGCTGTCAGCTGAGTCCTTGTTGCCAGGAACACAGTCCTGTCCTGCATATCCTCCCTGGCCCTCTCCTCCCCTGGGACCAGTGGGCTGCTCTGCACAACCAGCTCCTACAAGAGGAAGTGGCTGCAGGATGGAAGGACCAGAGCTCTGTGTGACCACACGCTTCAGGCTTGCTGACCCGCGGGGGCGGGGCACGATACGTGTCAGAAATAAGGTTAGGGTCGGCAGCTGAAACCAAACTCTAAATTCAGCAACCTTGAGACTTGGGGGATAGTCCGCCTTACTAATAGAACTAAGGCCACTTCATAAAGTCCCTTCTTTCTCTAAAAAGTTCAAAATCCACGGACTGTCTTTCTCAGGGGGTCAAACCCAATCTCTCCACAATGTCCTAGATCCTAAATGAATTAGTGCTATAATAAAAATTTTAAAAATAAACCAGGCTAAAGTTTCCCCTCCTAATAAGAAATGCACTTTGTGGAAAAGAAAAGAAAAATCCCCAGAGTTACATGTGCTTTCCCACTGTGTGCATGGTAGGTCTTCTTACTCATGAATAAAAAAAATGTTTAGTCACAAAAGCGAGAATTTTAAAACAACTAAGTGTTAGTGACAGATACTTCGATTTGCAATGTATCTTGGGTTGCTTTTGAGTCTGAAGGTCAGACGATGCTGGATTCAGCCTGCAAGACGCGGTGCTCTAAGGAAGCGTTTGGTAAACTTCGTGGCCAAGGGAACATCTCAAGACCCCTTCAAATGGGAACCATGTTGAGAAGTCACAGCCAAGCCAGGGCTGCTTGGACAGAATCAGGGTGCCCAGGCAAGGAGCAGCGGAGACACTCAGAGACACACACCCAGCTCTGGGAGTTCATACCTTAAGAATTTCTGCAGGTACTGGCGGCTGCAGGGTGACCAGGAGAAGACCCCGTTGCGTCCTGCTAATGTAGGGGACATGATGTTGCCCTCAGACTTTTTGCACACGTTCCCTTCTCCATCATGGACCATGCCAAAGCTGCACAAGAGAGAAATGGGTCTTTCAAAACCAAGAACAGTATCAATGACCTAAGAGACCCCAGCCAACAGGAGTCAGCATGGTGGACTTTTCCACGTCTGCGTGCCAGTCAGACAGAAGAAAAATGTCTGTCCAGCCAGGCTGTGGAGCAGAGCCACACATTCACAGACCCTTCTTGAAGAAATACAATTCGGTCACTTGGAGCGTGTGTCCCAATGTCTGTAAGGGTCCATGTTTTAATTATAGAAAGACATTGCAAGTAGGGTGTGGAGGGCAGGTTCTTGGTCTTGACTGATGTAGCTGACCAGTGTTCTGTCCTGCTCTCATCTCTCTATACTCTTCTCTGCTCACCAGGGATTTTCAGAATTTCCAGGTGTTTGTCAGAAACACAAACGTAGGCTCCGCAGGTGCATCTGATGCCTCCCACGAGTGGAGAACAGACCACCTGTTACAGCTCCCTGTGAGGCTGACTCTCTGTCCCCACTCCCAACAAGGGCTGCCCACTTCCTGCCAGGCCTGCACTGTTTGGAGCTGTCCCAGCTGGACAGTGCTTGACCACATTCCCTATGTCCCTTTGGATGAAGAAGCTCCATGAAGCCCAGCAGGTGTTCTTGCTCCTGTTAACTGCAGGAACTGTTTGAAGGTACACCTGTGCCTCCTGCCTCTAAACCAGACCACTCTGGGCTCCAGCTCTAGCTGAGCAGAGGGGGCCATCTCAAGCTACACTGGCTCTTGAGGTTCTTAATAGGATCCTTTACAGATGTTCCAATTGGTAACCCCCTCACCGTCACTTGAGAAAACTCTAGCCCTACCCCTGTAAGCCTGCCACGAAGTGAGTTGCTACATCTCTCTGCCAAGTCAGCTTCCTCTTCTTGACCACCCAGAGCTTTGGCTATAGGAGCATCTCACATGCCGTCTTCATCTAATCTTCATCTACCCCAGAAGAACACAACTAATGGATCGGGAAGAACGCCTGGGGGATCTGGGAGTTCTCTGTGACCCTGAAGTCTTCCCATGAGGGCAAACATATTCTTAGAGAGTTGAGCCATAGTTGACCACTAATATATGGTACTTGCCCAATCACTGGGTGGATTCTTAGATAATGGGCTTCCACATGAGTGGGTGCAGTGCAAAGGGGAAGGCAAGGGGCAAAGCAAAGAAGGGCAGAGTGGTTACTGGGTCTGGGGTTGTCCCTCCAAGAATCCCATGATGAGAAGAGGCAGGGCAGCAGGTTCAGAAGGCTCTGAACACTGGGGAAGGGGGCTCCAACCTTGGGCCAGGGAATCTGCATTTGCTGCTGAAGCTGAAAACCCATTTTCCCCACTGCACTGGCTTGCTTATGGAGATCTAATGGTATCAGTAAAAATAACAACTCACACTTGTAGGAATCCACTAGTGTTCAAACAGGCTATTAAACACATTATAGTATTTTCTAACTTAAGACTCCCTAAAAGCCGATAAGGCAGGGAGAATATCATGCCAGCAAGACTGAGGACAGGAGAGAGCCATGCCCACTGTCTCAGAGTCAGGACTGTGACCTGACACTCCAACATCAGAGCCCAGGCAGGACTTGGGCAAGAGCATAACATGAGCACCATTGAAGGACGTATCCAGGGAAATCTGGCATGCAAACGCTGTTGAATTTCTGCAAAATTCCTGCTTGGTACCAAGGGTGACGCAGATGGACACATTTCGGTCTCCACCCATCCTCTGAAGTTCTATTAAAAGCAATCAATCAAGGCTGGGGTAAGTATATAGCAGAGGAAATGTGTCATGGCTATGAAAAGATTCAAACTGTAATCTCATATGGGTGGCTGCCTTGGAGAGAAAGTTAGGAAAATGAACAACCAAAATACACTCCCCCAGCTGGCCCTGGACTCTGCAGACAACACACGCACTGTGGTTCAGTAGGTGCCCCAGCAAATGTGCTACCACTCTGCCCACGTTTCTGAAGACACAAAAGCCGCGATAGCCCAGTTCTGGGAACATGTGGGGCTTAAACTTTTTCATCTAAGGTCTCTTCCATGATTCTTTCTAGAATTGATTCTCAAACTCTGCTGTGCATCCAAACATCTGAGAAACACAACACACGGTGTGGTTCCCCAAAGCCCATCTTGGTAGGTTTTTATATTTAGTAGCTTGGGAGTTAGGCTCTGATATCTGGGTGCATTCTAACACAATAAGGTGATCCTGATGCCCGCCCAAATTTCGGCACGACCACATGGCAGTGAGTTATCTTTCCAAGTAGTGTGATGTCCATATACTATGATGGACGCCAGACGTTCGCATGAAAGTACCCCACAGCAGTCACATTTGAGCGCAACATGAACAAAGTCAGGGAAGGACATACAGAGCTCATTTTGAAGATAAGGTTGGTGGGCAGAACCAAGAAATATAGTTACTACCCAAGCTACACGATAACAGGCATGTTCTTTGCTTCCGTGAGCCAGAGTATTCTATTCAAAGTTTCGGTCATCCCATAGGTTAAAGCAGTAAATATACTGTTTTCTTTCTTCCCTACTAGCTTTTAAGTTTCTAAAGGACAGAGACCCTTCTTGTCTATGCTCAGCCCCAGGCCAGGACACTCACTAGCCCCTAACAGGTTCTTCACTGATGTCGGTTGAATAAACAAAGACCAACCTTCCAACGAGAACACCTACCCGAATACCCAAATGAAAGCATAGTTTCAGAATGAACCGGACGTGAGAATTACATTCAGCGTGTGATGCTTGTGATGCCTCTCCAGCATGTTCTGAGGGATTCAATGCCATCAGCATGCATTCCGCCATTACTAACGATTCACCCGAAATGAGTGGCCACGCCTTGTTGGAGGTTGTATCAACTATTTCAGACCATGCAGACAGCGGTAGTTAAGGAAACAAGAAACCCCTCGAAGCGACCACGGGCCAGTGTCATCTAGAGGGCTACATCCCACCCTCGGTGTCATGATGGTGCCACAGGAGGGCCTAGGTGTCGGCCTCTGATGTGGAATTTCCAAGGAGCACAACGTACCCCCCTCAAGAGGGAGAAAGCTGGTGTGGACACGGCATCAGGTGGGTCTCGGGGGCTGGAGCAGGTCAATCAACCAGAAGAGTGGAGACTGAGGAGGGCCTCCAGTGGGGTCTTGCCTCTGTCCTTCACAAGCTGTTGGATTTGAGTCACCAGGCCTCAGTTTCCTTACCTGTATAATGGGGTAGTAAAACCATGCTCTAAAACTGCACAAAAGACCTGACACCACACATGTCACAAAGGAAAATTTAGAATTTCTATGCATTTCCTGATTCAAATGGTCTTGCTCCAATTACTGACTGCCTAGATGTTACTTGTATATGTATGGTGCGTGTGTGTGTGCGTGCACACACATGCACACATGTCCAAATGAAGGTCAATAGGTTTCAAGTGCTTTTTGGATACAGAAACAAAAACTCTTAGGAGGAACAATAAATAAAATTGGGAAGAAATGAGCCTCTGACCTGGGGAGCTAGGGCTCCCTAGAGGGTAGTCTGAAGATCACCGGCCAGAGGATCTCTAAGGGGCTGCTGCCTTGATTTTGCACAAGCCCCCAGCATCACAGTGCCTCCCTGACCCTGCTGCAGGGCTCAGGCTGGTATCAGTGCAGAGCCGCGTCTCAGGGAGGATGACACCTTACCATCAAATGCTCGGAAGGGCCTCTAACCTCACCCACCAAGCCTCTCACCTCACCCGCCAAGCCCGCTGGAGCTAAACGTATTAGCAAGTCACTTCTGTTTCTTTTGAGACTTCCCAGGACCTCTGCGATAAAGTCCCTTGCAACGCCCACAGCCCACACAGCCTGACCCGTGCACACGCTATCTTATCCTTCTGTGAATGCTCTTGGAGAGCGTGAATCACTAGTCTTTTCATAGAACCCCACACAATGCTTTCCTGGAAGAATGGAAATTGTGCCCAGTGCCCAGAATGGAAATTGTGCCCGGTCGATACGTGTGGGAGAAGACAAGTGGCAGAACGACGGGTCATGAGTACTTCTAAGCACAGCAAATAAGCTTTAATATTGTCTTGATGGTCTGAAATGATAATGCGAGTTCAGAACGTAATCCTGTGTCGTACGCCAGCAATGCTCAGCTCAACTCGTGCACCTTCCCTTGCCCCTGCACGCTCACGCCAAGGGTCTCCGGCTCCCTTGGTTTGGCAGATGGGAGCCTAGGTAAGAGGAGAAAAGGCAACACAGGCGCATGGCTGCCAGGCTGCGGGAGAACCGCATGGATCCGGGGCCCCAGGCCTATGGCCCTACTGCCAAAATGGCATGACTTCCTTAGTACATGGGGATTTTTTAAATGGACTCATGCCTTTCAGGGGACAGAGTCCACAAACCTGTAGTCCTGCACTCAGTGTGTCTGCGTCAGTTCTCCAGACCTGCCTCTAGCAAACCACACGTCCCACACGAAGTGATCCAACACAACTAGGAAGGCTACCCTGCACCACTGACTTAGGAACAAGCCCGGCTGGATCCCACATCCTACAGGGCAACACACATCCTCATGTCTAGCCCCATCTCCCTCCCTTTCCCACACAAGTCCAATCCCCAGTTCTTAGCGACTTCTGTGTGCAGGTCTGATTTCTCCACAGAAACCACAGACGTCCTGACGCGGAAATAACTCGACTCAGTAGGAGAAACTGGCCGCACGTTCACGAAGATCCTCTTGGAGGTAAAGGTCAGCAAACCTCTGGCTGAAAGGCCTGGAGAAAAGCACGCCTCTGACCTCAGAGATATCCTCTGAATGGAAACAAACCTGAGAAAGGAGAACGAGCCCCTAAAACAGGACGTTTCACAAAGTCCTAACAGATGTGGGGTTGCTTTCCGATCCTTAATTCGCAGAACTCGAGAAACTGACCCCGCGTGGAGTTCATTGCAGGCACGCTGCATAGGTTACAGTGTTTGATCCAGGCACGAGCGACCGCTCTCCTCCAAGAAGTCACAGTTACTAAGTCAGTGAGCCGAGTAAGTGTGTTCGTTTTCAAGTCAACAAAATCCAGGGGTTCGGTCCGTGAGCCTTGCACGCTTTTCCCATCTGCTGTAGTTGCCCCGCAAACGACTCATCTGAAGCGCTCTTGGCTCACCCACCCGCTCGTCCCCGGCTCCGCCCGCTCCATTCGTGGACACTCGCCCAACACTCAGCATCGTCTCCCCTCCAGCCTGGTGGAGCAGGGAGGGGGCGTCCCCCGAGGTTCCCCGGCTGGAGGCTCTTGTGAAATCGCCCCGCAAATCTCACCACGGGCTCCACAAAATGCAGGCGATATACGGCTACCGCCGTTACCACTATTAGTAAGTGCTACGGTCACTCCGTTTGCCATTTGGCTCCAGCAACTCCTTGGCCTGTCGCCCCGGCGTACTTCTTATTTCCTCAACAGGACAGGGAGTGACTTCACCGGCACCGGGGCGTGTTCAGAGCTCCCAGTTCCTGCCCGTTGTGCGATGTCCTCTTCCCGCTGGTCATTTTCTGGAGATGAAGTCCATGAGGAGCGGGACGCCCCTTCCTCCAAGCCTACGGCCCATTTCCTTCCTCCCACCCATGGTCCCACTTGCAATAACAACAGTTTGATCTTGTTTGGAAAAATGCTCTTTCCATCTAGACCCAGGCCCGGTGATGAAAGGGGATATTAATTGACTCCTAGGACAAAAGAAAAGGAGGCACCGATCCTCGCTGACACTGACAACCAGTACCTGACGTGTCTGGTTTAACTCTGGGCAGACCAGCCAGCTGCAGCGCTGCACACCAGTCCCGGCCATCATCCGTTCTCTTAATACTGAGCTCCTCAGTCCTCGGTGCCTTAAACATTTCTTACCTGGATTGTTTAATTAAATTCAGGCATGGTTCAGGGGACAGCCAGAGCCTCATGTCATTAACATAAAGAGAGTTTTTGAAGTTTTAGCTGTGGCAGCCTATTAGAAATACAATAATGATTTAGCTAGAAGTTTTATGAAGTGTAGGGGCAATGTTGTGGGCATCAGGAAAGTCAATCATTACCTATAATGATGACGGGATCAGAAGCTGAGTATAAGCTTCATTGTCAGGTCATCAGTTCATATAGCCAAGTCTGCAGGGCCTCACAGGGCTTACAGGCAGGTGCACATTCACAACACACACTCAGACACATGGGGGCACACGCACGTGCATGCACACACACAGATGCTGTGAACGGGACGAGAGCCACACATGGCCTCATTCCATTTCTACCAGGGGATGGAGAGGTCAGCTTTGCAAAACAGGAATGGCAAACACTGCCTTTTGTAGGTTTTGTGATTTGCAAGTAAATTCAGGGTGAAAGTAAAAAAAAAAAAAACAGAAAAATTGTAATTCCCGGTTGTGCATTTTCTGGGAGAAACCCCAATCCAAGCTGCTGTGTAGCAGGAAGACAGCTGCACTCCCACTGCTCCAGCTCCTGCTGACCAGGCCAAGTCCAGGAAGCCAGAAGGCGGGCACAGCAAGGAAAAGGCTCAACCTAAGGCAGCTTATAGAATGATTAGCCCAGGAAACCTTATTTAAGACTGATAGCGTCTAAATGTGATTGATAGCCAGTGTTCATTCCACAGGCACAAATGGAAAACTTTCATGTAAAAAGATGCCACCAAGGACAAGCCGCTGGCTGAGTGCTGCCTATCCAGCACGGACGTCTGTCTGTAACCCCAGGCTCATCAGGTACCCTGATGCTGCCCCGTTACACCGGACATCTGGACACGTAGGCCGCACACCGGCTCCTACCAGCTCCGACCCATAGTCTAACCTGCACTCCCCAAACAGCTTGGCACACCAATCAAAGGACATCTCTACAAATTCTAAAAGTGATATAAGAAGGTCAAATCCAGAGTAACTAGTGGACAAGAGGAGGCCTTATCTCTTTTGTCCCCGATGGGAACTAACCACGGAATGAGCTCAGAGCACAGAACGCAAGTTCAGAACAGGACGAAGGAGCGGAGGCTGGAACAACTGTGCAATCACATAGGCATGCCCGAGCCAGGATGGAAAGGAAGAGCAGAGGAAGGAGAGCATAAATGCAGAAATCGCCACGGCTTTAGACTGCACGGCTCAGCACTAAAACAAAAACTTAAGAAGGGGTGCCTGGGTGGCTCAGTCGGTTGAGCATCTGACTCTTGATTTCAGCTCAGGTCTTGATCTCAGGGTTGTGAGTTCAAGTCCCATGTTGGGCTCCGTGGTGAGCGTGGAGCCTGCTTAAAAAAATAAAAAAAACAAAACAAAACAAACAAAAACCATAAGAAGGGCCTAAGGGATCCATATCCTCCTTGTCCATGACGTTCTCCTTGGACACACATGATGCCCCTTACAGACCGGACCTAATGAATCAGTGTCTCTGTGGGAATTGCCCAGCAGGGAAAGCAGCCCAGGATCCACCCTCCCATCAAATGCACTCACTTGTGTCCAGACTCGTGGGCGATGGTGAAGGCCAGTCCAAGACCCGTATCTTCATTCACTGTACAGCTGCGGTATTTACTGCACATTCCACTTATGGGTGCAAATCCTATGGGGCACGGAGATCAAAAGATTATAGGGCAGTGTTGTTGCGATAAAATAGAGAAGGAAGGTGTATTACACAAGCAAGCATCTTTATCCTCCGTCCTTTGAAGAAGTGTGTCTCTCATCTTCACGGAGGGAATCTGAATGGGAAACTTTTGGACAAGTACATAAAGGCTCTTTGCAAGGTGCGTGGAGGGGATCTGCTCTCTACATGGAAAACAACCCATGGCTCTGTGTGGCATTCATGTTACAGTTATAATTGGGCCAGAGTAGAAAAGGGGATTCCCTGTGCATGGAAAAGACTCTTTACCTTTTTATATAAAAATCTGTGTTCTCGGAAGCCTGAATAAGAGAGCACTGTAGTGAATGTGTGCATCAGGAGGTCCCCAAGACCAGCCCAGTCCAAGGATTCACTAGAGGGATTCATGGGACTCAGCCTTGTCATATTCCTAGGTGTAGTTCCATACAGATACCAGGGGAGACAGGACAAAATCAGCCAGAGGAACGCATGCATAGGAAGAGGTCTGGAGGATACCGTGCAGGAGTTTCTAGAACTCTCTCCCAGTGGGTCCACAAAGGAGGAACCTCAGACACTCAGGACCCAGGAGTTTTATCCAGAGCTAATCCCTTAGCAGCTGCCTAGTGTAGACTCAAACTCTAGACTCCCAGAAGGGAAGCAGACATTCTGTGGAAGCCCTGTTATCTGTACAAGCAAACAGCGCAGGCACAATTAGCCAGGTCACCAAGCAGGGTGCTGGAAAGCCCCCTGGAGTCTGGGTCTCAGAGGCCGGCCAAGGCCCGCCTTGGAAGCAGGCCTTTCCAAGAACAAGCAGCTATGATTAACCTCTATTCAACTCAGCTGTCTGACTAAGATCCCAGAAAGAAAAAGTCAGGAAAAATGTCCAAGAGAGCCCTGCTAATGGCATACTGTGCTTTATACGATTTGGGAAAAAAAAATATCAAAGTACTGCCTCCAAGATAAATGCAGCCTCATAAACATGTTAAAAAACTTGCTAGGTTTGGGGTGCCTGGGTGGCTCAGTCAGTTAAGTATCTGCCTTTGCCTCAGGTCTTGATTCCGGGGTCCTGGATTGGTCCTGGGATCCATCTCTGAGTTGGCTCCCTGCTCCATGGGGAGCCTGCTTCTCCTTCTCTCTCTGCCCTCCCTCCTCACTTGCACCCTCTTCAATAAATAAGAATCTTTAAAAAATTGCTAAGATTTCAGTATTTATACAGCAAAGGAAAAT
The DNA here is from genome assembly GCA_003697995.1 of Taxidea taxus jeffersonii. Lineage (NCBI taxonomy): Eukaryota > Metazoa > Chordata > Mammalia > Carnivora > Mustelidae > Taxidea > Taxidea taxus. The sequence goes on along the minus strand of ML106050.1, from coordinate 31,329 downwards.
GGAGAATGTGATTCTGCTTTAACATCTCTGCAAACATTCACAGATGTACTGTTTCTGCCACAGAAGGGGACACCCTTCAATCTGTTCACTCAATTCTCACACATGGGAGGGGAAAAGAGAGAAGAGACAATGACTCTTAAAGTGAAGAGACGGGGACTCTTGAATGTGCGTCTTGAGTGAGGGACTGTGCCTCAGGAAATCGTCACTTTGGGTGAATAAGCACACACGTCTATGCTTGGCCTAAGTCCATCCAGGGAAGCCCATCTCTGCTGGCAGCCCTGTTCAGCAACATCCACCACCATGGATCTGCACCCGGGGGGCAGATTCCCAATGTCCTGGACCCCTGAGGACACATAGCCCACACACCCTCCTCAAAACTCCACGGGAGGGTCTTACCCAAGGTGTCACATGGCTCATTCTTCCAGGAACATATGTCCAGACCCGTCAGCAAGATGGCATGGTCATGGCGCGTGCCGTCTCTGCTCATCAGCCCAGACTGCCACTGGCAGAAGCTGCTTAAGGTGTGGTCCGCATGGTGGCTTATCACGAGCCCCGGCTGTGCAAGACAGACCAACAGCCCCGTGACAACAGAGAAAACACATCAGTAAGTCCGACCTCCACTACACAGAGGGGTCCCAATGGTCTACAAGCGGAGCTACCCATTTCATGGACTAAAATCCAAAGGATAGTGTCTTATAAAAAACTGGTACAGATGCAGAGTGGACACTTCCTTTTGTTTCTGTGGTTCTGTATGGAGACAGCTGGGATGCAGTTAGCTGATGCTGAAGGCATGTCCAATGCCCCAAGGAGATCGAGTCCTTGTGCATGTGTGGGCTGCCATCGAAGTCTTTATGAAACACTTCATGAACTTATGTCAGGCAATAGGACCCTTGATAAGGGATTCCACACGTGCACGAAAACACACCTAGACGGCTGATTTCATAACCAAGCTGGGCAAGTGAGATTTCAATTTATAAGTCTTATCATTTATCATGACAGTGTTAAACTAAGTTACTTTCCTTCAGAAGCAACATGGTTATGAGAAGGGGCAGGTCACCCGGGAAAGCTCTTTTTCTAGAAAACAGACTGGAGCCAGCAGGAAACTATGAAGGACACATCCCACCAGATGCCTATATACAGCGAGATGTCACCGTGAAGGCTGCCCGCATGCCTGAGGCATTCAGAAGTGGGGAGTCAGGAACACCCGCCCCCCCAGCGCTGGCTGCAATGTTATTTGATTTTTGCTGCTCTTTCTTCCTGTGGCTTGGTCTGAGAAAGGCAGGTCAAATGGCTCGATTCCAGGAAAACTTGAGTGTAGCCCTCACGACTAGATGTCAGGTTGAAATGTGCGTTTCTGGCTCCTTGACGAGGTTTTCTCCTCCAGGGCTGATTTCGTCTTTGCACAAAGTCAAATGCACCTCAGCCTAATGCCGGGCCTCAAGCCTGGGGCATGCCTCACATTCTTCAGCAGGTGATTTCCAGGAACACCGCATTAATCAAAGTTAACACAGGTGTACGATCAAAAGATAACCTCGCTTATTCTTTGCAGCTTGGATGAATTCCAAGGTGAAAACGATTTAATACAAGGAATAATTAACCTGTCACCTGAGATGCCCTGCCAGTGGGGCACCCCTGCCCAGACGCTCACTCTCACAAAGACAATGAAGCTGTATCTTCCGGACCATTCCGGCTAGAAACAGGCTTGCCCCCGCAGGCCCTCACCCTGCCCAGAAAAAGAGCAACACTGCAGAAGCTCCCCATCTGGACGCATCTTAGACCTTCTGAGGGATCTCAGGTTTCATTTTAAAAAATTCTCTGTTTTATAAACAAGAGAACCGTGGCAAACGGAGGACCTTGCTAAGATGTCAGCAAGGGCAGCTCTCTCCCTGTTGCAGAGCCAGAGATGAGCGTGGGGCCAAGCAGAAGCTTGAGTCCTGCATGGCGGAGATACGCCCGTTACCTGTGCTGCAGAATGTGCGTCTACAGCCTCCCTGTGAACTGGGCGACGCCCATGCATTTATGCAGGGATGCTGGGATGGAGGCAAGGGGATGCTTTTACCCACTGCGACCAAGATCTGGCATGATGGGGGGGGGGGCGTTGGGATGCAATGGGAGACATAGACTTAACATTCCAGAATCTCTATCAAAACACAGCGCTGTGAGTGGAGGCGGCAGGGGTTAGTGCAGTCCGTCTTAGGAGTTAGAAGTGACAGAGGAAAACAATAGTGCCGCGCAGTACGATTCCATGTCGTTTTCATCTACTGGCAAAGAGCAGAAAGGGCTCCTTTCCGCCTGGGAGCCTAAAAGCTCATGGTGGGGAGGTGGCTAGAGACACACTGTGCATCTCTATTTTCAACAGGCTCCCACCCACATGGTTAAGGCAGGTCTCCTGTTCTATCTTCTCCTACGAGAGAATTCCTCCCTACCTCTGCCCATTCGCATGCACACATGCACACACGTACACACACAATTCAAGTCATCATTAAAGGAACTGATAAAAGACTCATGGCATTAGACATAAAATATCACACACTTTTTGCTCCCAAGCAGGGAAAAGTCAAGAATCCACAGCCATTCCCACTAAAGAAAAAAAAAAAAAGCCTCCCTTTGCCTTTACTTTTCTGGGGAAAAGCAGCTGTCCCTTTCGAAGACAGATTACCTGTTCTTCCTCCAGAAGGATCAGACCTACGATCACAATGTTGATGTTTCCTCCTATCGTTCCATCCTTGAACAAAGCAGACACCTGAAAAAGACAGGCCGTGGGTCAGCCCCACACATGGTGCCACTTCCCTGTCCCCCATGTCCTGCCAGTGACGGCGGGTCCCGTGCTCCCGTGACACGGCAGTGCTGCCTTTCTTACACTGCTAGACGGACAGGCACAGACGTGCCCACAGGCCAGGAGGAGCAAGTGTTGAGTCCCTATCACCGGGCAGGCGACCAGACGAGACGCCAGCAACGACACCCACTTTCCAGGGGTAGAAGGCAAAGTGTGTTCACAACACCGTCATCCCAGCTAGCTCTCAAACCACACTTATGTGACCTGAGATCTTGTCTCCCGTCACCTACGTGTCACTCGGTCACGCGAGTGGGCATTAGATGTTTCTCATCACTCCTCATCACAACGGCTGCCAATCCGGGACACAGGACGTTTTACCCGGGATGGCAGCCTATAGGGTTGTAGGCTTTTCTGACTTTGTAGATAAAATAACGTATATTCAGTATTTAAGCATTAGCATTCCTGAAGAGGTGGGCATTTCTGTAGAGCCATCTAAGGTCACACATAAGCAGATTCACTGACTAAGTCGTCTCAGCATCCTCTCACGGATTTCTGGTAAATGAAGACACTGAGCCACCCAAACCTGCCCCCGGCTCACGGAGCGGCCAGACGGTTCCCCCTCCTTATGGCGTTCTCTGAAGTTCTGAACACGGCCCTTTTGGCCGGAGCACAGTAAGAGGGAGGGAGTCCGCACAGAAACTATTTCTTGCGTGCGAGGCGTGAAGGGCACACACCCCATCCGGGGGAACTCCACACGTGGCTTCAACAAGAAGGACTCTCCTACCATGTTGAGTATGGTCAGCACGTAGGTGGTGATGTTCTCGTGGCCGTGGCTCTGCATCATCTTCCTGTCGACCACCACCAACGTCTCCACGTTCAGCTCTTTGTTTCTGTGGGGCTTCAGGAGAGAGTGCTTGTGCCGCAAGCGAGGCGCATACTCATCAGGCAGGATGAAGAGGTCCCCCCTGGGAGGCCTGGGCATGTCTGTGGAGTGGATGTCCCGAGAACAAGCGAAAATATAGTCATCACCAAAACAGCGGTGGAAATCGTTATGTAGAAACTGGCTTTTCAAAATGAACCGTACACCCCTTGAGACTTTGTGATTCAGAACTCGCACCAAAGCGGAGCTTGAAATGCAAATCGAGCTCGTGCAACCTCGATGTGATGGAAGCCATCACTGTGTCTCCCTCTGTGTAGTTCTGTCCCGGTGTAAAGCAAGGAGAGGGGACCGCGGGGGTCCCGTGTTAACAGGCACCACAGGTTAGGGGTGCTTCCCCAAAGCTTTTCACGTGAAAGTGGACTTCAGCTCACCCACAGATCTGGGTGGCGCTGGCTCAGACCGACGCCAGCTCTATTCGCGGACCGCGGCCGGAAGTGGCTATTTCGTTTCACCGGGTACCCGCCACCGGTGCGCTTGGTCTCTTTGCTAAAATGTGCTCAAACCTGAGTGAACCCTGTGGAGGATAGTAGTGACTCTGCCCAAGTCATCGCAGCACGCACCGTGTGCCAAGGACGCCGATGCTGCTGCAGAGACACGACCGCAGCCTAGAAGCCGTCTCTACGCCCACTCCGGGTACAGCTGGGGCCGAGGCAGGCGAGGGAAGGTCACTTGCTCACAGTTCCTCCCCAGGAAGGGTCAGAAATGGGGGCCCCGGCCGACTGCAGGGTCCCGGAGCCGTCTGGTCAGCTTCCCCCTTGACTTCAAGCAAATCAGTCTGCCTTCGACGGCCCCTTCCCAGAGGTGCCAAAACACACACCAGAAAATGCCCATTTTCTGAACCAGAGACTCCCGTGGGAAGGTTCCTTGTATGTGTGAGCCCCACGAGCCAGAAGGCGGACCATCCCGCAGGGAAGTGCAAAGCCCCATAAAGAACATGGAAACGTCCTCGCACAGGGAGTGGTGGTCTCAGGAGTGACAGGCTTCAGCCTGGAAGCAGCGGCCGTCACTTCTGCCGGTCTGATGGCCCCCGAGCATGCACAGGACGGCCATGCACCCAGCGGGGAAGGGACTGAAACCTCTGGCCAAGCCGCACCATATGGATCACTAACGTCCTCCGAGAGGCACTTCGTGGCCCTCTCGTTCTCACGTCTGATTACGACCCGCCGGCCCCTGCAGCCGTCCCCTCTCCTGCTCCTGTCCAGGCAGCCCGAGGCAGCCAAGGCTGACACCCTCTTCTGACACCCTTCCGCCTCGGTCTCCCTGACTTTCTCAGACTCCAGGTCTCCTCCCTTGGCCCCCCGCCCCACCCATTCTTCCGGCAGCGGACCGAGCCCCTGACGCAGTCGATCTGGGTGTGAGTTTTCACGTGAGTGTAGCTCCAGGCGTGCGAGGAGCCGACACGCAGGTGCTGACGGTCGCGGCGCTCGCTGCTCCGCTCTCGGTACAGAGGGGTCGCCGCCTTCACCCCAGTCCGCCCGCAACACGACCGCCTCCGCTCTAGGGTGCTGGGTCCAGCGGCCAACAAAGCCCGCAGGGAAGGCGGGGCTGGCAGAAGACGGGCTCACAGGGCAGAGGGGAATCTAATCCCTACGGTGGTGCCGGAGGGGAAGCTGAGGGACGTGAGAGAAATTGCAGAAAAACCTGGACTCCCGCTCCTGAACTGTGAGAGGCTCCCACATGAAATGGGACTATCCCATCGCCTCCTGAGTGTTCACACAACAAAGGACTGCCACAAAGTGATGGTGATAAATTGTGGGTAAATTAGGTCATGCCTGGCCTGTCCTTTTGATGTGGTGAAGTAGAGAATAGGAATATGTACGGAGATAAATCACCTCGCAGAAAACTATGTGGGCTTCCATAAATCCAGACCTCAAAACGATAGAATTACTGAGCAGACCTGCCAGGTTCTTTTGAAGACACCCAGTGGATTCTGCATTTCTGGGCAGTATGTCATTTCATCTGCCCAGGGAACGGTTCCTTTAAACAAAAAACCTACCATGATCTGTCCGTCCACCATGAAAGACGGTGCATAGTGAACACACAGACCACAGAGTCGTCACCCAATGTAGCAAAGACGGGCTTTCAATTCCACCTTGTGGAGAGACTACTCCGAAGAACGTGTGAAACATTCCACGCGCTGACACGATGGTCCCTGGGGTAAATGCACACCAAGAATCGCTCTTACATACATTTCTTGCGCCTTCCGCAGAAATGCTGCTTCGGTGGGTGCCGGAGGTCGGAGCTGCCGTGCAGGGCCGCATTCCCCAGCTCCCGATCCCTCTCGGTCATGATGGCCTGGGGAGCCCCCGGAGCCCGCACTTCCGCTGATCTCTTGTACAGTATGTGGGAGGGGGGCCCAGCTCCGGCAGGGTCCTGCAGTCTCCCCGCCAGGTGGGAAGGAAGTGGTTTTAGGAAGTAATCTGCTTCTTGTGTTCGTATCATGCCAGACTGGAAACAGAGGGAGAGGGAAAGTGCGGTTATATCTTCTGACGAGAGGACACCCCTCTCCCAGCATCCCTCTTTATTACCCCTTCACAAGCATGCTGTTCCCTCCAACACCTGGGCTGAGGAAGAGGAACGGGAAGGCCCATCACTGAGCCTTCCCATCCTCCCCCGCTCAGGGAGACCCGCGTGCGGACGTTCCAGGACGTGATGCCAGGAGCAGGGGGGCTCCTTACACACTAAGGGGGGACTCAGACCACGTGATGGAGAAGAAAGCTCACATACACAGGCTCTGATGTTAGCAGGGGTGCACGGGAGGTCCCACACAGGGAGAGAAGATCTCAAATCCAACACAGTCATTTGCGCAACCCCTTTCAAACTTGAATAGTTTGTGACACTTGATGTGAAAGTGTAATTTAAGATTAATCCAGAAGAAAGCACAAGATAACTTACTGAGGCTATCAGGAAACTCTTTCTCAGCAAGGTATCATGGAAACAGGAAAAAAACTAACACATAAAAACACTAAAGATGTCTGCAAAGCAAATGTAGCATAAAGAACACTTTAAAAAAAAAAGTCTTAAAAGAGGCAACATTAAGGGCTGCTTTTTACTTTTTAGAGTGACAAATATTTTTTTTAAACCTAGTAATAACCACTGTTGGTTATTTCCAGTGTGACATTCTGGAAAAGCGTGTCCTGGGGCAGAGCCAGGAGACGGGCCACCACTAATCCTGCCATGTCCTCGACCTTAAAACTGTGTGATCAGTTCTAAGGATGAGCCTTCTGAAATTCTTACCAGGTGCTTCTTTTAGGCGCTTCTCCAACACTGATCAGTACGTCTGACTGTGCACTGCAGCATGGTGTGCGGCGGCATAAATGTACAAAATGTTTACCAGTTAATTCAGGGTAATGTTTGTTTTTAAAGTGTACTTATATGTTTGAAGAGTATAGAACATTTAACGAGATCAGATAATTATGTGCTCCTGATAATCATAATTAAATATTTTGTCTCAAGTTCCCGTGACTGCAGCCAACCTCTTCTGGAAGAAGACTGAAATCAGGGACTGCAATTCTGTGAGGCGGGTACCCTCTCACACTCCTCTCGAGGACAAGGAAATAGAGAGGTGCAGGGATCCACTCTGTTTCCAAGGAAACCTGGCTCGGAAGTGGAGCGCAGGGATTCCAGAACAATCAGGATAGGCTCAGAGTCTGCATATTGACAATTTTTATTGTAAGAGTTTCCAAAAGGGATTATTTTTTAAAGTGTGTAATGGTGTGAGATCAACTGTTCCCATTTTAGAAAGCATGATCTGCACGCACTTAGAGAACCTTCCTGGGGTAAGTGAGAGCAGTCGCTGATGGTGGTGGGCAGTGGTCTTTGGGGCAAAGGCTGCAAGAGGGACTTGCTTGCATCCTCCTCAGACTTTCAGAATCCTTCATATTCTCACATAAATAATGTCAGGGCATCGCTGGATCATGGGATTACAGACTTTTTAAACTCTTTGTAAATGTTACTCCATATTGGCATAATTGGGGAATATAATTAGTTGCTTCTGCACAGCTGTCCGCTGGTCACTTAGAACTCTCTAGTACTGAACTACCAGTCTTATCATCCTGCTGATTTTCCCCAAAGTCACTTTGATAGTTAATGACAATAAGCGAGACCCTTAGTGACTCCCAGAGGCTGACCCATGAGCACCTGTTCTAAGTGTGCCTCTGATTTCAGAGCCTTAGTCTGACTCTCACTCGGGGGAGTTGCTGTGTGTCCCTGCCCAGCAGATGAGGCTCCTTGTTGGGCTGGGCCACCCTGTGTGAGTCTGAATGTCTGCACACAGGGGGATGACAGGCTTGGGAAAACACTTCTTAGATCTCGCAACACAGAAACACAACTCTCAGGAATAGGAAGGTTGGGGTGGGAGAGAAGTTTTTTGAACATTCAGAGACTAAGCATTGGCCCTGGAGTTCCTGCTGGTGGGGCAGGAGGTAAATGCAGCCAGCTATCAAGGAAGCCATCAGCACCCCAGGAGGTAGACCTCCTGGGGCTCAATACCACCTGGCAGTAGGAAGGCTGAGTGCCTGGGCTTTACACCCGGCATCATGGAGGGGGAGGAGGCACTTGCCTCCCAGGGCAGCCTGGGAATCTCTGTGTCCTCTAGAAACTCCTGTAGGACCTTGCTTGAAAGTTCATGGTTCTATCAAGGAACAGACAAGGGTGGAAGGACATAATGGCTATGACCAGGGAGGTCTCATCCTTCGTGCACGTAAACTAACCCCGGAGTAGAGTGAGCAATCACAGATAGGCTCACCCTCAAATAGTAACGTGACCCAAGAGGTTTTCCACACCTTTGAAAGTAATCAGTTTAAGTATTAAATTAAAAAAATCATTTTTCACCTTAAAAAACATTTCCTGATATATAAACTACTCCTTGCCTTTCTAATCACCCCTGGGAAGACCATCAGCTCCTTGAGAACAAGGAGTCAGTGTCCCTCAGCTCAGGGAGCCCCCTCCAACTCAGAGAGCAGCTGACGCCCCGGCATGCACATCCAACCCCAGCCATGCTACCTGCATGGCCTTTACTCAGCCTCTCTGGGCTGTGTTGTGCTGGAGGGAGTGAGGGTAGGGCTCGCTGTTTGTCATGAGCTTGTAGACTTAACAATGAATGTATTTTAAGTGCATGACCCACAGAAGATATGCAGAAAAGATTTGCTGCATTGAAAACACTTGTGACCTCTGACAGCTGTTCCAGTCCGAAAAGTGACTCCTCTACCCCCTATCCCCCTGCCCCACCCAGGTCAAGCCTCTGCTGTGGGTGTCTGGGGCCGAGAAGACCAGATCTTTGGGTAAGAGACCTGCTGCAGCTGGAGGGCTTCCTAGTTTTCATTAACAAAGTGGTCAGTCCCCAATTTCATTAAATGCAGAGAATATAAGAACTGATTAAGATTGATGTTTTGATTTCCCTTATATTCAACAGATACTGAAAAATACAGAAAAAGAAACTATTATCTCGCTGCATCATTAGTTTGCAAGCTTACTTAAAAGGTCAGCTAAATCATGGAAGATTAATGTTGTCTGCTTATTAAAGCTGCTCTTTATTGAACCAAGAATATTTATTTGGACACTCATCAAATGTCCGGTGCACCTGCCCACAGTAACCACAGGGATGTCAGCTGGGTGGATGATTAACCAGGCTTTTAGAAAAAGGCCAGTGTCCTCCAAACTTTGCAAAGGAGCTCTCCCAGGGCCTGGATCTCTCCTAGCCAGCTCTGTAAATCATTGTGCATTGGGAAATTCATCTAACACTTGCGTTGCATTTGTAAGAGAGGAAAGAACACGTGCTAGGCTACGGCTGAGAAAATGCTGTTTCTCGCTCAGCGATGGATGTGAAGGCAACGTTGAGGCTCTAGATCATTTTATTCACAACTCCGACTTGTTGGATTCCCGCACACAAATCAGACAATCAAACCTACGACAGTACGAAAATATAACTGACACTAGAAGAGGATTTTCCATTAGGAGGAAGAAAAGGAATCATCCAATAAATGATCTTGAGAAAATTGGTCAGCAAAAACAAATCTAGATTTCTTCTTTATTCCATTCACCAAAATAATGGCCAAAAGCAGTAAAGAATCATAAAAAATGAAAAGATTCAATAAAACATGTGTTTATAATTTTGGTGTAGAGTAGACATGTGCAAACAGAGAACAAAATCAGGAAGCTGTGAAGAAATGGATCGATAACATTTGTTAAGTTCAACATTGAGTGTGGTGAAGAGCACCATGGAGTCAAATGATAAGTTAGGGGAAATTCATGAATGCAAATGACAAAAATTAGGATCCTTAAAAACAATCCATAAAAACTAACAAAAAATGAAGAAGTAATTCAACTTAAAAAAAGAAGGAGAGGAAAAGAAACAAAATAGGACAAAAAAAGAAAAAAAAGGACAAAAAAAGAAAAAAAGGCAACTCAGAGGTGGAGAGATGTTTATAAAAACAGTGTTTGATTTTGCTTCCAATTTTTCATGAAGATGAAAACCATAATGAGATGCAGTGTCTCCTCCATCCAACCGGGTTGCCGAAAAGGCAGAACATACCCAGCTACAACAAAGATGTGAGGAAAATTAGTAAATCAGTAAAGTACTTTTTGGAAAGAATTGACAGTGTCTCTCAAAATTGTAAATACATGTACTTTTGACCTAATAATTCTGAAGCTAAGAAGGTATCCTAAGAAAATTCTAGAACATATACACCAAAGATATGGAAAAGGATGTTTATCACAGTAAAAATAAATACAATAACCCTGCAAGTTAGAAATACTTAAATTGCCCCTGAAGAAAGGTTAACTAAATGAGACTGTATGTATTGGAAATCAATGTCAACATTTGAAAACACACAGTTACTGGTATAGAATTATATCCAAATTTATTTAGTGAGAAAAGTAAAGTGCAGAACTATAGTAGTATTAGTCAATTCTTTCTGTAAAAAAAGAAAAAAAAGGTTGGTAGGTTTATATCCATCTGTATGTATTTATAAAAGGTGGTGGGTTTTATGGAGGGCACGTATTGCACGGAGCACTGGGTGTGGTGCATAAACAATGAATTCTGTTATACTGAAAAGAAATTAAATAAATAAATAAATTAAAAAAAATAAAAGCTGTCCATAACATGGCATATTACTCAACTATAAAAGAGAATGAAATCTTGCCATTTGCAACATGGGTGAGACTAGAGGGTATCATGTTGAATGAAGTTAGCCTGGAAAGAAAGACAAAGATCATATGATTTCGCTCATGTGGGCTCTAAGAAACAAACAAACAAAAAGAACCAATAAAAAACACAAACAGACCATAAATACAGAGAACACACTGATGGTTTTGAGAGAGACAGGGGATGCGGTGAATGGCAAATGGGTGAAGGGGAGCAGGAGATCCAGGTTTCCAGATATGGAATGAATGAGTCACAAGGATGAAAGGCACAACTTAGAGAATATAGTCACATTGTAACAGTGTTGTATGGTGACAAGTGCTGGCTGTACTTGTGGTGAGCGCCCAGCAAATTACAGAAATGTAGAATCCCTATGTTGTACACCTGATAATAATGTATCATTTTGTGCCAACCATACTTCAATACTTCAACCATACTTCATACTTCGAGCCACGTGGGTGGCTCGGTACATTATGCCTCTACTCAGGTCATGATCTCAGAGTTGTGGGATGGAGCCCCATGTCTGCCCAGTGCAGAGCCTGCCTAGGATTCAATCTCCCTCTTCCTCTGCCCCTCCACCCATCTCCATTTCTATAAACAAACAAACAAACATTAAAATAAAAATAGAAGTTGTCCATAAAAGTTTCTTGAATCAAAAAAAAAATCAAGTGGAAATTAAGAAGAGATGCATAAATGTCCAGGCCCAGAGCCTGTTTCTCCTCCAGTGTGACAGATCCCCATTGAACTAGCTCCAAAAGTAGCTCGGGTGACTCCGTGAGCCCTTTGCAAGAGAGCTAGCTACCAACCAACAGGTAAGAACGTGAGTCAGTGCGTTAGGAGAAAAGGCATGTCATTTCCCAACTGATTTAACTTACTCTCCTCCATGGCTTGTTTTTTTTTTTCCTCCCAAAAACGTCATTTGTTTGGGGAACTGCTCTATACATCTTAGTTTTCTTAGTGATGTTTCAGACACACAACTCAGTTGCAACTTTTATAGAAGCCAAACTCTGCTTTTCATTTCCTTTTAGCCTCAGGATCAAACATGAACCCGCACCAGGTCCGTCTATCCCTTGTCATATGCCCGAGACCATGGGGAGTCTTGCTGCATGATTATTTGTGATGTTTTGAAAATTGAAATTCAACCCAAATCTTCTAAAAACCTAAAAAAACCTCATGGAGGCTCCATCTCCAGGAGATGTTGCACCTGCGTCTTCTTATCCCCTATCGCTGACACACCAGGCTTGAGCCCTGGGCTTCTTCAGTCCGCTCGCCGGCAGGGACAAGGCATCTGATGCACTGATCACAGGACTCACCCATCATCCTAAACACACGTAGGTCCAGGCTTCAAAATGTAGCCACTCCCTCAGCCATGAAACTAGTCCCTGGTCACCTTCCGTTTGCTCGTCTGTCGTTTCAGAAGACTAACATCGTGACACCTGGCACTTTGCTAAGGGTAAGGCTACATCCCACCAGTCTTATCGGTTATCTGTCGGTCCCAGTCATCATAATCCACCAAGAGGAGTGAGCCCAGGTTTCTCCCAAACCCCAATTCCTACCACAGTGCTGTCAGGTCACATCCCTGTCCCCTGAGCACTTGCTGTCTGTGGGCGGGAGGAAAGGGAAGACTGCAGAAGTCGTCAGCTGGAGGCCGACTGGGGGCTGCCTGGAGGCTGATGGAGGCTGACTGGGGGCTGACGGAGGCTGACTAGAGGCTGACTGGAGGCTGATGGGAGGCTGATGGGAGGCTGATGGAGGCTGACTGG
>RCUC01147360.1:65000-89818 GCA_003697995.1 Taxidea taxus jeffersonii | reverse complement strand
AGATCATGACCTAAGCTGAAATCAAGAGTCAGGTGCTTAGCAGACTGTATCTGGATATATATATGTATATACATACATATATATACATATATATATATGTTTTTCGGGTTTGTTTTTGTTTTTTTGAGAGAGACAGAGAGAGCGCGTGCAAATGTGAGTCAGGGTAAGGGAGTGTGGGTAGGAAGGGGTGGAGAGAGAATCTCAAGCAGGCTCCATGTGCTGCACAGAGCCAGACACGGGCTGAGATCATGACCTAAGCTGAAATCAAGAGTCAGGTGCTTAGCAGACTGAACCACCCAGGTGCCCTTCATTTGTTTTATGAAGTGAAAAACTCCTAGTAATTTGGTTTTAAACTAGTAATTTTGAAAATAATGATTCTTTCTGTCCTAGGTAAGATATGTATCTGAATTGAACTGGCTGAAATAAAAAGAAACAAAAATCTCCCTTTTTTTTCTCTGCAGAGTTTTAATTTCTTTTATTATGTCTAGTGGTTGTTGTAAATACAAACTCTCAATTTTCTTTGGTACCATAGAAAGGGAGACACAGGAAAAATAAAGTCCCTTCTTAGGTCCTCTTCACAGGTATAGGGATAGAAGAGGCAGATGGGTAGACGGTAATACACAAGAAAGATAACTCCACAATTATCTTTGGAAAATGATGGGAGCATTTGTAAATTCATCTGCAGTTATCCTGTTTATAAAGGATGGAGTGTGGCACCATGCACTTTTATAGATTTAGGAAATAATGTTTGTTGCTTTTGCATGTTGACTTCAAGATTTTCTCTGTGATATGCAGTACTAGAGTGGAGTAAATGTGTAAATTCAAAGTATTTTATTTACATTTTAATCAAGTCTCTTGAGTTAAAGTGTGTAAATTAGTACCCAATTAGCTATTTTGTATGCCTGTGGTATTTCCATGTTCTACTAATATGGTAATGAATCAGAATATTGATTAGATTGTTTTAAATCTCTGGAAGAATTGAATGCCATTCTCATAGGCTTAAATTGTAAAGAAAATTATAAAACAGAGTGTATACAAGAATTGATTACTTTCTTAAATAATAGTAAGAAACTTTTTAAATATAACACAGTGCATGTTCACAGTAGAAAAACTCACAACCTATTAACTAGAGAAACTACAGTTAACATTTAAATAGATACACTTCTTGTCTCTTTTTTCTGTATCTGTATCCATACATTTTTATCGTATTGAGACCATGTAGTTCATCAGGTAGTGTGTACAATAAAGATAGCTTTAATAGTTTTCTAAAAATGAAAGGAGAGCATTATAAAAAATTCCAAAGTACAGAAAAGTAAAAAGAAGAAAGTAAAAAAAAAATCACTTGAAACCTCTCCATCTAGAGAGAATCACTGGTCTAAACGTTAAGGCATTTATGAGATATGCCAAAAAATGAGTAGTTATTAATATTAATAACATTTTTTCCAGATTCTTATCAATGTATAGATACTTGTAAAATATTACATATGTATTGATGTTTGAAAGTATACCTTTTTACTCCATAATATCATGTGGATATATTCTATGTCAGACATAGGTCTATACCATAAGTTTTGCTAACTGCATCATGTTCTATTACATAAAGAAACTTTATTTAAAAATTTTATTGTTACTTATTACATTTTTCTATTATCATAAGTACCGTAATAAATGTTCTTATTACTAAATATTTGCGTACATCTTTGATTAATTTCTAATGCCATATCTTAGAAGTAGTGCTGTTGGATCAAAGGCTATACTTGTTTATTCTCCTACCAGCTATGTATAAGGGAACCTATTCCCTATAAATCTTACTGACATTGAATATTATAATTCAGTAAATGTATTTACTTGAAAAGACATCTTATTTTGTTTTATTTTATATATCTTTGTCTTCTAATGAGAATCAACATTCCCAGGGCTTTTATTGGCTATTTATTATTCTTCCGTTGTGAACTGCCTATTTGTATCATTTGCCAGTCTTTAAATTCAGATATTCATCATTATGTATTGAATATGTTACTCTTTTTTTCATATATTTGACATTTTTCTTTAGTAATTTTCATTATACCTTTCAATTTTGTACACATTCTTTTTCTGTGTATATGAAAGTTATAAAACTTTAGATGGTTAATTATATCAATATTTTGCTTTATGATTTTTGGCGTTCTTAAAATCATGCTTAGAGAATCTTTTCCTACCCAAAGATTATGCAATCATGTGTTAATATATTATCCTAATATTTTTGTCATTTATTTAATATGTTACATGATTAATATATTTGGAGCTCGTTTTCATGCAAAATGTGAGATAAATCCAACTTAATTTTTTTCTGACCTCACTTATTGTATTGACTTTGTCATACATTATTTTTAAAATTTTTGCTTTGTATAGTTAAATTTAGCATTCTTTTTCTTTATGACTTTCATTGTTAATGCAATAATCAATAAAAGCTTCCTACCTCAAGGATATATGTATGTGTGTATACACATATAGATATATGTCTAGCTTTCTAATTCATTTATGGTTCCATTTTTAGCATTGAAGTTACTCGTTTATCTGAAATTTATTTTGATGTACTGTGTGAAATAGTTAACTTAATTTCTCCCTCAATGGTTGGTCAGTTAAATAAATATAATTACCAGATAACTCATATGTTGCCATTGACTTTAAATCTTATCTTTGTCACATAACACATTATTACAACTATTTGGGCATATTGCTGGATTTTTCTATTCTATTCCATTTATCTTTCTGTTTATTCTTATACTAGTTCTATGCTTTAAAAATTATAACAGGTTTATAATACACTTAAAAATCTTATAACTTTCCTTAAATTTTTCAGTTTTGTGGGGAGCCTACATGGCTCAGTTGGTTAAGTGTCTGTCTCTTGATATGTGCTCAGGTTATGATCTCAGGGTTGTGAGATGGAGCCCTGCATCAGTCTCTGTGCTCAGGTTATGATCTCAGGGTTGTGAGATGGAGCCCTGCATCAGTCTCTGTGCTGAGCTTAGAGTCTGCTTGAGACTTTCTTTCTCCCTCTGCCTCTGCCCCCAGCCCCTCACTCTTGCTCTCTCTCTAAATAAATACATAAAATATTTAAAACAGGTTTTTTTTGAGGGATACCTGGTTGGCTCAGTTGGTTAAGCATCTGCCTTCAGCTCAGGTCATGATTCCAGGGTCCTGGGATTGAGTCTCACATCAGGCTACCTGCTCAGTGGGGATCCTGCTTCTCCCTCTGCCTCTGCTGCTGCCCCTGCTTGTGCTCTCTCTTTCTCTGATGAAGAAATAAATAAAATCTTAAAAAAAATTTTTTTTTTCAGTTTAGGATATAGATTAGTATTGCATTGCCTTTCTAAAAAAAGTTTTTATTTAAATTCCAGTTAGTTAACATAGAGTGTAATATTAATTTCAGGTGTATAATTTAGTGATTCAGTAGGTCCATACAACACCCAATACTCATAACAAATGCTCTCCTTAATCCCCAACACCCATTTCACCCATCTCCAACCCATCTATCTGTTTGTTCTCTATAGTTAAGAATCTGTTTTCTGGTTTGCCTTTCTCTCTTTTCCCACCGCATACTCATTTATTTTTTTCTCCCTCCCTTCCTCTCTCCTTTCTTCCTTCCTTCCTTCCTTCCTTCTTTCCTTTCTTCCTTCCTTCTTCCTTTCTTTCTGATTTATTTATTCAGGGAGGGGAGGGGCAGAAGGACAGGGAGAAAGAGTCTCAATCAGACTCCATACTGAGTGCAGGGCCCCATGTTGGGCTCAATCTCATGACCCTGAGATCATGACCTGAGCTGAAATCAAGAGTCTGACACCTAACTGACTGTGCCACCCAGGTGTCCCATCCTTTGTTTTGTTTCTTAAATTCCACATATGAGTGAAATAATATAATATTTGTCTTTCTCTGGCTGATTTATTTCACTTAGTATAATACTCTCTAGCTCTATACAAGCCTTTACAAATGGCAGGATTTCATTCTTTTTTTTATGGCTGGGTAATATTCCATTACATCTATATACCATATCTTCTTTATCCATTCATCAATTTTAGTTGGGCTATTCCCATAGTTTAGCTATTATGGATAATGCTGCTAAAAACATTGGGGTGCATGCATCAGTTTAAATTAGTGTTTTTGTATAGTATGTCCTTTAATTCACATTTCTAGTGATTCTAGTAGTGATTCAGAGCATTTTTTAAAAGTAGGTTTCATGCCCAGTGTGTAGCCCAATGTAGGGCTTGAACTCATAACCCTGAGCTCAAGACCTGAGCTGAGATCAAGATTTGGACACTTAAAAAAAAAAAAAAAAAGAGTTGAACACTTAACCGATGGAGCCACCCAGGTGTCCCTGGAGCTGTTTTTCATGCTTGCTGACCATTTGGATTTGTTTCAGTGTGAATTTTTTACATGTTTTTTTTTTTTTATCCATTTTTCTTTTCAGTTGTGTCTTCTTTCATAACCTATAAATATTAACTCTTTCTCTCTCGTCTGTATTGCAAATAGCTTTGTAACTCCACTATCTATTGTTTATAATATCTTTTACTATGTATGTCTGCAATTTTTAAAAATATACTTATAAGGTCTATGTTTTATTTTATAGCTTCTAAATTTCCCATCTTAGTTAAAAAGGTTTCCTACTACTGGCTATACCTACAGTCTCCTACATGTTCTTACAAGGTATATATTATTTAAAATTTTACATTTAAGACTTTAACTCATCTGAATTAATTTTTGTATTGGTATAAAATAAAAGCCCAATTTTATTTCTTCAGATAACCATCTGGGGTTAGCCCATATGCTAACACTATTTTCATGAATAGAAATATCACTTTTATTATACTTAAATTTCTTAAATTATACTTAAAATTCTACATATGCTGAAATTAAATTCTGGAGTCTCTATTCTGTCCTAGTCAATTTGTATACCTTATGTCGATACAATACTATGCTACCAGCATATACAATATGTATTTGGACAAATATACTGCATACAATACAATACAATATACATACATACAATACAATATTTGGACAAATATCATTTGATTGATTATAATAGTGAATGGCATTCTCACACATGCAAGCATATCAGTAAATACAGTACCTTTGAATTCTTGGAAAAAAAATTTAAGAGTAAAATTCAGGCAACAATGCGAAGAATAAAGAAATAAATTAGCAATTGAGAAGTCAGGTTGTAAAAGAGCTCATGGGGAAGATTTAGTTCATTAACATAAAAAACTACAATTACACAACTGAAAAATATGTTGCAAAACATTGTGTATGTAAATGTGATTAATATTGACAATGTAAAAGGAACAAAAATAAAATCAGTTGATGGCTATTTGGTGATTGACAATATAACCATAACTGACCCAGCAATTCTATTCATCCATATACATGCAACAAGTAATTATAAGTTCAATCAGTGTCCAGAATTGTAGGTTCTGTGGGAATACAGTTAAATATATAAAAGGTAGATTTAACCAGGTTTAGGGAGCTAGGAAAGGTGTTTTGGAGAAAGTAACATTGTAATAGAAACATAAAAGATATTCAAGAGTGAGGATGGGATTGAGATAGTGGGTGGCGAATATTCCAGGTAGACAAATTATAAATTTGAAGGTCCCTGGTGGAAGTGAAGAGGTGGGAAAGGCATTGCAAATTCCAGAAAGAGGGGCAGAACGGCTGGAGCATTGAGAGCTGAGGTGAGGCAGGGTGTGATCAAGAGCGCAGATGAGGCAGAACAGTAGGCAGGATCAGTCAGATCATGAGGCCATGATCAAGAGTTGGGTCATTATCCAGAGGACAATGGAAAGTCTCTGAAGATTTTAGTCTGTTGGGGTAGGGATGTGTGGGGAAACATCCTTAGATATGTCTTGAAAAATCACTCCAACTACTGTGTGTTGAATAGACAGGGGCAGAACACGAACAGAAGAACAGCTACTGCAGAGATCCCGGTGAGAGAGGAAGTGTTGACAGCGGAGAGGGAGAGGATGAATGGATTCTAGAGATGTTTAGGCATCAGTATAGATAAGATTTACTAATAGATTGAGTGTAGGCGTGAGGAAGATGGAAAAGTCAAGGAAGACTCCTGATAGGGCACTTGAAAAGCTGTTTGGATTGTGCTGCTGTGTGCTAAGATAAGGACTACATCATGGGAAGATAAGCAGGGAGATGTTCATGCAGTTTTGGACCTGTCGAGATCAAAATAGTAGGTGGCAGATATGACAGTAAGCACATAACCCTTAAACTTTTAAGGGTCCATGTGGAACTCAGAAGAGAAGTCTGGGCTTGAGATAGAGTTTGAGGGTTGGTGATATACAGATGTAGCTGAAGGTCATGGAGTGCTTGAAATTGCCTCTAAATCTTAATCTAAAAAAAACACAACAAACAAACAAAGCAGAAACAGACCCATAAATACAGAGAACAAACTGATGGTTGCTAGAGGTGATGGCGCATGGGGAAAGGGCAAAGTGGGTAAAGGGGAGTGGGAGGTATAGGCTTGCAGTTATGGAATTAACAAGTCATGGGGATGAAAGGTACAGCATAGGGAATGCAGTCAGTGGTATTGTAACTGTGTTGTGTGGTGGCAGATGGAAGTTACCCTTATGGTGAACACGGCGTAACGTGCAGACTTGTCGAATTACTGTGCTGTACCCCTGAAACTAACATAACATTTTATGTCAACCATACTTTAATAAAATAAGGGTACATGGTGCCGAGGGAAGGGAGTCTGAGGAAGGGCTGAGAACGCTCACATTTCATAATGGAGAAGAGCAGGAGGATCCCTGAAAATGAAACTGAAAAGGGAGGCCAGAAATGTGGAAGGAAACTCAGTGGTTTCTTGGGAGGTAAGGAAGAGTATGTTTTCAGGAGACAGTAGTGACCGGCGTCATGATGCTAAAAGGCCAAGTTCGGAGATGTGTCTGTTGGATTTGGTTATAAGAAGGCCTTGTATAAAATGTGGAAGGACCACCCCGGGGAGATGTGGGGACAAAACTCCAGATAGGAGTGGTCTGAAGGGCCGTGAGAGGTGAGGATATAAAGTCGAGTTTAATTCATTTAAGAAATTTGGCTGTGGGACACCTGGGTGGCTCAGTTGGTTAAACCCCTGCCTTCGGCTCAGGTCATGATCTCAGGGTCCTGGGATCGAGCCCCGCATCCGGCTCTCTGCTCAGCGGGGAGCCTGCTTCCTCCTCTCTCTCTGTCTGCCTCTCTGCCTACTTGTGATCTCTGTCTGTCAAATAAATGGATAAAATCTTAAAAAAAAAAAAAAGACTCCTGGGGAGGTTAGGGAGGGTGAGGTTGAGTCCTAGAGAACAGGGAGTGCGATGTGTGCTCAATGTTGAGAGGTCAGAAGGAGGAGAAGTATTAAGTGCACAAATAGGTAGGGTTGTAGATGTGATGGCAGGCTGTTCAGGTAACTTTTACTTGAGAGGAATGAGAGATAAGGAGCTGCTGCGAAAGAAGATGTGATGGGCTCCCGGTAAGCAACTTGAAGAGCAGAAGAAGTCTTGCACAGCTCTGAAGCACAGAAGAACTAGCTGACCAATAACGGCACTGAGACAGACTCACCCTTCTTCACGTTATCAGGCAAACTCCTGAGCATTGGGTCTTCCTGTAATTTGAGTTACTTTAGGTAAAATCCAGGTGGGGGTTGTTTATAAACACTGGTTTACAGACTGTCACATAAAAAACAAAACAAAACTGTGAGGAGTAAACTCATTCTGCTCTTCCTTGATGTAAATTAAATGTCATGTCCCCTAAGAATCTGGAAAATATAGATCTATCCATATACTCCTTAACTAAATGGCATATACAAAATTCAGTTATGTAAACTGAATATATGAGAGTTTTCCCCCTAACTCTAGAGCATTACCAAGGACTCTGTTTTACAAAGGGAAAAGAATATGGAGTTTAGAGTCAGATAGATTTGGTTTATTTTTTCTTAAATATTTTATTTATTTATTTGACAGAGAGAGAGAGTGAGAGAGAGAACATAAGGAGGGGGAGTGGCAGGCAGAGAGTGAGGGAAAAGCAGGCTCCCGCTGAGCAGGGAGCTCAATGCAGGGCTCGATCCCTGGGATCATGACCTGAGCAAAGGCAGATACTTAACTGACTGAGCCACTCAAGCCCCAGATTTGTTTTAAATTTAAGTTTTGTCAGGCGCCTAGGTTGCTCAGTGGTTAAAGCCTCTGCCTTTGGCTCAGGTCATGATCCTAGAGTCATGGGATTGAGTCCCACATCGGGCTCCTTGCTGGGCAGGTAGCCTGCCTCCTCCTCTCTCTCTCTCTCTCTCTGCCTGCCTTTCTGCCTACTTGTGATCTCTGCCTGTCAAATGAATAAATAAAATCTTTAAAAAAAAATCTAAGTTTTGGGGTGCCTGGGTGGCTCAATGGGTTAAGCCTCTGCCTTCGGCTCAGGTCATGATCTCAGGGTCCTGGGATTGAGCCCGCTTCCTTCTCTCTCTCTGCCTGCTTCTCTGCCTACTTGTGATCTCTATCAAGAAAATAAAAAAAAAAAAAAGATCAGAACTATGTCAATAATATACACACAGAAGAAGAGAGTGGGAGAAACACTTAAAAATGTTAACAGTGCTTGTTTTAGTGTGAAGCAGCCAAGAATTATTTAAGAAAAAAAAAATCTAAGTTTTGTTAAGTACTAAAATGACCACAGGTGAGTCACTACCCCTGGGCTCAGTTTTCTCATCTTTTAAATAATAAGATCTACCTGAATTGGGTTGTTGGAGGATTAAGTGAAGTGATATATGGAAAATATCCAGGACAATGCATGGCACAACGTACTCAGGAAGGAGTCTTTTTATTTATTCTTGGTTTATAGGATTTATAAGAATAACTTACAGGGTTACCACAAACAATCTCTCGTTGCCTATTCAATCAACCTATTAACATTTATGGAACGCCTGCTAGATATCAGGTGCCTAGTCCTTTGTTAGGGACCATGGAAACAAAGAAAGTTGAACCATAGTTGTTGCCCTAGAGCTCCTGATGCTGCACTTAAAATATGTTTTCATGCAAAAGTTTTGTAAACATGCACTTCTAGAGTCTGTTAGTTGCTTAACTGAATGCACAATTTTAGCCCAGTGGCTAGTATATCAGTCACTTAATAGATCTTATTTTTCCTCTCCTCTTCTCCCAAGATAAGATACAGGCAATGCTAGCTTTGTGACCAGTTGTTATACAGAAATCTGATGTACAGATTCGGAATTACAAATAACTTATAATAGGTGTGGAAAGAAACCATCGAAAGGCATGATCTTCTTAGGAAAGCTGACCTCTGGGCCAAGACGTCCAAGGTTGGTTTCCTGTTTTGCCCTAAATAGCATCCCTGATGTGATCTGAAAAGTTTTGCATCTTTTCTGACCCTGCCTGTGTTTCCTTTGGTTTTGCCTCAGGGATATCCTTTCCATTTCTGAAAGCTGAGTTTCTGACACTCATATCTGTTTTAGGTTTCTTGAAGTTCCTTGGAACAGTTTCTTTTCTTACTAAAATTCACAATTTGGTGGCCAGTCTTTCTTCTGACTCAGTAAGAGACACCGTGCTCTCCAGAGTCTGTAGTAGGTCACTGCCTTATGATAGCAGGTTCTTTGTTATTCCACCTTCCAGTGAGTTAAAATTTTTTGTTTTATGAAATTAAAAAAAATTATATGGATGCATTTTCATTGAAAAATAGTGAGACATGCAAAGTTCAGAGCATAAAATGTGAAATACCTTATTCTTTTTCTCATCCCTTGCACTTCTTCAAAGTAATACTGTTAACAATTTGGGAAATAATTTTCTGTATATTATTCTATGTATTTCCACACATACTAATTTTTGTATGAAATATGTATATTCACATACATATTTTAAATAAAACCAAGATTATACACACAAATTATTCCCAAGCTATCTTTTCTCAATAAATGTTGGAGACATTTGACATTGTACATTTAGATCTATCTCAATCTTTCGTTTTCTTTTTTTAAATTTTCATTGCCTTTATTTTTTTTAAAAGATTTTATTTATTTATTTGACAGAGAGAGACACAGTGAGAGAGAGAACACAAGCAGAGGAGAAGCAGGGGAGAGGAAGAAGCAGGCTTCCTCCCGAGCAGGGAGCCCTATGTGGGGTTTAATCTCAGGACCCTGGGATCATGACCTGAGCTGAAGGCAGACCCTTAATGACTGAGCCATCCAGGCACCCCAATCTTTTTTTGTTTACGTTTTTTAAAGATTATTTATTTAAGAGAAAGAGAGAGTGTGTGCACAATGGGGAGAGGCAGAGAATCTGAAGCAGACTCTGTGCTGAGCGTGGAGCCCAACATGGGGCTTGATCTCACCACCCTGAGACCAGGACCTGAGCAGAAACCAAGAGTTGTATGCCTCACTGACTGCACCACCCAGGTACCCCTATCTCATTCTTGTTAACAACTGCATAGAATCCTATATTATAGATGAAACATAATTTATATAGTCAATCTCCTGTTGATAGCCAAAGGCAAACTCCTGAGTTTTCCCCCAAACTTGGTCCTCCCATAATCTTTTCCATTTCAGGCACCTGCAAGTTCTCCAGCTGCTCAAGCCAGTATTACTCCAGTCATCTGGAGGAATGTAATACACTGGAATGTAATATCAACATGTCAGGAACAAGAGATGGCAGCGGTGGCAAGGGCAAAGGTAAACCAGTTCAAAGTAAAGAAAAGTGTGTGTGTGTATGTCTGTATGTGTGTGTGCATGTGTTTACCTTGGCACCAACTCTGGATTGTCTCCCTTCTGTAATACTTTTAAAAAATTAATTATTTTTATTAACATATAATGTATGATTTACCCCAGGGTTATGTGTCTGTGAATCATTAGGCTTACACACTTCACAGCATTCATCATATCACATACCCTCCCCAATGTCCATAACCCAACCACCCTCTCCACCCCCCCTTCCCTCCAGCAACCCTCAGTCCATTTTGTAAGATTAAGAGTCTCTTATACTTTGTCTCCCTCCTAATCCCATCTTGATCATTTTTTCCTTCCCTATCTTCCAAACCCCCACTTTGCCTCTCAAATTCCTCATACCAGGGGGATCATATGGTAATTCTCTTTCTCTGACTGACTTATTTTGCTCAGCATAATACCCTCTAGTTCCATCCATGTTGTTTCTAATGGCAAGATTTCATTTATTTTAATGGCTGCATAGTATTCCTATATATATATTTGTAGCACATCTTTTTTTTCCCATTCACCTGTTGATGGACATCTAGGTTCTTTCCATAGTTTGGCTATTGTGGAGATTGCTGCTATAAACATTCGGGTGCATGTGCCCCTTTGGATCACTGCATTTATATTAGTAGGATAAATACCCACTAGAGCAATTGCTGGGTTGTAGGGTAGCTCTATTTTCAACTTTTCAAGGAACCTCTGTGCTGTTTTCCAGAGTGGTTGCAGCAGCTTGCATTCCCATCAACAGTGTAGGAGGGTTCCCCTTTCTTTGCATCCTCGCCAGCATCTGTCATTCCCTGACTTGTTAATTTTAGCCATTCTGACTGGTGTGAGGTGGTATGTCATTGTGGTTTTGATTTGTATTTCCCTGAGGCCAAGTGATGTGGAGCACGTTTTCATGTGTCTGTTGGCCATCTGGATGTCTTCTTTGCAGAAATGTCTGTTCATGTCCTCTGCCCATTTCTTGATTGGATTATTTGTTCTTTGGGTGTTGAGTTTGATAAGTTTTTTATAGATTTTGGATACCAGCCCTTTATCTGATATGTCATTTGCGAATATCTTCTCCCATTCTGTCAGATGTCTTTTGGTTTTGTTGACTGTTTCCTTTGCTGTGCAAAAGCTTTTGATCTTGATGAAGTCCTAGTAGTTCATTTTTGCCCTTGCTTCCCTTGCCTTTGGCGATGTTCCTAGGAAGAAGGTGCTGTGGCTGAAGTCGAAGAGGTTGCTGCCTGTGTTCTCCTCAAGAATTTTGATGGATTCCTGCCTCACATTGAGATCGTTCATCCATTTGGAGTCTATTTTCGTGTGTGGTGTAAGGAAAGGGTCCAATTTCATTTTTCTGCATGTGGCTGTCCAATTTTCCCAACACCATTTGTTGAAGAGATTGTCTTTTTTCCACTGGACATTCTTTCCTGCTTTATTGAAGATTAGTTGACCATAGAGTTGAGGGTCCATTTCTGGGCTCTCTATTCTGTTTCATGGATCTGTGTGTCTGTTTTTGTGCCAGTACCATACTGTCTTGATGATTACAGCTTTGTAATAGAGCTTGAAGTTCAGAACTGTGATACCACCAGGTTTGGTTTTCTCTTTTAACATTCCTCTGGCTATTCGGGGTCTTTTCTGGTTCTATATATTTTTAGGATTATTTGTTCCATTTCTTTGAAAAAATGGATGGGATTCTGATAGGGATTGTGTTAAATGTATAGATTGCTTTAGGTAGCATAGACATTTTCAAATATTTGTTCTTCTAATCGATGAGCACGGAACGTTTTTCCATTCCTTTGTGTCTTCCTCAATTTCTTTCATGAGCACTTTATAGTTTTCTGCGTACAGGTTCTTTGCCTCCTTGGCTAGGCTTATTCCTAGGTATCTTATGGTTTTGGGTGCAATTGTAAATGGGATTGAGTCCTTAATTTCTCTTTCTTCTGTCTTGCTGTTGGTGTAAAGAAATGCAACTGATTTCTGTGCATTGATTTTATATCCTGACACTTTACTGAATTCCTGTATGAGTTGTAACAGTTTTGCAGTGGAGTCTTTTGGGTTTTCCACATGAAGTATCCTATCATCTGCAAAGAGTGAGAGTTTGACTTCTTCTTTGCCAAATCAGATGCCTTTCATTTCTTTTTGTTGTCTGATGGCTGAGGCTAGGACTTCTAGTACTATGTTGAATAGCAATGGTGATAATGGACATCCCTGCCGTGTTCCTGACCTTAGCGGCAAAGCTCTCAGTTTTTCTCCATTGAGAATGATATTTGCTGTGGCCTTTTCATAGATAGCTTTGATGATATTGAGGTATGTACCCTCTATCCCTACACTTTGAAGAGTTTTGATCAAGAAAGGATGCTGTACTTTGTCAAATGCTTTTTCAGCATCTATTGAGAGTATCATAAGGTTCTTGTTCTTTCTTTTATTAATGTATTGTATCACATTGATTGGTTTGTGGATGTTGAACCAACCTTGCAGCCCTGGAATAAATCCCACTTGGTGGTGGTGAATAATCCTTTTAATGTACTGTTGGATCCTATTGATTAGTATTTCGGTGAGAATTTTTGCATCCATGTTCATCAAGAATATTGGTCTGTAATTCTTTTTGATGGGATCTTTGTCTGGTTTTGGGATCAAGGTAATGCTGGCCTCAAAAAATGAGTTTGGAAGTTTTCCTTCCATTTCTATTTTTGGGAACAGTTTCAGGAGAATAAGTATTAGTTTTTCTTTAAATGTTTGGTAGAATTCCCCTGGGAAGCCATCTGGCTCTGGGCTCTTGTTTGTTGGGAGATTTTTGGTGACTGCTTCAGTCTCCTTACTGGTTATGGGTCTGTTCAGGTTTTCTATTTCTTCCTGTTTCAGTTTTGGTAGCTTTTACATTTTTAGGAATGCATTCATTTCTTCCAGATTGTCAGATTTGCTGGCATGTAGTTGCTCATATTATGTTCTTATGATTGTTTGTATTTCTTTGGTGTTGGTTGTGATCTCTCCTCTTTCATTCATGATTTTATTAATTTGGGTCCTTTCTCTTTTCCTTTTGATAAGTCTGGACAGAGGTCTATCAATCTTATTAATTCTTTCAAAGAACCAGCTCCTAGTTTCGTTGATTTGTTCTACTGTATTTTTTGGTTTCTATTTCAATGATTTCTGCTGTGATCTTTATTATTTCTCTTCTCCTGCTGGGTTTAGGCTTTCTCTGCTGTTCTTTCTCAGCTCCTTTTGGGGTAGGGTTAGGTTGTGTATTTGAGACCTTACTTGTTTCTTGAGAAAGGCTTGTATTGGTATATGCTTTCCTCTCAGGACCGCCTTTGCTGTGTCCCACAGATTTTGAACAGTTGTGTTTTCATTTTCATTTGTTTCCATGAATTTTTAAAATTCTTCTTTAATTTCCTGGTTGACCCATTCATTCTTTAGTAGGATGTTCTTTACCCTCCATGTATTTGAGTTCTTTCCAACTTTCCTCTTGTGATTGAGTTCTAGCTTCAGAACCTTGTGGTCTGAAAATATGCAGGGAATGATCCCAATCTTTTGGTACCAGTTGAGACCTGATTTGAGACCTAGGATGTGATCTATTCTGGAGAATGTTCCATGTGCACTAGAGAAGAATGTGTATTCTGTTGCTTTGGGATGGAATGTTCTGAATGTATCTGTGATGTGCATCTGGTCCAGTGTGTAATTTAAGGCCTTTATTTCCTTGTTGATCTTTTGCTTAGATGATCTGTCCATTTCAGTGAGGGGAGTGTTAAAGTCCCCTACTATTATTGTATTATTGTCAATGTGTTTCTTTGATTTAGTTATTAATTGGCTGCTCCCGTGTTAGGGGCATAGATATTTAAAACTGTTAGATCTTCTTGTTGGACAGAACCTTTGAGTATGATATAGTGTCCTTCCTCATCTCTTATTATAATCTTTGGCTTAAAATCTAATCGATCTGATATAAGGAATGCCACCCCAGCTTTCTTTTGATGCCCATTAGCATGGTAAATTGTTTCCCACCCCTTTACTTTAAATCTGGAGATGTCTTTGGGTTTAAAATGAGTTTCTTGTAGAAGCATATTGATGGATTTTGTTTTTTATCCATTCTGATACCTTGTGTCTTTTGATTGAGGCATTTACATTCAGGGTAACTCTTGAAAGATTTGAATTTAGTGCCATTGTATTACCTGTAAGGTGACTGTTACTGTATATTGTCTCTGTCCCTTTCTGGTCTACTACTTTTAGGATCTGTCTTTGCTTAGAGAACCTCTTTAAATATATACTATAGTGCTGGTCTGGTGTTTGCAAATTCTTTTAATTTTTGTTTTTCCTGGAAGCTTTTTATCTCTCTTTCTATTTTCAATGATAGCCTAGTGGTTATAGCTTTCTTGGCTGCATGTTTTTCTCATTTAGTGCTCTGAATATATCATGCCAGTTTTTCTGGCCTGCCAGGTGTCTGTGGATAAGTCTGCTGCCAATGTGATATTTTTCCCATTTTATGTTACTGATTTCTTGTCCTGGATGCTTTCAGGATTTTCTCTTTGTCACTAAGACTTGTAAGTTTTACTATTAGATGACAGGGTGTGGACCTATTTTTATTGATTTGAAGGGGGTTTTCTGTGCTTCCTTGATTTGATGCTTGTTCCTTTGGCCATATTAGGGAAATTCTCCTCTAATTCACTCCAGTATACCTTCTGCCCCTTTCTTTCTTCTTCTTCTGGAATCCCAATTATTCTAATACTGTTTCGTCTTAAGGTATCAGTTATCTCTCGAATTCTCCACATTGTGGTCCAGTAGTTGTTTGTCTCTCTTTTGCTCAGCTTTATTCTCTGTCATTTGGTCTTCTATGTCACTAATTCTCTCTTCTGCCTCATTTATCCTAGCAGTAAGATCCTCCATTTTTTTGATCGCACCTCATTAGATTTTAGTTCTTTTATTTCTCCAGAAAGGACTTTTATTTCTCCAGATAGGGTTTCCCTAATATCTTCCATGCCTTCTTTGAGCCCAGCTAGCACCTTTAAAATCATCATTCTGAACTGTAGTTGTGACATATTACCAATGTCTATATTGATTAGGTCTCTAGCCGTTGGTACTGCCTCTTCTTCTTCTTCTTCTTCTTTTTTTTTGCTTTTGTGGTGAGTTTTTCTGCCTTGTCATTTTATCCAGATAAGAATATATGAACGAGGGAAGAAAATACTAAAAGAGTGCCAAAGATCCCAGAAATTGTCCGCTAACCAAATCAGAAGAGATACAAAATCGGTTGGACAAGATAGGGGGAAAAAAGAAATAAAAATTAAAAAATATGAAATAATGTATATATAATATATATAAGAAAAACTTATATATATATACAAAAATAAGGGTAAACACAATGAAGGGATAGAAGATGAGTGTAAAGATGAAAATTTAAAAAAAATTCCTAAAAATGAATTGTTAAGATAAGTTGGTTGGAAAAAGAAAAAAAAAAGGAGGAGAGAATGTGCTCAGGCTGGTGACTAGAACAAGACCATGTGCTAGGTTAGGGTATATTTTGATCTATTAGAAGAAATTGTATCCCAAATTTTTTTAGAAAAATAAAAACTTATATGATTACAAAAAATAAATTTAAATACAATGAAGGGATAAAATATGGCTCTAATAATGAAGGTTTAAAAATTTTTTTTTGAGAAACGTATTGTTAAGATAAACTAGTTAAAAAATGCTAAAAGAGGAAAGTGGAAATGTTAAAAAAATAGAATAAGAAAAAATTTTTTTAAAAAATTACCTTTGCAAGACTAAAGAATCATGGGGAAAAAGCCACGAATTCTATGCATTGCTTTCCTGTAGCTCTGGAGTTTCATTGTTCTCCTTTATCAGTGAGCTTGGTTTTGGCTGCAGGTTGCTGCTGATCTTCTGGGGGAGGGGCCTGTTGCAGTAATTCTCAAATGTCTTTGCCCAAGGCAGAATTGCATTGCTCTTGCCAGGGACTGGCCTAAGTAATCCGCTGGAGTTCACTCTCAGAGCTTTTGTTCCCTGAACACTTTCGGTACAGCTTTGGAGGATGGGAATGAAAATGGCGGCCTCCCAATCTCTAGCTGGGAGGAGTCGAGAGCTCGGGGTCCCCTCCCCTTAGTGCACCCTCAGAGAAAAGCAGTCAATCACTCCTGTCTCCTTGGTCTCTGGCTGCACTCCGAGCTCACCTGGCCTGTGACCAAGCGTTTCTATCTCTGGCGCACTGGCCCATTTGGAGTCTCCAAACCCAGTAGATTCCTGCTGTGCTTCTCCTCCTGAAGCAGGAAGGTGAGTCTCCCCAGATCTGCTACTTCTGGGGCCCCTGTTCAAAGAGCAGTGGTCTGACTGTGCCTTGGATCACGGTTTAAGGTAACCCTGATCTATAAGCTCACTCTTAGGCTCTGTCTCTGTAGTTGGCTTCCCTGCTCTGATAACTGGCAGCTCTGGCACACTCAGACACCCCTGATCTTTCTGTGACCCCATGGGACCTGAGACCACACTGTCTCTGAGAGGGCTCCACCCCTGCTTAGCCTCTGGAGCGATGTTCCTCAGTGGAGCAGCCTTCTAAATGTTCTGATTTTGTGCTCCACTGCTCTGCTGCTTGCTGGGAGCTGGCTCCCCACCTCCCACCCCGTCTAGCTTTCCATCACTTCTCCGCATGTCTTACCTTTCAGAAAGTGGCCAATTTTCTCTTCCTAGAATTGCTGCTCTTCTTCTCTTCTATCTCTTATTGAGTTTGTAGGTGTTTGGAATGGTTTGATAACTATCTAGCTGAGCTCCTGGGATCTGATGTTGTTTCAGTCTGCTCCTCCTCTGCCATCTTGCCTCTCTCTCTCCCTTCTGTAATTCTGACAGAAGTTTCTTTACCCCTAATCACCTGGTTTCCCCATCTCTCCACAAGTGCCTGTTCTGGAGTGTTTGTTGGCTTCTTTGTTCTTTTTACCTCTTACATCCATTCAGACACTAAAATCCTATCAACTTGCCTAAATGTATCTTGCACAGAAATCCATTCTTTTCAAAACCAAAGAACCACTCTATTCTAAAACATTATCAACATTGTCCAAGACTGTTGCTAGAGCCTCATAAGTCCCCTCTCCATCTATCTCCATCCTCTCCCCTGCCTCTGCTCTCTCCCCACCATATTCTTCACTGTGCACTCAGACTGATTTTTTCAGAATGACATCTTGAAACCCCTAACTGGCTTCCCCTTACCCATGCCTATGAGTCAAACTCTGATTCCTCACATTGCCTTCAGATCTCTGCCTATTTTTCTAGCCTCATTATGTACCCTTTGCTCCCATTTCTCTATATGTCAGCCATGCTGATTTTCTTTCAATCCCTGTCTCAGGATCTTTGCACAAGCACTTTCTCTGACGAGGAGGCTCTTTTTTTTTAGCCTTCATCTTACATCATTCAGTTCCTATCTTACATATATTTTTCTTAGAAATTCTTTCTATGACTGCATAGACCATACTCTGGACTTTGGTGTAACAGTCATGATGCTTGCATGTACTTGGTTAATATCTATTCTCCTAGGTAGGCAGCATGGTCCTTAAGAACAGGGACCCATGCCAGGCTTTGTCATTGCCAGGCACACAGTGGCTTCTCAGCAAATGTTTGCTGGATGAATGTATACAGTCTAAACTTTGGAAGAGTAAAAATTCTCTAAAATTGCTGCCTTGGCCTTGCTTCAAGAAGTGAAAACCCAGTGTAAACTTGTTCAGATGAGACAATACCAGAAGAAAATGTGGTAGGACCAGGGCAGAGCCATTTCTGTAGCCCCTCCTGGATCAGGCTCTACCACTAGTGGATGTTCACAGATCCATACTAGTGGACCACTCCACTAGTAGAGTGGGGTTAATACCAGAACCACACTGTGGTTAAGCAATTTCTCCCTTACTGCATAGATGGAACTTAATTATATGCAATCATATCATTAATTGTTTAGAAATTGACTGTTAAGAAATGAACTGTTAAGAAAGTTCAATGTGATTCATCTTGTAGCATAAGTTTACTTTTCAGACCGTTTCTTCATTGTCCTTATAATAATCACGTTCAAGGGGCGCCTGGGTGGCTCAGTGGGTTAGGGCCTCTGCTTTCGGCTCAGTTCATGATCCCAGGGTCCTGAGATCGAGCCCCACATCGGGCTCTCTGCTTAGCGGGGAGCCTGCTTTCTCCCCTCTCTCTGCCTGCCTCTTTGCCTATTTGTGATCTCTGTCTGTCAAATAAATAAATAAAACAAAAAAATCAGCTTCAAAATAATGCTGTGTAAACTTAATGATGTACTATATGCTGGTTAATTGAAAATAATGATAATAATAATAATAATTTAAAAATGCTGTGAATTATTCTTAAGGGCAAATACTTGACTCACTCTCAACTGATTTTTTTTTATTAGTGGCCTCACCTTGAGTAATTTTATTTATTTTTTTTCAGTGTTCCAAGATTCATTGTTCATGCACCACATCCAGTGCTCCATGCAATACATGCCCTCCTTAATACCCACCACCAGGCTCATCTAACTCCCCATCCCCTCCCCTCCATCACCTTGAGTAATTTTAACCCCACTGATATTTCCTATAATCAAATCATCTAATCAGCCTTCTAAATCGGATACAATTGAAGCTAAAGTGATACAAACCTTTGTGAACGTTTTGAGTGCTAGGAGATAGAATATGATCTCAGCTATAATTATAGCATTGTTGAGACTATAAGGATTTAACTTTCATATTTCAAATTTGAGGGTTTTGTATAACTGCAAGAATCCACA
This sequence comes from Taxidea taxus jeffersonii, assembly GCA_003697995.1. NCBI lineage: Eukaryota > Metazoa > Chordata > Mammalia > Carnivora > Mustelidae > Taxidea > Taxidea taxus. The sequence continues at coordinate 70,382 of RCUC01147360.1, read as the reverse complement.
AACAATGATGACATTCTCAAGAGGAAAGTAATCAGAAATAAATAGCACTGCCAACTTTTCTATTATACTTAGGAACCTGGTAAAGAGGGCCAGTTTTGCTCTAGGATTCCTATGACACTCAGGCACAATCCAGCAGGAAAAGAAGCTTATGATCATACTTGCTCTTTAATCTGCAATGCTGGTTTCAGCAGAATTTATAATCAGTTGGGGGTTTGACAGACTGACAACAACCTCTCTGCTCCCATTTTTATCTTCTTGATTGCTTATTTATTGCAAGAGCATGATATTTATTCTTCATAATATGCTAATCATAATTGCTAAGGAAATCACTGGTTAGCCTGCCTGGCATTAGTCGATCAAGAAAACAAAAACAAAAACAACCCAGGATGGAGACAAAAACATTTCATTAGAAAACAAAAGGAATCAGAATGGAGCATACTTTGATATTATTATGATTTCGTTCTTACAAATTATTAGTAACAACTTGACTAAAAAGTGTCACTGTAGACATACAAAGCTAGGTTGTCCCAACATGTGGATTAGAGTTTGCTCCCATCTGGGAATAGCTGAGGAAGTTTCCAGAGAGGATGGTAATAAATAGTGGTCACTTTAACCAGAGACAGCCTGTCCTATTTTAGTTCTGCATCTTCTGATCTCCTCTATTTGCCTTCTTGCTTTTTCATTTCCTGTCCACTTTATGTTCCTGGCATTTTTTATCTTTTCTTCTCCACTCTCCCATGGAACATTCTGGTGGGAATATAATTCCATGTATTACTTCTCCTTGGGATAGTTACATTTATAGTTACATTTATTATTTACTTTATCTCTAATTGAAAAATTAGAGGTTTTTCCCCCCTGTTTAATTCTGAACATCAGTGGTTTTTATTTTCCTTAAAGTCAGGGGTACTATCTTAGTGTCTCTAAAAATAGACAGTTGTCTACTTTGCCTTCTGGCAAAGTGAATTCTGGATCTAAAATGAAAAATTTTATGGAAGAAATAAGATTTCTTGCCCAGTGAGTTATAGCAGAGAATAGAGAAAGGTCCAGAGATGGTTTAGAAAATATTTTCCTTTTAAGGTCATCCAAGCTTAAATAGCCCTGAAAATTTATCAATGGGAAAATTTGTCAATACTACTTAGAAATGCTTTAAAATACTAGAGAAATGCAAAAAGGACATTTAAAATGAAATACAATGAAGTGATTTGTAATCATTTTGCATATAATTCTGAGAGACCTTGGCATATAATCTAATAAGGATCTGATTAATGGGGAAAATTCACCCAACAAAATACAGTTGAACTTTTTCCCATCGATGACTGATAAGAAGTAGCCTAAAGAGTAATATTGAAATGAAAACTCATTGTGAAAACCAAATGCTGTAGATGTTCCCCACTCAACAGGTTAAGGAACTGTTTGGAGTATTTGGGAACTGTATTTGTAATAGACTGAAGATAATGATTTTGTACATCTGCCTCTATAATTGTTGGGTAGCTGCATCAGTAACTGTCCTGGATTATTTGGAAGTTCAAACTAGTTTGGAGGATTGAGAGATTTATAGAAAAACAAAGCCTGATATATATAAAAGATCTGGGAATTTGATGAAAGGGGCTAATTATATATAACCTAACCAGAAGGAAATGAGAAGAAATTATGTATGTCTGCAAAAGATTCTAAACAGAATGCTATTTTAAAGTCACAACACCGTGGTGGCCAGAAAAAGGGTATTCTTATAGCAAGGAAATATGACAGAATGATTTAGGTTGAATATGAAAAATTGACTAAGAAATCTAATACCCTCTGTAATGTCCTCCTATGGGCCCAATGGGAGTTCATTTTTAAAAGTAGCACTAGAATAGAGAAAGGATTTATTTTTGGGAACAAACCACTTACCTCCAGTTTTTACTTTAGTTTTGTATCATGTTAAGTAGAATAGTCCACTGAAATTCATATCAGAAACACGAGTTGAAGAGTGCCTGGGTGGCTCAGTTGGTTGGGCATCTGCCTTCCACTCGGGTCATGGTCCCAGGGTCCTGGGATCGAGTTCTGCATTGGGCTCCCTGTTGAGCAGGCAGCCTGCTTCTCTCTCTCCCTCTCCCTGCCTCTCTGCCTACTTGTGCTCTCTCTCTCTGACAAATAAATAGATAAAATCGTAAAAAAAAAAAAAAGGAAACACGAGTTGAAGTTTCAAGTCTGCTGCTTACTAAATGTGGGATCTATGGTAAATTCATATAGCTATATTTGCAAATGGGGATAACAGCACCTACCTCACTGGGCTATTGTGGCTGTGAAAGTGCTATACAAATACTAAGTAAAAGCTTCTAATGGTGAAGTAGTTTAATCCTTTTCTTTAGCTGAGCCACACTAATTTACCATAAATCTGCAGCTTACATCATATTCTTCTGAAATTTAACAATTTCCAAGTAGGTTTCACATTTGAAATTTCTTTCATCAAGGAACAGACGATGTGGGAAAGTTAAGACTGCATGGTCATGAGGATTATGTGCTTATCAGTGGTCTGGTTTAATGAACATGCTCCTTGTAATGCACTGTTGCATTTAAAAAACCCCATTAATTTTCTGGAGGTAAATTTGTACTAAATGTATCCAGTTAACTTCTCTAAGAATATTTTTTGTCTGGTAACCCTTAATTGTGCTGATCTCTAGATCTTTCTCTTATAGATTTCAATATCATGGTCATTCCTTAATCTTTTCTTTTCATAAGGAAAACTTTCTAGATTTTGGCCTCAAAAGTGCTGAAAAAGAAAAATTGGTATTTACATTATGATTTAATGAGTTAAAACAAAAAACCAGGAAAATTAGGAAAAAAGGAAACTAACATTTCTTTATTTTATGGGTTAATAAGACAACTGTTAGAAATGGTTTTATTATGTGTTGTGGATTTTTAAAAAGTATAGAATAGAATAAGAATGATTCTTTTGGTGTGCATGCAGGGCATAATCCCTGGAATTCATTTTGGTTTGGTGTTGAATATTTTTACTTCATATATCTGTCTTTTACACTTTCTTATTATGACACATTTCTGAATTTTCACATAACCTTGATTCATCTTATGTGAATTTTGTCATGAAATTTGCTATGTAAACATCAGTCTGTTCAATTTCATCTGAAAATTGCAGTCCCTTTCCCCACCACAGAGGTAGGTTTGGATTCAAATTGTCTCTTTAATTATTAGACCCTTTTTTATTACTTAACAAATATATTTTGATTGTAAAGAAAAAAACCCATTGATTTTCCAATGTCCTAATCATAGTCTGTGGAGAGATGTTTTGTGGTCACCTAGAAATGTTTTCTAGTTTCCAGGTGTATATAGTCTGTTAATCTGTTTATAGTAAAGATTGAGAATGTTATCATATTAATCTTTTCACATAATAACGAGGGGGGTTGTGTGAAATACTATGTGACCATAATTCCACATTAAAATGGGTAAAACAGAAACAGTTGAAATTAATTTTTATGTCACATTTGGCTTTTGAAATAAGATGGGATGAACCCGGCTTTAGGAAAACAAGTGGAACTACTAGAGAAAGTATGCCAGTTTGGATGTGATTGTTTACCCCAAATCATTAAAAATAATATATACTTAGTCTTAAATGTTTATTTTTTTTCTTTGTTTTTACCTCATTCTTCACCACCTCTTGTATGATTGAAATAATTGCTTGTAATTATTCTAGATGATGACACTTAGTGGAGTGGTCTTTTTCTGACTTACTGACATGGTTTTGGATATCACCTTTTTTTTTCCTCCTTGGTAAATTGACTGCTTCCTTAAAGAGACTCCAGGTGCCAATTATGTAACATTATGCTTATCAGTGGGGGAACTCATGATTTTTTTTTCTTAAGAGTAAAAGATGAAAAGATAACATGAAATGGACAACAGAATATAAACTGAATGAGTAGAAATACAGTTAAAGAAATACGGTAAAGGGAAAAAGGAAAAGTAAAAAAAAAAAAAAATCAGGTCCCAGGAAATCACTTTAGGATACAATAGGATACAATAATACAATAAAAAAGAAAGCACAGGGATTAAAGTCCTGAAGAAAAATGGGAAAAAAATAACAAGGTGTATTTTAGGCAAGGCAAGAATAAAAAACCAAAGGTTATAAGAAAACAAGATTTATTTTAAAAATCAAGAAAACTGTTAAAACATTTGCAATACCTTAAGGATAGCCGAATTGCAAAACTCTATAGGAAAAGATATACAGAAGCAAAAACATTAAAGAACATTTTAAATTTTATTGTATTTTGTCACCATGATTTCTATTTTTGAAAAATGACAATAATCAGATTAACATTTACAGCAAAGTAAGGTTTCTAGGACATAATTTAGCTTCACAGTGTTTATGTACTTCAGCGAAGGCCATCAGAACGGAAAGGGGAACTTTTAAAGACATGCTCTAAAGGTAAAGACCCAATCACCAGAATCTATTTGAAAGGTAAGTTTCTTGTAACACCAGCTATCCTAAAGGCTTTCGAGAACCTACTAGCGGTTCAGCAGCACTCCTGCGCCTGCTGTAGGAGTTATAGCCAATAACAGTGTATTGACATTTATATGGTTACGATGCTCTGACCTGAACTTGCTTAACTTGTGCCCTAGTGAACGCCAAATGTTTCACATTTACTGTAATGCCGAGATAAAAATAGCAAAGTTGATTAAATAGAGTTAAATGTTAATATAAAATAATAAAGTTAAGTACTTCATATAATGTTGTTCCTGCCCATTTGTTTTCCTCACTGAGTAAGTGAATGCAATTTATGAAAAAATAGCCCTTCATATTATTTCCCTAAAGTTAGGCAGCATGAATAATTAGCCTTTACGAAGCAGTTATTAAAGCTTCACTCGCCTTGTAAATCAGTTGAAAATGAGGAGCAAGAGGAGAAAGTAAGTTTAAATTTTTAGAATGCTGTTTCCATGCATTTTTAAACTGCTAGTTCTCCAGGCTTTTGTATTATTGTAACATATTAGATGATGAAATTTGATTTATTTAAAACACCCTTTTAAACATTTTCATCTTCTTCAGCGACCAAGACTCAGTACAAAGTTGAATATTTACTTATAGTTCCATTAAGTTTTTCTCTAAATCAGGCATTTCCCTCCCTCTCTTATATTGTGATAATAAAGGTACTAATGGATGCCTTCATTGATGGGCCCCCTACTTAAGGAAAATGAAAACTAAAAATGATTCTGGTTCTTTAAAAGTTTATCCCTATGGCACCATCATGTAAGCATACATATGGGACAGTAAAAATGGAAGACGACACATTAAATGACATTATTATAAAATGCAATACTCTTGGAATGATCCCTTATTAAATTAGGCTCTATGATCTGAGATGAATTTCCCCGATCCCTAATCCATCACTG
>RCUC01147360.1:0-60000 GCA_003697995.1 Taxidea taxus jeffersonii | reverse complement strand
GTGTTTGCTGTAGTACTCACTGATTTGGTGTGGAAATCGTCACTTTCATAGCCCAGATGGTCAAGAGAACTTAGCAGAGCTGCACCAATTATTTCATACACTCTTGGGCTTAAAGAAAGTCCATACATTTTTTATTTGTTACTTAGAGATATGACCCAGGGAATACCTTGGGAAATGAATATTTAGAATTCACAACTCATCATGACTAGGTCAGATTAGGGTGTGCCTAATACATTGAAGAGGCTAGTAAATATTTGTTGAATGAATGAATGAGGTGAATTTAACTTTCAGTGAGATTAATGTGTTTATAGTTCTTTTTTTCCCCCTCATTTTGCCTTCTCATTTTTATTTTCCCACTTTACCATCAGTGTTTCTTACTTTTCCCCTTAAATATGGGAAGGTTATGTAAATGAGCAATAGCATCTAGTTAGTAAATGCACAAAAACAGAAATTAATGCCTAGTGAAAAAGAGCTCCAAAACATTCCTGGCTTAGTGAGACTTTAATAACTCCCTCTTCCCCCTGTGAGTGTCTAAATCTGGGGTTCTAGTTCTGGTAGTAAGGCCATGAAAAAGCCCAGGTTCCTAAACTTTGGAAATCTGTTCACTGAGTTTCTGTGAAATGATGGTTTCTAATCCCACATTCCAAATCCCACATAGTGTGTTGTTTGCTGTTGCTGGAGTTCCTGCTTCTTCTAAGGTCTGACAACTGTCACTTTGTGAGACATGAAAACAAACAAACAAAAACAACCCACCATGTTGATGTATTAACAGCCTCTACCAGTGATGACACTACCCTGAATTACAAAGCCATGTCATTATATTTGGATACCCATTGATTGGCACAGGTACAAAGTTTAAAAATGGTGAAATCTTTTTTTTTTTTTTTTGGTGGGATATAAAGTTAGAATTAATGGAAGTTTTCCTTGAAGTATTAAAAAGTTTAGAAACTTCTACAACTCTGTAGTAAAAGCAAATAGATGAGGAAGACAGTCATGCTATTTAAGCTTGTGATACAATTATTTCACTTTCAGTCATTATTAAGGGAGTCATTTTAACATAGCATATTACTTATATTTATGCAATTAGAATCTTTTACTGTTAACAATTTCCAAAAGCATTATATTCCATTAACAAGTAGGATAAAAAAGATTTACTAATTCTCCAGGTATGATTTCTTGATAGTCACTGACTAGTTCTAAATCTTCTAGTAAATCAACAAGGAAATATGATTCATTTAAGGAAGTTAGTTTTGTAGTAAATTTATAAATGCTAAGCTGCATGTCATGTGTTAAATATGAGCTCAGTGTGTGTATGTTTTTATCTTATTAGATAGTGATTATACCTTTTTGATAGGATTACTGTATTTTAGATAAAAATATTTAGTTTTCAAGCTAATAACTTTTGTTTCCTGGTTTCAATTTTAAATCAATACCCTGGCTCAGTAAGGTCTCATTCACATTAACAAACTGAATTTGAGGGTCATTAAAGACAGAAAGAGAAGAAAAGACTACTAATTTGTAGCAATGAAGATGTATATGTAACATTTTTCCAAGCACAAATATGTACAGAAAATGAGACTCTGAAAAGGAATGCATGAAATTACGTCCAGTACAAAGCCAAAATTCCAGCAAGAGGAGGCGAGACTGTGTTACCCGTTGCAGTAAGGGCAGCAGGAAAATCTGTGCTCTTCTCTTTGAAGCAGAGTTGGCCATTTCCCTTCTACTAATGGAAGTGACACCGAGAAAGATATGGTCTCAGAGGGAAGGCCTTGAGCTATGGAATGTGTGAATGGTTCTCTCTCAGGTCAGGCTCCCATGTCCACTTGACTACTTTGCTCTTCATTGAGTGATGATTATTACTTTATCCTTTGAAATTGACACGACTGACTGTGTGAAGGGCTCACATGCTACAGAAAATGCTTGTAGGTTTGTGTAAATTCTTACCTTAGTTCTCGATTTTGAAGAAGATTCCTAAGTTGTTTTTGTTCCTGATTTATGATATAGATCATAAATGGTATATTTCAGAGCTGAGATGGATTTTAGAGGATTATTTTGTCTAAACCCTCTCTCAAATGTGGAATCCCATTTTTAGTACCATGAAAGATGCTTATTGTCTCATTATACTACAAATAGTTGAATTTATGGATGGCATGGCTTTGTTTTGCGATAGCGATCGCGGTTTCAGTGATAATATTTGGCTGGAAAAAGGGAATCATCTACTAAAAATCAAATTGTCTTAAAGTCAGGGTCTGTGTTGAGCTCAGGATCTGCATGAGGTTCTCTCTCTCCCTTTCCCTCTGGCCCTCCCCCTGCTCTCTCTCTCTCAAATAAATCAATAAAAAAAATCTCAAATTGTCTCCAAGTGATCTTTAATTTAGGGTTCAATTCTAGCATGTGTTACATAATTTTGTAGTTCAGGCATATTCATTTACCTATTTATGGGGAAATATGATTTATCAAATAATTTCTGGAACTAAAAGTCGAGTGTTTCAAATTTAAGCTAAATGCAGCCTCTTATAAAATGTGAAATTGAAAAAAAGATGATAGATGATTGTTTCATGGACAAGAAAGAGTATGACAAGAGAAAGAAAAAATAGTGTTCTATTAGGAGAGAGGCCAACACCATCTTATTTAAAGTTTATCCTAAATGTTACCTGTGATATCAGAGGTACCTTCTGGCAACTTCTCATTTCTTTCGGGTAAGCTGAGGGACCATCAGGAGGCTTGTCATGAGGGACTCCACACTAAGTAAAGCAGAGGAAAAGGAGTGCAGTGTCTTTATAAAAGGGCAAAAACATGGTATTTACTTTGAATCTGCAAACTTAGGCCCACCCAAGGCTGATTTCAAATGTCACTTATGCAAGTACACGATTATGTGCATATCTAAAAAATTAGATTCTGGGTTTCATAGAAGTATTACTTCACTGACTAGAAGAAAAGGAAAGCTTCTTCAAAATTTTTATTCCGATAAGATTTTGGAAGTCACATTATTGCTACTCTATGTTTTCATGGTGGTAGAGATAAAGAAATAGACTACAAAGCCTAAGGAAAACATTTCTAAATCCACCAAGCAAGCTGCACCCTGATTACAGGCACTGAATATTGTTCTTGGGCAAAAAACAAAACAAAACAAAACAAAACCCCAAAAAACAAAACAATGGATAAGCATTTGAAGTTTCCCCTTCTCCTATTTGTTAATGTTTTTCATTTTTGAGCATATGAAACATTACTGTAGTTCCAAGGGACAGAACTGTACAAAAAGGCATTCTCAAAGTAGTAACACTTTCACCCCACCCATTCCTCCCATGTGTTTCCCCAATTGCAACAATCGCTGGCTTCTCCTTCCTGTATTTCTTTTTGAGCAAATGAAGAGACACATGTATATTTCCTTATTTCCTCTTAATTTTTATAAAAGGTGTCAAATTACAGGTAATCGTTAACAATATATCCTAGAAATTTCACCACTTCAGTTTGTAGAGATTTTCCTCCTCCTTCTTAGTGCTCCCACATGTAGATGGATGTATTGTGCTTTATTCCATCATTCTCCATTGTATGAACAGTTAGGCTGCTTTTATATAAAAGTTGTTTAGTTTTTCCTTTGGATTTTGAATTCTGCAGTAGATTTAAATATAATGTAAAAATAGATCCTGTCCTTCAAACTGTGTGACACAACAAATGTCACAAGCCATTTCATTTTTGTTCTGGTCTTACTTTGCTAGAGCTTCCATCGTAGAGGTATTGTTATATTTGTCCTGTTTTTTTTATGAGCTACTGTGACCTCTGTATTGATATCTGCCTGTTAATTTGCTGGTATCTGCAGACTGAAGAAGGAAATAGAGAAGGAGAAGGAGAGAGTCTTGCTGATTGTTGTGAGAATCCATACAGACTAAATTTACTTGATATTGTGTTTATAAAACAACACCCAACTGGTTATCTGGAGTTTGAGTTGATTACATTTCAGATATTTTTCACATATGGAAAATGTGACTTTCCTTTAGTCTGAAAAAATGTTAGGCTTCCTTATTGGGACAACTTCTAGCAGATTATTTCAGAACCTTTAGGGATGTGTCCGAATGGAGTAGAAATTTCTCTACAGTTCATGTTGTGAACTAGTTAACTTACTAGCAGGGCTATCATTAAGAGCATATACCAGTTGTAAATCTACTGAGTAGGCAAAAACTGATACGGACCCACTCAAATTTTTACTGGGTCTTCAGACTAAACAGTGGTGCATATTTATTAAAATTTGCATGAAAGTATCTAAAGTAGAAAAAATATGCATTAATATTTGAATATAATTAAGTTATACCACAGGGGCACCTGGGTGGCTTGGTTGGTTGAGCTATCAACTCTTGATTTCAGATCAGGTCATGATCTCAGGGTCCTGGGGTTGAGCCACCTGTGGGCTCTGTTCTCAGCTGGGAGTCTGCTTGAGGATTCTCTCTCTCCCTCTCCCTCTGCTCCCCCTGTCATTTTCTCTCTCTAAAATAAATAAACCAATCTTTAAAAAAAAGTCATGCCACAGAGAGAAACCAATATACAGTATAAGCAATGAAAAAGAAATTGTAAATTTAGGAAATGTAAGCATTAGAATGTATGTTCAACAAGAAGACTGTTGTCAAGATGAATGCAAATGGCAGGGAAGAGATCCTTATGCAGTATAGAAATGCATCAGGGTTTCTTTGGTGCTGACCTAGAAGACTGACTATGTGTGGTCTGTGAAGGTCTGTTTTCTACAAACAAATGCTCTCTGGGGAGACAGAAACAATTCATGAGGATTACAGCACTTATGACCTAATATGAAAGGTTTTGCTGTAATATACATTCTAATTGTACCAGTTAACTTCCATGAAGCCTAAAATCCAGTAAAAAGGGGTGCTTGTTTGCATTTTTGAGTATCTGATCCCTGGGAAGGTATAAAGTTGCCATTTTGATTTTATGTTGCTATTTATTTTACTTTGTAATGAAAATTTTGGGGTTCCTAATGGCATAGATATAATTACTTATTTTTAATTACTTTATTTGATATATATTTAATATATTTAATATAATTTCTTATTTTAAAACTTTTTTTGCTGTTCTGTTGTTTTAGGATATATCCTTTTAGGGAGATACAATAAAAACGTAATGATTTTTGTTTTCAGATTACTTGAAATAATTATTCTCTGTATACTTATGATACCAACTTGACTGAAAGTTAACTTCAATTCCAGCAATTGCACTTCTAGTTATATACCTAAAAAAAAAATTAAAAGCAGTATTAAGCAGATATTTCTACACTCATGTTCAAAGAGTATTATTCCCAATTGCCAAATGGTAGAAACAACCCAAGATCCCATAGACCATTGTATAGAGAAAAAATAAAATGGCATACACATACAATGGAATATTATTTAATTTAAAAAAGGAAGGAAATTCTGACATACGTTACATCATGGATGAACTTTGAGGACATTGTGCTATGTGACATCAGTTAGCTACAAAAGGACAAATATTGTATGATTCCATTTACATGAGGTACCTATAACAGTCAAATTCACAGAGACAAAAAGCAGAACAATGGTTACCAATGACTGTGGAAGGTGGAATGGGGAGTTATTGTTTGAGTACAGAGTTTCAGTTTGGATGATGAAAAGTTTTACAGATGGATAATGGTGATGGTTGCAAAACAATATGAATATATTAATGCACTGAACTGTACACTTAAAAATGGTAAAAATGGTAATTTTTATGTTATTTTATCACAATGAAAATTAGCTTCATTATTTTTCAGTTTGCTTCCAGTTTTAGAGATTTTGTTTTTCCCTTTTTGATTATTTTTTCATTATAAAACAATCGCATATTCCAAAGTAAAAGTTATTAGGCAAGTTTCTTTTATAGATATACCTCTTGCTTTCATGCCTATCTCTACCCTGTTCCTTTGGTTCCCATAGAAATAGCCATTATATAATTATACTAGTTTTTGGTTTATTCTACTATTGTACACTGCTCTGTACTTTGTCTTTCACTTAAACATATATCTTTAAGGGGCACCTGGGTGGCTCAGTGGGTTAAGCCACTGCCTTTGGCTCAGGTCATGATCTCAGGGTCCTGGGATCAAGTCCCACATCGGGCTCTCTGCTCAGCAGGGAGCCTGCTTCCCCCTCCCCCTCTCTGCCTGCCTCTCTGCCTACTTGTGATCTCTCTGTCAAATAAATAAATAAAATCTTTAAAAAAATATATCTTTGAGATCCTATTCATGACAATTTATATAGATCTTATTCAGTCTCTCTAAAAAAGATTTTATTTATTAGAGACAGAGTGAACAGAAGGGAGAGGGAGAGAGAATCTAAATCAGATTCAATGCTGAGTCCCACATGGGGTTTGATCTCACGACTCTGAGATCATGATCTGAGCTGAAACCAAGAGCCAAACACTCAGCTGACTGAGCCACCCAGGCCCTCTTCAATTAGCTACCTTTTTAAAAAAATTAACATATAATGTATTATTAGCCCCAGGGTACAGGTCTGTGAATCGTCAGGCTTACACACTTCACAACACTCACCATAGCACATACCCTCCCCAATGTCCATAACCCAACCACCCTCTCCACCCCCCCTTCCCTCCAGCAACCCTCAGTCCATTTTGTAAGATTAAGAGTCTCTTATACTTTGTCTCCCTCCTAATCCCATCTTGATCATTTTTTCCTTCCCTATCTTCCAAACCCCCACTTTGCCTCTCAAATTCCTCATACCAGGGGGATCATATGGTAATTCTCTTTCTCTGACTGACTTATTTTGCTCAGCATAATACCCTCTAGTTCCATCCATGTTGTTTCTAATGGCAAGATTTCATTTATTTTAATGGCTGCATAGTATTCCTATATATATATTTGTAGCACATCTTTTTTTTCCCATTCACCTGTTGATGGACATCTAGGTTCTTTCCATAGTTTGGCTATTGTGGAGATTGCTGCTATAAACATTCGGGTGCATGTGCCCCTTTGGATCACTGCATTTATATTAGTAGGATAAATACCCACTAGAGCAATTGCTGGGTTGTAGGGTAGCTCTATTTTCAACTTTTCAAGGAACCTCTGTGCTGTTTTCCAGAGTGGTTGCAGCAGCTTGCATTCCCATCAACAGTGTAGGAGGGTTCCCCTTTCTTTGCATCCTCGCCAGCATCTGTCATTCCCTGACTTGTTAATTTTAGCCATTCTGACTGGTGTGAGGTGGTATGTCATTGTGGTTTTGATTTGTATTTCCCTGAGGCCAAGTGATGTGGAGCACGTTTTCATGTGTCTGTTGGCCATCTGGATGTCTTCTTTGCAGAAATGTCTGTTCATGTCCTCTGCCCATTTCTTGATTGGATTATTTGTTCTTTGGGTGTTGAGTTTGATAAGTTTTTTATAGATTTTGGATACCAGCCCTTTATCTGATATGTCATTTGCGAATATCTTCTCCCATTCTGTCAGATGTCTTTTGGTTTTGTTGACTGTTTCCTTTGCTGCGCAAAAGCTTTTGATCTTGATGAAGTCCTAGTAGTTCATTTTTGCCCTTGCTTCCCTTGCCTTTGGCGATGTTCCTAGGAAGAAGGTGCTGTGGCTGAAGTCGAAGAGGTTGCTGCCTGTGTTCTCCTCAAGAATTTTGATGGATTCCTGCCTCACATTGAGATCGTTCATCCATTTGGAGTCTATTTTCGTGTGTGGTGTAAGGAAAGGGTCCAATTTCATTTTTCTGCATGTGGCTGTCCAATTTTCCCAACACCATTTGTTGAAGAGATTGTCTTTTTTCCACTGGACATTCTTTCCTGCTTTATTGAAGATTAGTTGACCATAGAGTTGAGGGTCCATTTCTGGGCTCTCTATTCTGTTTCATGGATCTGTGTGTCTGTTTTTGTGCCAGTACCATACTGTCTTGATGATTACAGCTTTGTAATAGAGCTTGAAGTTCAGAACTGTGATACCACCAGGTTTGGTTTTCTCTTTTAACATTCCTCTGGCTATTCGGGGTCTTTTCTGGTTCTATATATTTTTAGGATTATTTGTTCCATTTCTTTGAAAAAATGGATGGGATTCTGATAGGGATTGTGTTAAATGTATAGATTGCTTTAGGTAGCATAGACATTTTCAAATATTTGTTCTTCTAATCGATGAGCACGGAACGTTTTTCCATTCCTTTGTGTCTTCCTCAATTTCTTTCATGAGTACTTTATAGTTTTCTGCGTACAGGTTCTTTGCCTCCTTGGCTAGGCTTATTCCTAGGTATCTTATGGTTTTGGGTGCAATTGTAAATGGGATTGAGTCCTTAATTTCTCTTTCTTCTGTCTTGCTGTTGGTGTAAAGAAATGCAACTGATTTCTGTGCATTGATTTTATATCCTGACACTTTACTGAATTCCTGTATGAGTTGTAACAGTTTTGCAGTGGAGTCTTTTGGGTTTTCCACATGAAGTATCCTATCATCTGCAAAGAGTGAGAGTTTGACTTCTTCTTTGCCAAATCAGATGCCTTTCATTTCTTTTTGTTGTCTGATGGCTGAGGCTAGGACTTCTAGTACTATGTTGAATAGCAATGGTGATAATGGACATCCCTGCCGTGTTCCTGACCTTAGCGGCAAAGCTCTCAGTTTTTCTCCATTGAGAATGATATTTGCTGTGGCCTTTTCATAGATAGCTTTGATGATATTGAGGTATGTACCCTCTATCCCTACACTTTGAAGAGTTTTGATCAAGAAAGGATGCTGTACTTTGTCAAATGCTTTTTCAGCATCTATTGAGAGTATCATAAGGTTCTTGTTCTTTCTTTTATTAATGTATTGTATCACATTGATTGGTTTGTGGATGTTGAACCAACCTTGCAGCCCTGGAATAAATCCCACTTGGTGGTGGTGAATAATCCTTTTAATGTACTGTTGGATCCTATTGATTAGTATTTCGGTGAGAATTTTTGCATCCATGTTCATCAAGAATATTGGTCTGTAATTCTTTTTGATGGGATCTTTGTCTGGTTTTGGGATCAAGGTAATGCTGGCCTCAAAAAATGAGTTTGGAAGTTTTCCTTCCATTTCTATTTTTGGGAACAGTTTCAGGAGAATAAGTATTAGTTTTTCTTTAAATGTTTGGTAGAATTCCCCTGGGAAGCCATCTGGCTCTGGGCTCTTGTTTGTTGGGAGATTTTTGGTGACTGCTTCAGTCTCCTTACTGGTTATGGGTCTGTTCAGGTTTTCTATTTCTTCCTGTTTCAGTTTTGGTAGCTTTTACATTTTTAGGAATGCATTCATTTCTTCCAGATTGTCAGATTTGCTGGCATGTAGTTGCTCATATTATGTTCTTATGATTGTTTGTATTTCTTTGGTGTTGGTTGTGATCTCTCCTCTTTCATTCATGATTTTATTAATTTGGGTCCTTTCTCTTTTCCTTTTGATAAGTCTGGACAGAGGTCTATCAATCTTATTAATTCTTTCAAAGAACCAGCTCCTAGTTTCGTTGATTTGTTCTACTGTATTTTTTGGTTTCTATTTCAATGATTTCTGCTGTGATCTTTATTATTTCTCTTCTCCTGCTGGGTTTAGGCTTTCTCTGCTGTTCTTTCTCAGCTCCTTTTGGGGTAGGGTTAGGTTGTGTATTTGAGACCTTACTTGTTTCTTGAGAAAGGCTTGTATTGGTATATGCTTTCCTCTCAGGACCGCCTTTGCTGTGTCCCACAGATTTTGAACAGTTGTGTTTTCATTTTCATTTGTTTCCATGAATTTTTAAAATTCTTCTTTAATTTCCTGGTTGACCCATTCATTCTTTAGTAGGATGTTCTTTACCCTCCATGTATTTGAGTTCTTTCCAACTTTCCTCTTGTGATTGAGTTCTAGCTTCAGAACCTTGTGGTCTGAAAATATGCAGGGAATGATCCCAATCTTTTGGTACCAGTTGAGACCTGATTTGTGACCTAGGATGTGATCTATTCTGGAGAATGTTCCATGTGCACTAGAGAAGAATGTGTATTCTGTTGCTTTGGGATGGAATGTTCTGAATGTATCTGTGATGTGCATCTGGTCCAGTGTGTAATTTAAGGCCTTTATTTCCTTGTTGATCTTTTGCTTAGATGATCTGTCCATTTCAATGAGGGGAGTGTTAAAGTCCCCTACTATTATTGTATTATTGTCAATGTGTTTCTTTGATTTAGTTATTAATTGGCTGCTCCCGTGTTAGGGGCATAGATATTTAAAATCGTTAGATCTTCTTGTTGGACAGAACCTTTGAGTATGATATAGTGTCCTTCCTCATCTCTTATTATAATCTTTGGCTTAAAATCTAATCGATCTGATATAAGGAATGCCACCCCAGCTTTCTTTTGATGCCCATTAGCATGGTAAATTTTTTCCCACCCCTTTACTTTAAATCTGGAGATGTCTTTGGGTTTAAAATGAGTTTCTTGTAGAAGCATATTGATGGATTTTGTTTTTTATCCGTTCTGATACTCTGTGTCTTTTGATTGGGGGCATTTAGCCCATTTACATTCATGGTAACTTTTGAAAGATATGAAATTAGTACTATTGTACTGCCTTAAGGTGACTGTTATTGTATATTGTCTCTGTTCCTTTCTGGGCTACTACTTTTAGGCTCTGTGTTGCTTAGAGGACCCTTTTTTCTATTTCCTATAGGGTTGGTTTGGTGTTTGCAAATCTTTTAGTTTTTTAGTCCTGGAAGCTTTTTCTCTCTCCTTCTATTTTCAATGATAGCCTAGCTAGATATAGTATTCTTGGCTGCATGTTTTTCTCATTTAATGCTCTGAATATATCATGCCAGTTCTTTCTGGCCTGCCAGGTGTCTGTGGATAAGTCTGCTGCCAGTGTAATATTTTTATCATTGTATATTACTGACTTCTTGTCCTGGGCTGCTTTCAGGGTTTTCTCTGTCACTAAGACTTGTAAGTTTTACTATTAGATGACGGGGTGTGGACCTATTTTTATTGATTTTGAGGGGGATTCTCTGTGCCTCTTGGTTTTTGATGCTTGTTCCCTTTGCCGTATTAAGGAAATTCTCTACTATAATTCACTCCAATATACCTTCTACCCCTCTCTCACTTTTTTCTTCTTCTAGAATGCCAATTATTCTAAAATTGTTTCATCTTATGGTATCACTTATCTCTTGAATTCCCCCCTCATGGTCCAGTAGTTGATTGTCTCTTTTTTTCAGTTTTATTCTCCATCATTTGGTCTTCTATATCACTAATTCTACTTCTGCCTCATTTGTCTTAGCATTAAGAGCCTCTATTTTTTTTAAAAACGATTTTTATTTATTTATTTTTCACAGAGAAAGAGATCACAAGTAGACAGAGAGGCAGGCGGGGGGGAGGGCGGGGGGGGGGAAGCAGGCTCCCTGCCCAGCAGAGAGCCTGATGCAGAGCTGGATTCCAGGACCGCTAAGATCACAACCTGAGCTGAAGGCAGAGGCTCAACCCACTGACCATCCAGGCACCCGAAGAGCCTCCATTTTTGATTGACCTTAGTAATAGCTTTTTTGATTTCAACTTGGTTAGATTTTAGTTCTTTTAATTCTCCAGAAAGGGCTTTTATTTCTCCCGATAAGGTTTTTCTAATATCTTCCATGGCTTTTTCGTGCCCAGCTAGCACCTTGAGAATTGTCATTCTGAACTCTACATCTGACATATTACCAATGTCCATATTGATTAGGTCCCTAGCCTTCAGTACTGCCTCTGCCTCGTGTCCTTTTTTTTTGTGGTGAGTTTTTCTGCCTTTTCATTTTATCCAGTTAAGAATATATGAATGAGGGAATAAATACTAAAAGGGTGGCTAAGACTCAGAAAAATGTACACTAACCAAATCAGAAGACAGCCCAAATCAGGGGGAAAAGAAGGAAGTTTCAAAAAAATTTTAAAAAATTAAAAATAGATATATATTAGATTGCTGAATGGAACAGAGCCACCCAGTTGATTTTGGGTGTATTTTGGTCTTTTAGAAGAAACTACCTTCCAAAATTAAAGAAAGAAAAAAATATATATACAAAAATTAGGATAAACACGATGAAGGGATGGAATATGACTGTGAAGGTGAAAATTAAAAATACTTTCTAAAAAAAGGAATTGATAAGATGAGTTGGTTGGAAAAAGAAAGAAAAAGAAAGTGGAGAGAATTTGCACAGGCTGCAGAGTAGAACGATGCCCCATGCTAGAATTAGGGTATATTTTGATCTATTAGCAGAAATTGTACCCCAGAATTTTTTTGAAGAAAAAACCCTATATGAATGCAAAAAATAAAGTTAGATGCAATGAAGAGTAAAATATGACTATAACAATAAAGGTTTAAAACGATTTTTTTAAAAGAAAGGTCTTGTTAAGATAAAATAGTTACAAAACGTTTAAAGAGGAAAGAGGAAAAGCTAAAAAAATTAGAATAAGAAAAATTAAGAAAATTTAATTAACTTTTTAAGACTAAGGAATCATGTAGAGAAAGTCATGAATTCCATGCTTTGCTTTCCCCTCCTCTGGAATTCCGCTGTGCTCCTTGATCAGTGAGCTTGGTCTTGGCTGGATGTTCTTACTGATTTTCTGGGGGAGGGGCCTGTTGTGGTGATTCTCAAGTGTGTTTGCCGGAGGCGGAATTGTGCCGCCCTTACCAGGGGCGGAGCTAAGTAATCTGCTAGTGTTCACTTTTAGGAGCTTTTGTTCCCTGAACGCTTTCTGTAGAGTTCTGAAGGACAGGAATGAAAATGGCTCCCTCCCAATTTCCAGTCCAGAGGAGCCAAGAGCTTGGGGCCCCAGTCCTCAGTGCTTCCTCAGAGAGAAGTGCTCAATCCCTCCTGTCTCCTTGGTCTCCGGCTGCACTCGGGCTCACTTGGCCTGTGACTGAGCATTTCTGTTTCTGGCACACAGCCCCATTTGGAGTCTCCAAACCCAGCAGATTCCTGTTTCCAGCGGAGGAAGGTGAGTCTCTTGGATCTGTCTCTTGTGGGGTCCCTCCTCAAAGTACAGTGGCCTGACTCTGCTGTGGATCACCCCAAGCTGAGAGCTCACTCTTTGGCTCTATTTCTGTAGCTGACTTCCTGGATCTGATACCTGCGAACTCTGCTATACTCAGATACCCCTGATCCTTCTGTGACCCTGTGGGACCTGAGCCCATACTGTCCCCATGAGGGCTCCACCCCCACTCTGGAGCAACGTCCCTTAGCAGAACAGACTTTTAAAAGTTCAGATTCTGTGCTCCATTGCTCCACTGCTTGTGGGAGCTGGCCCCTCCCCCCATGGTCTATCTTCCTGTCACTTCAGATTCACTTCTCCACATGTCCTGTCTTTCAGAAAGTGGTCGATTTTCTGTTTCTAGAATTGCTGCTCTTCTTCTCTTCTATCTCCTGTTGGGTTTGTAGGTATTTGGAATAGTTTGATAACTGTCTAGCTGAACTCCTGTTTCCTGATGTCATCTCAGTCTGCTACTCCTCTGCCATCTTGATTCCTTATTCAGTCTTTTTAAAAATTGTTTTATAGTACTCCATTGTATGGAGATAGAAAATGGGGGAAAGGAAGGTAAGCTATGTTTTGAGTGCTAATTATCAGCTGTTGTTCTGTGTATATTCACATGTTCATTTTATGTAATCTTTTAGGTATGTGTTATACCTATCTCTTAGGTGAAGAAATAAGCTTGGAGAGATTAGGAAACTTGCCAAAACTCCCATAGTAAGAAAAGAGAATGGGGACTTGAACTTGGGTCTGAATTAATTCCATAATCTATACTCTTCCCTCTCTATAACTAGAGCCAGGCAAATCTTGGTTTAGAAGGTAATGGAAGCAAGGTAAAGTCCAGCAACTCAGTTGACATCCATGGAGACCTGCACAAAGAAAGAATATAATAACCAGGGAATCACAGCAATAAGAAACTACACTCCAGGATCTTGGATGGTTTTGTCATTAGAGAAGTTTGTCAACAAGTAGCAGGGACTACTATTTTGGGCTTAGACTCAGGGTGCTGTTTTTGGTGCTGGGAAGGAGACTGTCAAGAATAAGAAGGCCCAGACTGTAAGTCAGTCTGGGCACTTTTGTTAGAACCAATATCATCTCAGAATGTAGGGAGGCATGAAGATAGAAAGCTGGATTGTACCCATTGGCCTGGGCTGGAGCTGGTCACATCACTTCTACACTGGGTCAGTGTCAGCCTGGGAGACTCACGGATAGTAGAGAATTGGATAGGCTGACATCTGACTCCTAGTAAACTTCCCGCTGACAGGAACCCAGCACCAGTTTTCTTCAGGTCTTCAAATCTGGAGTCTGAAGCTAGTCTCTTGGGTTTAGAGTAGGACTATATAGCTTTCTAGGGATAAGAAGGGCTACTGTGATTATATTAGGGTTCTTCAGAGAAATGGAACCAATAGGATATATGGACAGGTGGATAGACAGATGGATGGATAAATAGATATTTATTAAAAGGAATTTGTTCACACAATTATGGAGGCTGTCAAGTTCAGAATCTGCAGGGTGTGCTGGCAGGCTGGAGACGGAGGAGATCAAATGTTCCAGGCTGAATCTGAAGGTGGTCCACTGTAGAACCAGGAAGAGCTGATTTTGCATATGAAGTCCAAAGACAGTCTACTGGAGAATTCTTTCTTGCTTGGGGTTGGCTAGACTTTTTGTTCTATTCAGGCCTTCAGCTGAGTGACGCCCATCTACATTATGGAGGGCAATTTGCTTTACTCAAAGTCCACCAATTTAAATGTTAATTTCATCCAAACATGCTCAACAGAAATACCCAGAATGATGTTTGACCAAATATCTGGGCACCTCATGGTCTAACCAAATTGACCTATAATATTAACCACTATAGTGATTTTGGTTGTTAAGTGAATTCCATCATTCACTATTTAAAGAATAAAATGAAAAAAAGGGTTTAAAATCAATGAGTAGATGCTGATCCTCAAATCAAAATCCTAGAATATTAGTAGTGAAGGAACATTGGAGAGGATTTATTTTAGCTGTTTATTTTGCAAATGAGAAAACCTAGGCCCTGGGTGGTTAGATGAATTGCTGAAGATCTCACATCCATTCATTAAATTAAATAAAGAAATGTTGATTGAGTCTTTTCCATGTGTCAGGTGCTGTGCTAATCACTGGCCATACAATGGTGACCAAAACAGACATCATCCAGCTTTTATGAAGTTTTTTGAGGAAGGGACACTTAAGTTGAGACATCAGGATAAGCAGGAGTTAATAAGGAGTGGTGGATCAGGGACAAGATGAGGGAATCATTTTTCATGCACAGGGATCTACGTGTGGGCAGGCACTGAGGTGGGAAGGAGTTGAGTAACACTGAAGAGCTGAGAGAAGTTCCGAATAAATTGAAAGAGGCAGTTAAAAGACTTGATGATGCTGTTTACATTGTACCTTCTCCTAAAGATAATAATTTTTTTTCCCCACAGCTATTTCTTTTTCAAAGTGCTTAGCGGTCTTTGAGTAGTCAGTCTCACGGCCCAAAGAGAGCAGGTGCCATTATTGGTATCTAGTGACTAGAGGAGTTAAGGCATTGTACATTCCAATGCCTTGCCCAAGGCCACTGAAAAATTAAGATTAGAGAAACTAGAATTAAAAGTCACAAGGGAAGGGTTGACTTCTCTGAGACAATCATGGGAAAGGAACTTATTTCTTCTGGAAATTTAAATAGTCATCTTAGAAGATTCAATGAAATCAGAGTGCAAAAATAGGCCTTCTCCCTGTCCCTCAGCACAACAATAATTTAGCAGCAATTATGATAATGATTGCTAAATGATTTGTGTGCTGATCAGGCTAGGAGTTCCCAGGGCTGAGTTCCCATATCACCCTCCTCAGCTCCCTGTCTTTGATTTGCTTAGGGCCAGACCCTGACTTCATTTCTGTAGGTCTCCAGCCAGGAATTCCTATTGCTCTGAGCCATCCAGCCCCATGCAGTGTTGGAGTGAATACACTGGAAGTGACCTGATGCAACTCCCTCATTAGGAAGTCTCTGAAAAATCATGTGCTTGGCAATTTATTGTTGGATGGATGTTTCTGTTATTTTTTTAGATTTTATTTATTTATTTGACAGAGATCACAAGTAGGCAGAGAGGCAGGCAGAGAGAGAGAGGGGAAAGCAGGCTCCCTGCTAAGCAGAGAGCCCAATGCAGGGCTTGATCCCCAGGACTCTGGGATCATGACCCTAGTGGAAGGCAGAGGCTTAACCCATTGAGCCACCCAGGTGCCCCTGGATGTTTCTGATAAACAACAGTCCCTTTCCCTGTCTATTTCTATGATTTACATTTACCTGTGGTTTTTCTGAATGTATTGAAAACATTTAACTTTTATCATTCTTTAATTTTTAATAGTCTTATGATTGTCACTTAATTAAGCTTTAATAGGGTCTACTGAAAAGAGAGAAACCAATGCTAACTGGTAGGTTGTTCTGTTTCATTATGTCTGACAAGTCAGAGAAATAAAGAAAAGGGAAAATGTTTATGTCTTCTGGAAGATGTATGACATGTAATGGGCTTGGACTTTGCTTGTCCTGGGAACAGGGATAATTTTTCAAAGCCACAAGATGTTCAGATGTCATTCAAATGTTCCTGTTGCAACTAATGTGTGTCTGTGATTGCTCTGAGTCAGTTTTCAGTGTTTACGAATTCATTTTCAAATGGGGTGGAAAGTTCTGCCCGCCCTGGTTGATATAGTGGAAAGAGGGTGGGCTTTGGAGAAGGAGAGACCTTAATTCAAGTCTTGGTGTGAGAGTCCCCTGGTCGTATGATTGCCCATGTGTCACTTAACCTCTGATCTCTGTTTCTTTATAAGTTAAGTGGGGATAATACTTTCCTCCCTGGGGTTTTCTTGTGGATTAAGTGTAATGTGAAAACCCCTGACACTACCCTAGCTCTCCTTGCCAATTCTTCTAACAGTTTCCCTGGAAGTTTGCCACTCAAGTCTCAAGCCTGAGAGTAGCTAAAATATAGAAAAATGTGGTGATTTGTTCACTCATTATAATCATATTCAAACATCACATTTTGTTTTTTTAGGACTTAGAAAAGTACACAAGAATTATTAAAGCAAGACATCTATATCATCCTTTCAGTGTTTTGAAATGATTTCATTTTTCATATTAAAAGCAATTTGAAGAACAGCAAATGTGCCACAATTAAAGAAAATTGACATGGATCATAATTTATTTAAAATTCCTTTTTAGGCTAAGAGTCAAGGACAAGTGAATTCTCATATATTTTTATCCAAACCACATTCAGAACTTGATTCGTATCTCTCTGTTAACTTCTATTATCTGTACTTGATATTCATATCCATAAACCCTTCTCTTGTTCTTTTTCCAAGTGAAACTAATTCAGAATCTTAAGGGGTATCCTTGTTGAAACTGCATAGAAACTATTTCCAGTGTGGAGTGAACAGTTCAGATGGCTTATTGACATATATAAGAGAAGAACTGAAATGCAATGGTAATAATAAGAGAATGATTCCTTATATGTTTCAGAACTTTGTGTTACTCAAGATGTACTCATATATTATTTAATTGCTCCTTGAAATGACTCTGAGAGGTTCTCCCATTGTACAAAAAGCATTTAAAGGGTGAAAGCCACCAAGCTTGTTTTCTGAGGCTTGTATCATTTTGATGCCCAAACCAGGCAAGATAATGCAAGAAAAAGAAAATTATTGCCCTTCCACTTATGAATATAAATGCAAAGATCCTAAATGATGACTTTGTTTTTTTTCTTTCTTATTGAAACATACCTTATAGAGAAGTACAACTTATAGAGAAGTACATAATCTTTAGAGCACAGTTCAAGGACCTTTTGTATCCATGCACACCAATGTAACCTTAGATCAGGGTATGAAACAGATCTAGAGCCCAGCAGTTCCCTCATACCATCTCCCAGTTAATATAAATGGAACCATATGATTTTTATTGTGTGTTTCTGACCTATTTTGTTTCACATTATGTCTATGAGATTCATTCATGTTGTTCTATATGTGGTAGATTTTTCATTGCTGTGTATTATTCTATTGTATGGTGACACCACTATTTATTCACTCTACTTTGATGTGTATTTGGGTTATTTTAAATTTTGGGTGCTTATAGGCAAAGTATCCATGAATATTTAAAAAAAAAGATTTTATTTATTTATTTGAGAGAGAGTAAGAGAGAGAGAGCATGGGTGGGGGGAGGTCGGAGGGAGAAGCAGAGAGGGGAGCCTGATGTGTGGCTCAATCCTGGCTCCAGAATCATGACCTGAGCTGAAGGCAGATGTTTAAATGACTGAGCCACCCAGGCCCCCCTCCATAAATATTCTTGTAAATATGTTTTATAAGTATTCATTTCTTTGAGGGTGTGAACCCATAAATGGAACTTCTGAGTCATAGCGTATACAATTTCCTAAAGCAGTTCAACCAATTTACACTCCCACTATTGTATGAGAGTGTATACAGTTGCCCCACATCCTCCTCTCAGAGTATCTTGGAATTTTCAATCCTTTTAGTCTTAGTAATTATGGTGGAGTAATTGTGTCTCATTTCAACTTTAATCTCCATTTCCCTAAAGATTAATGATGGCTAATAAAGTTGAGCTTCTGTAATATGCTCATTAGCTGTTTGGATATTCTTTTATGAAGTGCTTGTTCAAATATTTGCACATTTAAAAAATTGAGTTGTTTGTCTTTTTCTTATTGATTTGTAGGAGTATTTTTATTGGAGTTACCTATCCTTTGTTGGATATATGGGTTGGGAATATATTTCCCAGTCTATGATTTTCCCTTTTACTCTCTTAATAGTATCTTTTGATGAACAGAAGTTCTTAATTTTAATGAAGTCCAATTTATCAATCTTTTTTTTAATGATTAGTGCTTGTGGGTATTGTTGGAGAAATTGTCTCCCACTCCAGAGTAATGAAGATATTCTCTTATGTTATCTTTTAGAAGTTCTGTTGTTTTATCTTTCACATTTAGGCTCTATGCTCCATCTTAATTTTCATGCATGTGTGAGATGGAGATTAGGGCTTACTTTTTCCAAGTGGATATCCAACTGACCCAGCACCATTTACTGAAAAGACTATTCTCTTCCCACAGAAATTCAATAGTGCCTCTTTTTGTAAAGCAGGTAACTGTATATGTGTGGATTGTTTCTGGACCCTGTTCTGTTTTGGCCAATATGTTCATCTTTGCATTAGTTTTTCATTTTCTTAATTGTAACTTTACAATAAGTTGTGATGCATGATAGTATAAGCCCTCCAGCTTCTTCAGATCGCTTAGTTTTTTTTAGGTCCTTTGTATTTTCACATAAAGTTTAGAATCAGCTTGTCAACTTCTAAAAAAAAAAAGCCTTCCTGGTATTTTGATTGAGATTCCATTGCCTTCTATAACGATTTAGGGAGAATTGACATCTCAAACTTTATTTTTATTTTTACTTTTTTAGTAATCTCTAAACCCATTGTGAAGCTCCAACTCACAGCCATGAGATCAAGAGTTGAATGGTCTTCCAACTGAGCCAGCCAGGTGCCCCTCACAATTTTCTTTAAGAAGAAAAGGGTTTTGGTAAAGTTTAACCCCTATTTATGGCAATATTTTAGTAAATAAGAGAAATGTATATGGAAGCATAGATGTCTATGACTATAGAAGTTAACCTTAAAAAAAGGCATTTTCCAGCCAGATGTTAAAACATACTACTCTGTACTCCAGGAACCAAACTGAGGATTACAGAATGGAGTGGTGGAAGGATGGGGTAACCAGGTGATGGGCATTAAGGAGGGCATGTGTGGTGATGAGCACTGGGTGTTATACACAACTAATGAATCATTGAACACTACATCAAAAACTAATGATGTACTATGTGTTGGCTAACTGAACATAATAATAATTAACCACAGTACTATACCATGCCCACCCATTAAATGTCATGCATTCCCCCACCTTCATTCTTCCCTCACCCAAAACACCTGACAATAGCAAGTGCTGGAGAGGATACAGAGCAACATTCACACACTGCCATTGGGAATGCAAACTGGTGGGGCCATTTTGGAAAACAGAAGTTCAGCAGTTTCTTATAAATCCAACATACTTAATAAAAGTACCTCACTCCTAGATATTTAGTTCAAAGAAATGAAAACTTACATTCACTCAAAACCTATAAATTAGTTAATTATATTATTAAATTAGTTAATAATTAGTTAATATTTATGGCATTTTACTTAAAATCACCCAAAACTGGAAATAGCTCAGATATCCTTCAGCTGGTAAATGGATAAACAAACTCTGGTATATAAATTCTCTGGAAGACTGGGAATCCTACTGAGCAAGAATAAAGAATATGCTATAGATTCATGAAAAAAATACATGGCTGGATCTCAAATACATTTTGCTAAATGGAAGAAACCATACTCAATTTGCTAATACCTTTTTTTTTTAAAGATTTTATCTATTTATTTGACAGAGATTACAAGTGGGCAGAGAGGCAGGCAGAGAGAGAGAGGAGGAAGCAGGCTCCCTGCTGAGCAGAGAGCCCGACTCAACTTGGAGCTTAATCCCTGGGCCCTGGGATCATGACCCGAGCCAAAGGCAGAGGCTTTAACCTACTGAGCCACCTAGGCGCCCACTAATACTGTTTGATTCCATCTATATGACATCTGGAAAAGGTGAACAGTAAAATGAAAACAAATCAGTGGGTAACAGGGACTGGAAGTAGAGCCAAGGGTGACTACAAAGGGACAAGACTAATATTTCAGTTGATGGGGCTGTTCTGTATCATGACTATAGTGGTGGATACATGACTCTATGCATTTGTCAAAACAAGAAAAATTGTACACACCAAAGTCTGAATTATACTTTACATAAATAAAAAATAATTCAGTGAAAAAAATAAAAAAACACTACGAAGTCATAATAATAAAATATGGTATTGATTTAAGAGTAGACAGATAAGTGAACAGAAGAGAGAGCTCAAAGACCAAGTTCAATAGAAAATTGGGCAAAAGGTATGAGTGAACATTTTTTAGAAGAGGAAACCCAAAAGGCTTACAAGTATTACATACGGGTGATACTCAAATTCATTTGAAATCAGGGAAGCGAAAATAAAGAAGCCATGAAAGTTTTGAAAGTATTTAGTCAGATTAACTATATGCATCCTCTGTGGTCCAGTAAACCGATTCCTGCATATCTAATGCAAAGGAGTTCCCACAGAACAGTAAGGGAATACTGCATTATTATTTCCGTGGTGGGGAGTTGGAAGTAGCTTAGTGTTCTGCAAAGTGGAGAAGCTAAATGTAGTGAGTGCACACCATAAAGTATTAGATGTCCTTTAAAAACAACAGCTTAGGGGCGCCAGGGTGGCTCAGTGGGTTAAAGCCTCTGCCTTCGGCTCGGGTCATGATCTCAGGATCCTGGGATTGAGTCCCGCATCGGGCTCTCTGCTCAGCAAGGAGCCTGCTTCCCCCTCTCTCTCTGCCTGCCTCTCTGCCTACTTGTGATCTCTGCCTGTCAAATCAATAAATACAATCTTTAAAAAAAAATAAAATAAATAAAAACAACAGTTTAAATGTGCACATGGGTAAGTGGATGTGGTTTAAAAAACATAGTAAAACATAGTGCTCAGTGAAAAAAGCAAGTTTGAAATGAAAGAAAGCACTCTTGGTAACAATATCAGTTACGGGCATTAAACATTCTGCCTACAGAACGGAAATATATTTTACAAGAACGTACAGAGAAGATGATGCCCTTTAGATGCATGAAAGTGGTTGCTTATGAAGGAGGGGAATGGGAGTGGGATATGGGGCTTAAAGGAAAAAATTAAACAAGCTGGGGTATTTCATGCACCTTGATTGTGTGTTCACTGAACCGAGGCATGGATTAACTCAACCAACTGGACAAGCATCATTCTGTACCTGATAGTGAACAAGGCTCTGTGGACACAGAGGTGAATTGGACATTATCAGCTATCGGAGAAAAATAAACAAATACATTCAATAGAACATGGCAAGTGCCCTGGATATTATGAGAGCTTCGATGAGGGATGCATCATCTATCCCGGAAATGTTTCTATTAGGTGAACACCAAACAGAATTTGGAGGGACAAGTGGGAAGTAGTCAGGAAAAGGAAAGGGTATCTTAAGAAAAAATTATTATTCACTGCCTTTTTATTTTTGAAAAATCTTAAGGGAAAAAACCCCTAAGAATTAAAAAAGAAAATAAACCAACAAAACTCTCAGAAAATACCAAGAATAATATCATAAATTTGCTTATATATCCATGATCTAAAAATTGACAACTGTAGCATATTTACTTAATCATTAAAATTATTTTATTATAAGGATGCCTGGGTGGCTCAGTTGGTAAAGCCTCTGCCTTTGGCTCAGGTCATGATCCCAGGGTCCTGGGATGGAGCCCCGTATCAGGCTCCCTGCTTGGAGGGAAGACTGCTTCTCCCTCTCCCACTCCCCCTGCTTGTGTTCCCTCTCTTGCTGGGTCTCTGTCAAATAAATAAATAAAATCTTAAAAAAAAACGAGTTGCGGGACGCCTGGGTGGCTCAGTGGGTTAAAGCCTCTGTCTTCGGCTCAGGTCATGATCCCAGGGTCCTGGGATTGAGCCCTCTGTCTGGCTCTCTGCTCAGCGGGGAGACTGCTTCCCTTCCTCTCCCTCTGCCTGTTTCTCTGCCTACCTGTTGTGATTTCTGTCTTTCAAATAAATAAATAAAATCTTAAAAAAAACCCCAAAACAATTGTATAGTATTTCCATCATAGATGGACTTAATCAAATATGACATTTTACTATGCTATACAACCATCAAATATTATATTTTATTTATCCAATCTCAATTTATGATGTTTAAATTACTTATAGTTTTTGCTATTATAAATAATGCAGCAATAAACTTCTTGTATGCATCTCCTTGGGTGTAATACATAGAATTCCTAGGCCATACACCATGTTAATTTTCAATTTTATAACCCATTTCATGATGGCATTGGAATTCTAATTCCTTCACATCCTTAAGTAACATATATTGCCACACTTAAAAGCAATAGAGATGATCATTTTCATTTTAATCTTTTTGACTGGATAATTTAATAAACTAGCTTGGAAGACTCTTAATAGGTCTCTCTCTCTTTTGTAAATTGCATATACTGAACATATCAATCAAATTTGAAAAATATCCTATTTCAAGTGATTCCAAGAGAAACAAGGAAATGGATAACAATGAATCACAGAAATTCTTATGTTTAAAAGCACAGGGTAAGCACATGTAAGGTGCCTCATTCGTTTATATGATTATTGGTAGAATGTCATCAGAAAAGACATAAGAAAGGCGAACGATTTTATCTTCTAAGTTATAGACCCAACAACTACTTTATGGTGAATAAATATATGTAGAAAAGAAGGAAAAAGATACACATGCCCAGAAAATGATTATAATCTAATCACAATGAATTCAAATTCACACCCGTTAACATTTTGGTGTTTAGCTTCCACTCTTTTTTGTTTTGCAACACAGTATGTACTGACCATCAAAATAATAAAGCCACAGTCTTTGGCCCATCCTTCTTTAGCTTTATGTTTTCCCATGTTTTTACTGTTTTCTCTTGCCTTGACATAAAGTTATATGTGAGCACAAGGAAAGTCATAAGCTTGTCATCTTACACTGCTCTCTTCTCTACAAAATTCCTCTGGAATGTTGCTTTGGTAATCATCACAGTCCATATTGCCTTCTAATTACTTAGGCATGTGTCTCTTGTCCTTATTTAGACTTTAAGGCAGAAAGTGCCCTTTAGTTTTTCTCACCTCCCCCTGTGGCTCCCACTATGTACAGTGACTTGCTTAACACACACACTCTTTTCTTAAAGGCATTTACTATCTAAATATTTGCTATGAATAAATGAGTATCAGAGATGAGGAAAGGAACAACTTTCATTAAACTTAATATCCCAGTGTTAGCTTTGTTACATACTGTAGTTATTATGGAAAATTTTGGTATCTCTCCTATAAATTGTTAAAGTTCTTAAGGGCAGGGACTATATTCAACCTTGTATGCATTTATTAAATATTTATTGAACAAATATTTATGTGTAAGATATTGTGATGATGTGGGGATGTGGTGAGATTACACAAACAGAATCTATGTAAACAAGACATGGTTTTGGCCCTAGTTTGTCAATTAGCTGGGTTGTGGAAGGTAAGCATATATTTTTCATTTTGTCTAAGTGAATGGGAGGGACTAACATTTAGAAAGCATCTAGTATGGCACTTAGCTAGAGTACATATTATTGTGCCTATTTTATATTTTAGGAAACTGAGGTTTTAAGAAATTTATCAAGGGCCAACCCTTAGGTTTGTCTGATTCCAAAGCCCAATCTTTCCCATTTGGAAATAGGGATTCCAGAAACATACACAGAATGAGTAAACATTGGAAGCACATGAGCCCTGTATTACTCACTATGTACATCATAGTACATTGAGGAAAGAAGGGATAAACCAAAGACATTTCCTTTTTTTTTTTTTTTTCTTTCACTCTGAGTCTCAGACCAAGATTTGGCTATTCTTGGCTACTAAATGTTTCCTTCAGGCAGCATCAGTCTCCTGCCTGGTCTGTGTTCTCTTCTCTTTCCCAGAAAAAATGACATTTAAATTAGGTTGAGCAGTGGTCACCTGGTAGTCTAGGAAGTGTGTAGAAGGTGTGCCGAGACCTGAAAGGTGTGGCTCGACCTTCGGTTCAAGGTTATAAGTGGAGGACAATAAGTGAGGCTCCCAAAGTCGTTAGAGCGTGTAGCCTTTTAACAAAATCTACCGACACACCTGGCCCCAGAACTCAGCCTGTGGTGGTGTAGCTTGAGCCTCGCCCAAGGGGGCTGGGCCAGTGGAGGCTATACCTGCACTGGCCAGGCTGAGGTTGAAGCCCTGGGTGACTTTAGTCTAGGAAAATATAGAATTCTCTGCCTGATCTATCTGGAGTGCAGGATTTTTCTAAATTGTCTTTTCAGAAACATTCTCTTTTTGTGATTTATTCCTCAAGGTGGGGACACTTTTCCCGACTTTGCACAAAGTCTCAGTTGGACAGATTTCTGTCCTCCCTGGTATTGTTTAGAAATTCCCGTACTCTTAGAATTCCACTGATCTCAGTGTGAATCCTTGGCTAGAAAACAAGTATCAAACCAAGCATATAACATATGCAGTGAACACATTTTTTTTTTTTTTAACCCTAGAAAGGAAGTACTGGTCATTTTATCCACTTGGCTGTCCCTTTTCTTCCTTCTTCTTCCTCTCAAAATATTTGCTCAAAAGAACCGGAGAAAAAAAAAGAAAATGCAAGCATTAGCTGGCTACTGTTTCATTTTCTTATCTGCATAATGGGGATAAGGATAAGGCTTAGACACAGTCATTCATATCAGGTTACTTGGAGTGATATCTAACAAACTGGATGTGCTCAAGATGCATTAATTTGGAAATAGGGATTCTAGAAACATACATAGAATGAGTAAACATTGGAAGCACATGAGCCCTGTATTACTCACTATGTATGAGTTTTCCTTCTTCTCCTCCTCTGCCTTCTTTCTCCTCCTCTAAATGACCAAGTGCCTATTTGGATCAATACGCTCTCTCCTTCCCTCTTGCTTGCTAATTGTCCCTTGCTCAAATCACTATGAAATGAACTGGATAGTCTTTATTACATTTACATAGTATTAAATATTTTTTAAGGTTGAATATTTTGAGAATTAATAGTATTCTCTTTTCTGATATGGGTTTAATGCAATCACAAAGTCCCATTGATTATTCTGTCCACTGAAGTGATTTTTATCAACATTAGTGAAGGTTGGTATTTATATTTAAACTCTGTTTTCTTAATGAAGCATGCAAAAACCTCCAGGCACATGAAACTGTTGTGAAGTCTTTCACTTTAGTCATTAAATGAGTCAAGTGGGTCTGATTTTACAATTTTAAGTGAATAAATCAGATTCTACAAATTAATCTAAAATAAACACAATTTATATGAAAAGTATTTTGGTTCATTTTATTATACCAAGTTTTTGAAAAAAAGGAATACATCTCCAAATACCTATTCCCAGTTTTCTGCTTACAGAAGAGAGCTGAAGAATAGATAAGTCAAAGAAACATGTATTTTGAAAAATTTTTGCAGGATGCCCTAGAATGTATTACATAACTGTTTTTCCTGCCAGGGACTTATTTCTTTATACCCTTTAACAAAAAGCAACATTAAAATTTTTTTGTGTTTTTGAGTAGAACAGTTGCAAGGCAGTGGTTAGAAATTAACCAGTGTAAATCCTCCAACCTAACTCTATTAATTGGTAGTTGGAAATTAAATATGGGTATCCTTATATAAATATGAGAATAGGTAAAATAAAAGTCCACATCTATGAAATATCAACTTTTTACAGAAGGTTTTAAGATTTGTTTTAGTGATAGTGGGTTTTTTTTGAGGGATGATTATAAAATAACTTGATTATTCTGTCCCTTTTGCAAATTTTTCCCTATTACAATTTTGAGGGAAAAACATGATTTTGAGTTCTTTGATTAATTTTATTCCTTAAGGCTATTCAACATGTAAAAGCTTATTAACACTAATGGCTTTAAGAAATGGAGTATTTGCCTCTTTATAGAATAAATTCTTGCAATATTTACTCAGGTATGTTATCAAGAAGGTTGTTATGTGTTCTTATTTTTGTCTGGGGAGGAAAGACAGATTAATTCCTCCGTGGACTTTTGCAAACAAATACTGATTTTCACATATTTTACTTTAGAAGTATTTTTATTTTTTTTTCTGAAGAAGTTTGGTTCTATAGAATTGCTACATTTCTTATTTTTTATTCATTGAAAATAAGGAAAAAGAGAAGATGATATTCCCATGCTATCTGGAAAGAATTTGATTTTGCAGAATTTCTAACAATTCTGCCTTGTAAGGACTTCTAGAGTACAACTTGTAGCAATTTTAGATATAAATCTATTACTCTTAAGTGGTAATTCTTCAAATCAGTTGAACCACAGGACAGCTAGTGCTGTTAGATTGGCTAGAGCAATAACAAAATTTTATCTATGGGAATAATAAGTACCATTACATCATTGCACTTTGATTTCCTTCTATGGCCCTATTTTTAAGGTCAAATATCCACGAGAGAGAGAACAACAGAGACAGAGAGAGACAAGGAATAGAAATAAATAAAGTAGAAGGAACCATTCTGTTACTTTCAGTAGTTCATGGTACAGATGAATTAACAGATTATACAACCATAAATGACTTTATGTTGTTAAATAACATAATCGACTTAGAATTTTACAGTATTGTGCTTAAGGCACAGGTGATGGACTCAGTCTAGGTTCAAAACCTTGTTCTGCCATGTTCTAGCTATGCATCAGTTTTCTGATATGTTAACTGGGATAATAATATACATGTTTAACATTCTTTGGTGAGGAGGATTAAATGAGCTAATACTCATGTAAAGTGTGTAGTACACAGTACATGCTTAACTTAAGATAGCTTTTTTGTTTAAATAAATACTCAGGATGACAGAGTCCTTCACTGATAAAGGGACTGAGGGCTGAGCCGTTGGGTGGCATCAAGAGGGACATGCTATAAAATAAGAAATTGACCTTATTTTGAAGTGTCAATGAATATGTGTGGATGAGGAAGGGGAAGGGATAGTTTAGAACTGAAACTGACATGCAAGTAACAACAAACTTGCTTTTGAAGCTAAGTAAATCCTAACTGGGATTTGCTTGGCCATAAAGTGGATTGTAAAGAGAAGTGAAAAAAGATGGGGTTGATTAGATAAATGGTCAGATGAAGGTTAGCTTACATTTTAAAAAAATTCTCTTTGGGGGCACCTGGGTGGCTCAGTGGGTTAAAACCTCTGCCTTCAGCTCAGGTCATGAACCCAGGGTCCTGGGATCAAGCCCCGCATCAGGCTCTCTGCTTAGCAGAGAGCCTGCTTCCCTTCCTCTCTCTCTGCCTGCTTCTCTGCCTACTTGTGATCTCTGTCTGTCAAATAAATAAATAAAAATCTTTAAAAAAATTCTCTTTGGAAAAAGGGAAGTTTTGTGTTCTTAAACCAAACAATGAGATCATAAGACAAGCATTTGTGGAGGTGATTCCAGCAGCAGGGTCTGGGTTGGATGGAGAGACAGTGGAGTCTGTGGGGAGTGTTGATAGTCCAGGTACTGCAGTGTTGGTTCTGGAAAGTACTATGGAATTGGAAAGCAAGAGAGCAATTCCAAGAGGAAGTTAGGATATGGCACCACTTGGTAACACACAGTGCAGGAACCAAAATAGTGTAATGTAAAAGTGCAATAGTGTAATAAAAAAGTGTAATGTAAAATAGTGTAATGCAAAACATCTTTGTTTATTATTTTATCTGCTTACCTATTATGTAAATAGAACTTCCCATCCTGTCCCATAACATCCATCTTGGAAATGGAGGCAAGTTGGTCTTTGTCCAAGGACTTAACCAGGGCTTCTACAACGGTAATATCAGAATTCTGGACTCTGGTTACTTCAAGGGAATCTAGGTATTGAGGAACTGGAGGAAGTTAAATTATTCTGCACAGGAAGGTGGGAAGAATGTATATACACACATGCACACTCACATGCACACACACACACATGTATCCACAGACACACAATACATACATGTTTTTGCTCCTAACTGGGCTGGCGTAGGAGAGAAGATGTGAGAAAGGTAAAGGAGACATAGAGAATAGCCAAGAACTGTTATGAATGGAGATTTTTAATATCAATTGTAAGTTTTTGTGTGATATATTCTTTTTCAGTATTCCCAGACATTCAGACACAGGTGCCATGCTGCCATGAGTGTTTTACTGTTGTGTGTGTGTGTGTGTGTGTAAGTGATGGAAAGGGATGGAGATCTATGCCTAGGTTGATATGGTATGAAAAATAACTGGCCAGGGAAGGCAAAATGATCCTTAAACTATAGTGCTGAACAGAGGTGGAAACTGAGTGCCAGAGATGTTTATGACAATAGAATTCTGGGAATTTGCAGAAACCCCAGGGAAGACATAGACTTCTCACAAGTCACTTGATATGGGTTTGGAATTTCCTTATTGTGACCTTAATGGATAGGGTGACTGGCTGAATTTTTATGAAGATAAAGTTGACTTTGCATATTTAGCCTAGTAGGGATAAGAGATGACTATATATGTTTCTTTTAGTATTATGTGCCTCCCAAAGCCCCTACCCTCTAGGCTTACGCTGCCTTGATGGCTTCTCGATGCTGCTGCCTAGACAGGAGCCCCAGAGGAGTTAATTTGCCTGCCAGGCTGATTTGGCTTCTCTCAGCCTTTTCACAGATACTGAGATATCATGTTGTGGGTGCCTATGTCTTTCTGACTTACCTCCAGGACTGAAAGCCCCCCTCCTCCTACTTGTCAATAAAGATGACAGCTAGAGATGATCTTTCTAAGGCAGAGTAACATTTTAAATTTTTAAGTACTTAATGTACACTCCCAGAAATGTTGGGAAGAAAATCTGAGGCACTAGATTTTTTTTAGATGAATGCTTTTAGGACTCTGTTTAGAGTTTGTCTCATTTCTGTCTAATTTTGTGGTTACAATGCTCTTTTAAAAAAATTAGATGTCACAAAGCACAAACCAAATAAATATGTCATCTGACTTGTTAGCTTTTAATTGTTTTTAGTATTGTATTTAAATAAATTTTCTGCCTTCTAGCAGGCTGTTTTTCTCCTGAAATAAATGGGGGATATAGGTGGGGAGTTAACTGTAAAGAAAATAGAATTATGTAGGTATGTGGCTGGTGACAGGGTTAAGAGTAAATTTATTGAGTTTGAATCCTAGCTCTTCTACTTTCCTGCCCAGTAACCTCAAAGACAATAAGCTCACCTGTAAAATGTGGT
Source organism: Taxidea taxus jeffersonii (assembly GCA_003697995.1). Lineage (NCBI taxonomy): Eukaryota > Metazoa > Chordata > Mammalia > Carnivora > Mustelidae > Taxidea > Taxidea taxus. The sequence continues at coordinate 30,157 of RCUC01147360.1, read as the reverse complement.
TAATAATAGTACCTCCCTCACAGGGCTGTTAAGATAATTTGTATGAAGCTCCCAGAACATTATTAGGCATCTAGTGAATGCTCAATTAGTTATTTTTATTATTATTACAACACTATTGTTATTATCCATAAGAAAAATGAGTCTACTGGAAACATCAATCTCATCATTTCATGGCTTTCACCTGTTTTTGACTCCCAGGTGTTACTTCCTTGATTACGTATCAGAGTCACTACATTTGTTTTCAAATGACTGTTAGTGGTGTTCACAAATTCATAAATGCATAAAAGTTTGCTAAAATTGTGACTATTATAAGAATGTTCTATTGAGCTTGAAGACAGCACAGCCTACCTCAATCCCTCTAACATTTGTAGCAAGATTAGAATAAGCATGAGGTCTCCCCAAGTGTCTATTTAGAAGGGGATAACATTTCTTTGAAAATGCAAGTTTTTTTTTAAAGATTTTATTCATTTATTTGATAGACAGAGATCACAAGTAGGCAGAGAGGCAGAGAGAGAGGAGGAAGCAGGCTGTCCGCAGAGCAGAGAGCCCGATGCGGGGCTCGATCCCAGGACTCTGGGATCATGACCCGAGCCGAAGGCAGCGGCTTTAACCCGCTGAGCCACCCAGGTGCCCCCTTTTTTAAAAATAACATACTCAAATTTACTCAACGCTATGATAGGGAGAATAATGCCCCCTCTCCACCCCCAAGATGTCTTTGAATGCCCTGAACCTGTGAATATATTATGTTACATGGCAAGGAAGAATGAAGGTTGCTAATCAGCAGATTTTGAGATGAGGAAATTGTCCTTGTCTTTTCCAGGAGGGTGCAAGTGTTCTTGTAGGTGAAAGATGGGAAGAGGAGTCAGTATTAGAGTGATGCAGTATGAGAAAGGTACATCCATCCGCTGCTTGCTCAGAGATGGGAGGCCAGAAGCCAAAACTGCGGGTAGCCTCTAGAAGCTGGAAAATGTATGGAAATGGACTTTCCTCCATCTGGACCCTCCAGAAAGAATGCAGCCCTGCCACCACCTTGATTTTAGTTCAGTGAGATCCACTTCATACTTCTGACCTCCAGGATTCTATGATAACAAACTTGTGTTGCTTTAAACCCCAAGCTTATGTAATTTGCTATAATAGCCATAGGACACAAAGACAATACTTTGTCATGTTTCATGCCATGGGTTAAGTTGAAATTTTAGACTTTTGTTTTTGTCTTTCACAATTTAGGATCCTTAGAAGCAGGATAAAGGTCACTTTCAGGAAGGAAAGCAGCAGACCAAAAAATCACCACCAAAGGTGTAGATGTTAGTAAAGAAATGTTCACTGTTATTTAGGTGGAAATATTATCTCCCTTTCCGTTTAACTCAGCAGAGATTACTCACAGTTTGCAGCACATGTTGGAGCTTGGAATGAGAATGGAGATAAATAAGGGTCTTGTACTGTGGACAGAGCAAATCACTGACGAGAATCTTACCTTGGGCGGAATGGCTGTATTTGTGGAAATTTTGAAAAGATTAAACTGATGAAGTGCCTATTTATAGAATTATTATGATTGTTTTTGTTTTCCCCAGGCTACTGGAAGGTAAATACATATGCTATTCATTGATGAATCTGTTTCTTTCTGGGGAAATATGTAAGTGATCGAGTATCTGCAACTTTTAGGGATATTAAAGGTACAAAAAAGAAAAAAAGGGACAACTTTAGAAGCAATAGAGTGTATGCTGGTATGAGGTAAGGATGATGATTTTGTAGTAAAATTCTGTGGAAGCGGCATGTAATTTATAGGACATGAAACAGAAGTTTAAAGGTGAAAGGAACATTTACTAGAAATGGACCACAGGGAAGGATTCAAACAAGAGAATCTCAATTGAATGAGTATAGCCAGGAAAGGCACATACAATAAAGTGCCTGAGTGAACTAATGCTAACCGAAGGAATTAAAAAGAATAAGCAGAGTCATTTACAACTTTATCAGGAAAGAATAAATACAGGAGAGAGACAATGGCCTATCAATAAATGAGGAGGGAGAAGAAATCGATGTTAGTTGTAAAATGTCTGAGCTATTGAACTGATGTTTTCAAGTCCATCTTTATAAAGCAATAGAAGACTGGATAATTAGGAAGTAATTAAGGTCCCACCGACTCTGAGGCACTATTGATAGTAAATAAGTAAATAATTACCAATTGCATTAATAAAATGTGTGCATGTGTAGGAGAAATGCATTCTATAATAAATTTACCTGACCCAATGGTAATTATTACACCACTTGTGAAACTAGCAATGGACTGTGGGGCAGGGAAGGGGGAACCCACCTCAAAACATACACAATTAATTAGATGCAATGATTTGACCAGAGAAGAAAGACAAAGGAATGAGCGCTTCAGGCTGAAATCTAGAGGATCTGATAACAGTTTATTTAAAAAAAAAAAAAGCACCAAACCCTCCTTCCCTGCCCCCCCATCATATAATAATAAAAAAATTTTAAAGTCTGGACCACCAGGTGTGGAATTGGGAACTGCACAAAGTACAGTTCTGGGGCACCTGGGTGGCTCAGTCAGTTAAGCGTCTGATTCTTGATTTTGGCTGAGGTCATGATCTTAGGATCATGGGATTGAGCCCTACGATGCGCTCCATACTCTCTTCCTCTCCCCTTCCCCCTGCCCCCTACTCATGCACACATGTGTTCTCTCTCCTTCTCTCTAAATAAAAACAAACAAATAAAGTACCTTTTTTAGTTGCTCATTGTCCCGACAACCTGGACCACTCAGGTGACTGACTGCATGATCTTTACCTAATAACCTAGATAACTGTAGCTTTAACATCTCCAGGACTAAAATGTTATGGAAAATTCCACTCTCTGGTTTGTGCTACATAATGTGGACCATGGAATAAGCTCACTATAATATGGATTGCATGAACAAATCTGATACACTTTTACTAATTAGTGAATTAATGTAAGATTGGACTTTTTTTGGTAATTCAGAGGTGGGGCAGAGTGGTGAAGAACAAAAGATTTAAAGCCAGACAGACCTAGCTTAGAATCTTGGTTCAATTTCATGCAATGAACATGTGAACAAATTCCTTAACCTTTTCGAGGAATGGTCATAATATTTACTACAGATAATCTTATGGAGATTAAGTGAAATAGCTAATATGCAACCCTTGGCATAAAATATATACTCAACAAGTAAAATGTACTATCATAATACTGTGGTAGATTTGAATAAAACATATGACATAAATGCTTGCTTGAAAAGCTAAAGAACCTAGAATCTATTTTTACTTTAATTTTGAGTAACATAGGACTTGGCATATTGGTACTTGATCAATGGTAGCTATGAATGTGCATTTATTGTTTAGCTCTGTTACTGTGGAAAAATTATAGTCTCACTTGACCTCAATTTCCACAAAAATAGAATTAAACTATATTTTTTTGAGCATTTACTGTGTTCTGAGCATTATGACCACCCGTAGTTTCTGAAAGAGGGGTTAAACCTAATATATAAGAAACAACTGGAGGGTAAAAGCAGTACTAAATTCTCATAAGTGTATCAGGAGTTCAGAGTACAGAGACAATAGGCCATTGTAGTATGAGGGGAAAAAAATGGTACTCTGGGTCTTGAAGGTTACTTAAAGAATTGGATGGATAAGGAGTGGTTCCAGGCTGGAATGCTTTTCGGGTTGGGTGGTAGAGCCCGAGCCAGGGCATGGAAGCAGGAACGAATGCATCTGGGAATTGCATTTCTGAAACATAGGGCATATGATCTGGTATGAGGTCTGATAATTGTGCCAGAACATTTGAAATTGGGGTCATTGTCTTCAGTTGAGAAGGAAGTAGATATCGACTAAAAAGGAGTATTAAGGTTGGAGAAGTAATTGGAGGACAGAACAGAAGGATATTGTCCCTTGTAATACTTAATACTGTCTTTCTAGTGGGGCATGGCTTGAGATGAAATGAGATATTTGAATTCCTAAAACTCTTGCCTTCTTGTGAAACTCTGCAGCCATCCATAGAAATTTCACTTTTCTTGTCTATTTCCCCCACTAGCCTATGCGTCCTTTGAGGTGGGAACCAAATTTTGTTCATTTCCATATATGAGCACTTAACGCTGCACCTGACACATAATAGTAAGTGGAAACACGTGTGAGATGGATGAAAGCTTCTGTAGGCTGTAAACATAAAGTGATATTCAATATTTGCTCTCAATTACATTTATTTTAGTTATACATTTTGTCTTGTTTCTAAAAGGTCTTGCAGTGGCTTGCACATGGAAACAGATTACCTGCTAAGAAACAGAGGTCATATTTCAGAAGGAGAAAGTTTCCTTCCTTTTAGGCACCAAGGCCAGACAGATTATGATGTTCAGGCAAGAAATTTGGATTTGGTTTCTGGCGGTAGTAACATAAAGAGAATCACACTGTGCTTTCATTTTCTGATGAGCAGCCTGCAACATTCAACTGCAGGGAAAGAGTTATCCCTGGAAACAAACTTGAGGAGGAAGTGATCACATGGGAGCTTGTAATATTTCAATTAAATGTTCCCATATAGGGAGGGATATTCAATTGGATATGAGTGAGCGTAAAATAGGCTCTAGAGAGAATTGGCACTGAGACCAACCCCATTTCTTCCAGCTCTCCAGATGGTTTAAGGATGAAATTTACCCAGTGTTTTTTATTTTGTTTTGTTTTGTTTTGTTTTTGTTTTGTTTTGTTTTTTGGAAGTGCTGTGCATCTGGAAAAAATAACCACAAATTCAATTGTTTAAAAAGTAAGGATATTTAGGTATAGTTAGAGAATGGAGTTCATATTAAATTATTTTACTTTGAAACATGGTAAATAACTTGGAAAATAGCATAAAACACTTTGCAGGGCCATGGCTCATAAATCTATAACAGTGCTTTTATTAACTTGGAATCTTCATGAGCTGAGATGAAGAAGAGTCCTTGAATTGATTTCCACATTATGCTGATTTTGCGATCATCTGTGTACTAAGAGACCACCCAATTCATCTCTGTTGTAACTAACACCAGATTTTGTCCTGGATTTGAAATCTTTAGCTATGACATGCAACATATTTAAAAAATCTGTTTGATTGATAGTTTAATCATTGTTCACTATTACATCAGTAGTCAGGCCTCATATTCCAATTTTGAAGGATTGTTTTGCCTCTGTCCCTGTGTCACAAAAAGTACTTGTGGCTTGCCAATAGTAGATCTGATTGCAGCTTTATAGATTTCAGACATTGTCGAACATTTAAATTTTACGTTGTGTTCTTATGGTTATCTTTTAGACGGCATGTGATTTCTTGTCTTCCTGTTATAAAATAAAGTCAACTTTCCAATCATTTTCATTGTGTGCTCTTGTCTCTTCCTTTCTTTCTTCCATATTTATATGACTGTCAACAATTCTATACTTTTGAAAAGCTAGTGGAAAAGCTAGATACCACTTGCTTTTTTTGAACGGAGCAGGCAAACATGTAATCAGATGTTTTCCTCTTGGTAGAGTCGCAGATCCTTCCCTTTGGTTATTGTCATCATTCTAGGTTTTCTATGGGATTCAACAGTCATGCAAATCACCATGTCTTTAAAGGCTGAAAGAATTCAATGAGGCCTAAGCAAAGATCACTGTCATTAAGTACAACCTTTAATTGAACTTGATGTTTGGATTCATCCATTGATGGTATACTCTGCTGCTCAGGCAAAATGGTTAAGTAGGTAAAATCTGCTTGTAGGGATCCTGCTTCCTAGGTGTTTTCTCTGATGTCCTCATTCCCTTTATGACATTTTTGGGTTTTCTCAAAATTCCCTCCACCCACACCTATAGCACCTCACCTGATTTATCTTTTTTGGGTATATTCCATGTTTGGCTCTAAGTAAGAACCTTAGTTGAAGTATAATTCACGTACAACAAACTGCCCCTGTTTGATAATCTTTGACATATGTGTACCCCCCCACCCCCCCCATGGTCACTCCAATCAAGACAATGCATGTATCTACCACCAACTAAGCTTTCCTCATGCTTCTTTTTGATCCCCCTTTCCTACTTCTCCCGGCATCCCACTCCTTCCTTAGGCAACATCTTTCTGTTTCCTGTAACATAGATTTATTTTTATTTTCTAATATTATATATAAATTGAATCAGATAGTATGTATTCTTTTTTGGTGTGGTTTGGCTTTTCTCATTCAGTATTATCACTTTGAGATTCATCCATGTTGCATTGCATATTAGTAGTTCATTCTTTTTTTTTTTAAGCTTTTATTTATTTATTTGAGAGAGATCACAAGTAGGCAGAGAGAGAGAGGGGGAAGCAGGCTCCCCACTGAGCAGAGAACCTGATGCGGGGCTTGATCCCTGGACCCTGGGATCATGACCTGAGCCGAAAGCAGAGGCTTTAACCCACTGAGCCACCCAGGCACCCTGTAGTAGTTCATTCTTTTTATTGCTAGTACTGTCCCACTGTATGGACCATAATTTGTTTATCTATTCATCTGCTAATAGGTATTTGGGTAGTTTCCAATTATTGGTTAACGCAAATAAAGTTGCTATGAACATAACACATGAATCTTTGGACATGTTTTTATATTTCTTTAGCGTTTACCTAATATATATAAATGGCTGGGTCACATGCTAGATTTATGTTTAACTTTTTAAGAAATTGCCTAACTCCTTTCCAAAATAATTGTACCATTTTATATTCCCATAATCAATGTATGAGAATTTCAGTTGCTCCAAATCTTTGCCAACTCTTTTTTTTTAAATTAACATATAATGTATTATTTGTTTCAGGGGCATAGGTCTGTGAATCATCAGCCTTACACAATTCACAGCATTCACCATAGCACATACCCTCCCCAATCAATGTCCATCACCCAGCCCCCCTATCCCTCCCACCCCTCTCCTCTCCAGCAACCCTCAGTTTGTTTCCTGAAATTAAAACCCTCTTATGGTTTGTCTCCCTCCCTGGTCCCATCTTGTTTCATTTTTCTCTCCCATTCCCCCATGACCCCTCCTCATATTCCTTATATCAGGGAGATCATATGATAATTATCTTTCTCTGATTGACTTATTTTGCTTAGCATCATACCCTCTAATTCCATCCACATCATTGCAAACAGCAAGATTTTGTGATTTTTTTATGAAGATTTTTATTTATTTATTTGACAGACAGAGATCACAAGCAGGCAGAGAGAGAGGAGGAAGCAGGCTGTCTGCAGAGCGGAGAGCCCGATGTGGGGCTCGATCCCACGACCCTGGGATCATGACCCGAGCCAAAGGCAGCGGCTTTAACCCACTGAGCCACCCAGGCGCCCCGATTTTGTTATTTTTTGATGGCTGCATAGTATTCCATTGCATGTATTGTATGGAGGTATTCAATTTGTATTTCCCTGATGCTGAGTGATGTTGAGCACTTTTCATGTGTCTGTTGGCCATTTAGTTGTCTTCTTTGCAGAAATGTCTGTTCATATCTTCTGCCCATTTCTTAATTGGATTATTTGTTCTTTGGGTGTTGAGTTTGATAAGTTCTTTATAGATATTGGATACTAACCCTTTATCTGGTATGTCATTTGCAATTATCTTCTCCCAATCTGTCCATTGTCTTTAGGTTTTGTTGACTGTTTCTTTGTTGTGCGAAAGCTTTTTAATCTTGATGAAGTCCCAGTAGTTCATTTTTGCCTTTGCTTCCCTTACCTTTGGCGATGTGTCCAGGAAGAAGTTGCTGTGGCTGAGGTCAAAGAGGTTGCTGCCTGTTTTCTCTTCAAGGATTTTGATGGATTCTTCTCTCACATTGAGGTCTTCATCCATTTGGAGTCTATTTTTGTGTGTGGTATAAGGAAATGGTCCAGTTTCATTCTTCTGCATGTGGATATCCAATTTTCCCAACAGCATTTGTTGAGGAGACTGTCTTTTTTCCATTGGGCATTCTTTCCTGCTTTGTCAAAGATTAGTTGACCATAGAGTTGAGGGTCCATTTCTGGGCTCTCTATTCTGTTCCATGGATCTATGTGTCCGTTTTTGCACCAGTACCATACTGTCTTGGTGATTACAGCTTTTTTTTTTAAAGATTTTATTTATTTATTTGATAGAGAGATCACAAGTATGCAGAGAGGCAGGCGGCGGGGGGGGGCAGGCTCCCTGCTGAGCAGAGAACCTGATGCAGGGCTCGATCCCAGGACCCTGAGATCATGACCTGAGCCGAAGGCAGTGGCTTAACCCACTGAGCCAACCAGGTGCCCTGATGATTACAGTTTTGTAATAAGCTTGAAGTCTGGATTTATGATGCTGCCAACTTTGGTTTTCTTTTGCAACATTCCTCTGGCTATTCTTGGTTTAGAATTATTCCATTTTTTTAATTTTTTTTTAACTTTATTTAAGCTTTATTTAAACATATAATGTAACCCCACCACCCTCTCCCAACCCCTCTTCCCCCCACCCCCCTCAGTTTGTTTTAAGACATTAAGAGTCTCTTTTGGTTTTTCTCCCTCCCGATCCCATCTTCTTTCATTTTTACTTTTCCTACCACCTTAACTCCCACCCCCATTGCATCTCCACTTCCTCATATCAGGGAGATCATGTGGTAGTTCTCTTTCTCCAGTTGACTTATTTTGCTAAGCATAATACGCTCTAGTTCCATCAATGTTGTCGCAAATGGATAAAGAAGATATATTCCATTTCTTTTTAAAAAGTTGAGGTTATATTGATAGGTATTGCATTAAATGCAATTTTAGAATTATTTGTTCCATTTCTTTTAAAAAAAGTTGAGGTTATATTGATAGGGATTGCATTAAAAGTGTAGATGGCTCTAGGTAGCATAGACATTTTCACATTTGTTCTTCCAAACCATGAGCATGGAACATTTTTCCATTTCTTTGTGTCTTCTTCAGTTTCTTTCATGAGTACTTTATAGTTTTCTGAGTACAGATTCTTTGCCTCTTTGGTTAGATTTATTACTAAGTATCTTGTGTTTTTGGGTGCAATTGTAAATGGGATTGAGTCCTTAATTTCTCTTTCTTCTGTCTTGCTGTTGGTGTATAGAAATGCAACTGATTTCTATGCATTGATTTTATATCCTGACACTTTACTGAATTCCTGTGTGAGTTTTAGCAGTTTTGGAGTGGTGCCTTTTGGATTTTCCACATAAAGTATATCATCTGCAAAGAGTGAGAATTTGACTTCTTCTTTGCTGATCTGGAAGCCTTTTATTTCTTTTTGTTTTCTGATTGCTGACGCTAGGACTTCTAATACTATGTTGAATAGCAGTGGTGATAGTGGACATCCCTGCTGTGTTCCTGACCTTAGGGGAAAAGCTCTCAGTTTTTCCTCATTGAGAATGATATTCACTGTGGGTTTTTCATAGATGGCTTTTATGGTATTGAGGTATACCCTCTATCCCTACACTGTGAAGAGTTTTGATCAAGAAAGGATGCTGTACTTTGTCAAATGCTTTTTCAGCATCTATTGAGAATATCATATGGTTCTTGTTCTTTCTTTTATTAATGTATTGTATTAATGATTGATTTGCGGATGTTGAACCAACCTTGCAGTCCAGGAATAAATCTCACTTGGCGTGGTGAATAATCTTTTTTTTGTGTGTGAATAATCCTTTTTATGTACTGTTGGATCCTATTGGCTAGTATTTTGGTGAGAATTTTTTGCATCCATGTTCATCAAGGATAGTGGTGTGTAAGTCTCCTTTTAGATGGGGTCTTGGACTTGTTTTGGGATCAAGGTATTGCTGGTCTCATAAAATGAGTTCAAAAGTTTTCCTTCCATTTCTACCTTTTGGAACAGTTTCAGGAGAATAGGTATTAATTCTTCTTTAAATGTTTGGTAGAATTCCCCGGGGAAACTGTCTGGCCCTGGGCTCTTATTTGTTGGGAGATTTTTGATTATGGCTTTAATCTCCTTACTGGTTACGGGTCATTTAATGTTTTCTTTTCTTCCTTGTTCAGTGTTGGAAGTTTATATGTGTCTGGAAATGCATCTATTTATTCCAGATTGTCAAATTTGTTGGCATATAGTTGCTCATAATATGCTCTTATAATTGTATTTCTTTGATGTTGTTGTGATCTCTTCTCTTTTGTTCATGATTTTATTTATTTGGGTCCTTTCTTTCTCTCTTTTTTTGATAAGTCTGGCCAGAGTTTTATCAATCTTATTAATTCTTTCAAAGAACTAGCTCCTAGTTGTGTTGATCTGTTCTACTGTTCTTTTGGTTTCCATTTCATTGGTTTCTGCTCTGATCTTTATTATTTCTCTTCCCCTGCTGGGTTTAGGCTTTCTTTGTTATTCTTTCTCAGCTCCTTTAGGTGTAGGGCAGGTTGTGTATTCAAGACCTTTCTTGTTTCTTGAGAAAGGCTTGTATTGCTATATACTTTCCTCTCAGAAAAGTATCCCTTTGCTGTATCCCAAAGATTTTGAACAGTTGTGTTTTCATTCTCATTTTTTTCCATGAATTTTTAAAAATTCTTCTTAATTTCCTCATTGACCCATTCATTCTTTAGTAGGATGCTCTTTAGCCTCCATGTATTTGGGTTCTTTCCAACATTCCTCTTGTGATTGAGTTCTAGTTTCAAAGCATTGTGGTCTGAAAATATGCAGGCAAGGATCCCAATCTTTTGGTAGTGGTTGAGACCTGATTTATGACCCAGGATGTAATCTATTCTGGAGAATATTCTATGTACACTAGAGAAGAATGTCATTCTATTGCTTTGGGATGGAATGTTCTGAATATATCTGTGATATCCACCTGGTCCAGTGTGTCATTTAAGGCCTTTCTTTCTTTTTTTTTTTAATTTTTTAAAAGATTTTATTTATTTATTAGTTAGAGAGAGCGAGTGCGCACAGGCAGACAGAGAGGCAGGCAGAGGCAGAGGGAGAAGCAGGCTCCCTGCCGAGCAAGGAGCCCGATGTGGGACTCGATCCCAGGACGCTGGGATCATGACCGGAGCCGAAGGCAGCCGCTTAACCAACTGAGCCACCCAGGCGTCCCTAAGGCCTTTATTTCTTTATTGATCTTTTGCTTAGATAATCTTTCCCTTTCAGCGAGGGGGTTGTTAACGTCCCTTGCTATTATTGTATTATTGTCAATGTGTTTCTTTGATTTTGTTACTAACTGGTTTATATAATTGGCTGCTCCTATGTTAGGGGCATAGATATTAATAATTGTTAGATCTTCTTATTGGATAGTCCCTTTAAGTATGATATAGTATCCTTCTTCACCTCTTATTATAGTCTTTGGGTTAAAATTTAATTTATTTAATATAAGGATTGCCACCCCAGCTTTCTTTTGATGTCTATTACCATGGTAAATTGTTTTCCAGCCCCTCACTTTATATCTGGAGGTGTCTTTGGGTCTAATATGAATTTCTTGCAGATAGCATATTAACAGGTCTTGTTTTTTAATCCATTCTGATACCCTGTGTCTTTTGATTGGTTTATTTTTCCCATTTACGTTCAGGATAACTATAGAAAGATATGAATTTAGTGCCATTGCCCTACCTGTAAGGTGACTGCTACTGTATATTGTCTCTGTTCCTTTCCGGTCTGTTACTTTTAGATTCTCTCTTTGCTTAGAGGACCCCTTCAATATTTCCTGTAGGACTGGTTTGGTGTTCGCAAATTCTTTTAGTTTTTGTTTGTCTTGAAAGCTTTTAATCTCTCCTATTTTCAGTGACAGCCTTACTGGATATAGTATTCTTGGTTGCGTATTTTTCTCATTTACTGTTCTGAATATATTATGCCAGTGTTTTCTGGCTGCCAGGTCTCTCTGGATGGGTCTGCTGCCAATCTAATATTTTTACCAGTGTACGTTGCAGACTTCTTGTCCCAAGGGGCTTTCAGGATTTTTCTCTTTGTCACTTAGACTTGTAAGTTTTACTATTAGATGATAGGGTATTGACCTATTTTTATTCATTTTGAGGGGGATTCTCTGTGCCTCCTGGATTTTGATGCTTGTTTCCTTCCCCAGATTAGGGAAATTCCCTACTATGATTAGCTCCAACATATCTTCTGCCCCTCTCTTTCTTTCTTCTTCTGGGATCCCAGTTATTCTAATATTGTTTCATTATATGGTATCACTTATCTCTCAAATTCTCCCCTCATTGTCCAGTAGTTGGTTATCTCTCTTTTTCTCAGCTTCTTTATTCTCCATTATTTGGTCTTCTATATCACTAATTCTCTCTTCTGCCTCATTTGTCCTAGTAGTAAGAGCCTCCATTTTTTATTGCACCTCTTTAATAGCTTTTTAAATATCAACTCGGTTAGATTTTAGTTCTTTTATTTCTCTAGAAAGGGATTTTATTTCTCCAGAAAGGCATTCTCTACTATCTTCTATGCTTTTTTCAAGCCCAGATAGCATTTTTATAATCATCATTCTGAACTCTAGTTCTGATATCCTACTAATGTCCATATTGATTGGGTCCTAGCTGTTGGTACTGCCTCTTGTTCTTTTTTTTTTTTTTTGAGGTGAGTTTTTCTGCCTTGTCATTTTATCCAGAGGAGAATAGATGAATGAGAGAACAAAATACTAAAAGTGTAGCAATAACCTCAGCAAAATGTACACTAACCAAATCAGAAGAGACCCAAAACTGGGGGGAGAAGAAAGGAAAAAAAAAAAGAGAAAAAAGAAAAAAAATATGATTAGACTGGTGAATAGAACAGAGCCACACACTTGATTCTGGGTATATTTTTGTCTGTTAGAAGAAAATGCCTCCCAAAATTTTAAAGAAAGAAAACCTTATATATATATATATGAGTAAACATGATACAGGGATGGAATATGAATGTAAAGATGAAAATTAAAAAAGATTTTAAAAAAGGAATTGATAAGAAGTTGGTTGAAAAACAGCAAAAAGGAAGGAGAGAATGTAAGCAGGACGGAAACTAGAAAAAAGCCATATGCTAGATTTAGGGTATATTTTGATCTGTTAGAAGAAACTGTATCCCAAAAATTTAAAGGAAGAAAAACTTATATGTATACAAAAATAAGGTTAAATACAACAAAGGGATAGAATATGACTATAACAATGAAAATTAAAAAACATTTTAAAAAAGATATTGATAAGATAAAATAGTTAAAAAGGTTGGAATAGGAAAGGGGAAAATTTTTTAAAATGTAATAAGAAAAAAATAAAATAAAAAAATTTTAACTTTGAAAGACTAAAAGAATCCTGGGGAAAAAAGTCTTGAATTCTATGGGCTGTGTTCCCCTAGCTCTGGAGTTTTAGGTCCCATTGACTACTGAACTTGGTCTTGGCTGGATGTTCTTGTTTACCTTCTGGGGGAGGGCACTGCTGCAGTGATTCTCAAATGCCTTTGCCTGAGGTGGGATTGTACCACCCTTGCCAGGGACTGGGCTAAGTAATCCATTCAGGTTCTCTCTCAGGAGCTTTTGTTCCCTGAATGATTTCCATACAGCTTTGGAGGATGGGAATGAAAATGGTGGCCTCCCAATCTCTGGCCCAGAATTTTAAAGAGCACAGGGCCCCACTCCACAGTGCACCCTCAGAGAAAAGCAGTTAATCATTCCTGGTCTCCAGCTGCACTCTGCTCTCATCAGGCTTGTGACTGAGTATTTCTATCTCTGGTGCATGGCCACATTTGATGTCTCCAAACCCAGCGGATTCCTACAGCACATTCCTCGCCACTCTTCCAGCGGGAGAAAGGTGAGTCTCCTTGGTTCTACCCATTGTGGGGTCCCAGCTCGAAGAGCAGTGGTCTGACTGTGCCTCAGATCAAGGTTTAAGGTAACCCCAAGCTGAAATCCTCCCCCCTGCCATGGTTCTGTCTATGTAGCCAGCTTCTGGCTCTGATACCTAGGTGCTCTGCCACACTCAGGCACGCCTGGTCTTTCTTTGTCCCTGTGGGTCCTGAGACCACACTGTCTAAGCAAGTGCTCCACCCTCTGGTTAGCTTCTGAAGCTATGTCCTTCAGTGGAACAGACTTCTAAAAGTTCTGATTTTGTGCTCCGCTGCTCTCTTTTTTACTAGGAGCTGGTTTCCCCTCGTGTATATTGCCTCAGACTCACTTCTCCATACTTCGTGGCTTCCAGAAAGTGGTCAATTTTCTGTTCCTAGAATTGCTGCCATTCTTTTTTTTTTTTTTTTCCTTTTTATCTTCTGTTGAGTTTTGGTGTTCAGAATGGTTTGAGAACTATCTGCTGAATTCCTGGAACCAGACGAAAATTCAGGTCTCCTACTCCTCTGCCATCTTGCTCCTCCCCCTGCCAGTTCTTGATATGTCAATTTTTTTCTTTTTTTTTCTCAAATTTTTATTTAAATCCTAGTTAATTAACATATAGTGTAATGCCAGTTTAAGGAGTAGCATTTGGTGATTCATCACTCACATATAACAGCAGTGCTTAACATGAGAAGTGCCCTCCTTAATACCCACCACACGTTCAGCCCATCCCTCTCCAACCTCCCTCCAAAAAGCAGAATCACACTTACAAATAGAGAACAAACTGATAGTTTCACGAAGTAGGGGGCTGGGGAAAATAGGTGAAGGGGAGTGGGAGATAAAGATCTTCAATTATGGAATTAAATGGGAATAAAAGGCACAGCATAGGGAATGTAGTCAGTGATATTGTAATAGCATTATATGGTGACAAATGATAGTTCCACTCATTATGAGCATAGCATAATGTAGAGAGATGCTGAGTCATTTTGTATACCCCAAAGTAACATAACATTGAATGTCAAATATACACAGATAAAAATATTTAAAAAATGAATTCGTTATATATGTAGGTCTAATTCTGGCCTCTGGAAGTCAGGTTGTGTAAATTCTTCAATCTCATGCTTCCTTTTCAAAGTTTTGTTTTGTTTTTGCCTAGTCTAGGCTCTTTCTACTTTTATATAAATTTTAGAATAAGCTTGGCAATTCTTACACAAAAGCATACTGGGATTTTGAGTGGGATTTCATTGAATCTATAGATCAATTTGGGAAAAAAATGAAGATACTGAGTCATGCTCATACATAAACATGTAATATCTGCCCATATATTTAAGCCTCCCTAAATTTCTTTAAGCAATGTTTTGTGATTTTCAGTGTACAGGTCTCATACATCTTTTTTCAGATTTATTCCCAAGTGTTTCATATTTTTTGTGTTATTGTAAATGTTAATTTTTAAAAAAAATGTAATTTCCAATTTTTTCTTGTGCTAGAAATACAGTTGATTTTTTAAATTTTATTTTATTTTTGCAGTGTTCCAAGATTCATTGTTTATGCATCACACCCAGTGCTCCATGCAATATGTGCCCTCTTTAATACCCACCACCAGCTGGACCTAACCACCCCCCCAAACCCTCAGTTTGTTTCTCAGAGTCTGCATTCTCTCATGCTTCATTTCCCCCTCTGATTTCCCCAATTCACTTTTCCTTTCCTTCACCTAATGTCCTTCATGTTATTCCTTATGCTCCACAAGTAAGTGAAATCATATGATAATTGACTCTCTCTGCTTGACTTACCTCACTCAGCATAATCTCCTCCAGTCCCATCCATGTTGATACAAAGATCCTTTCTGATGTAGGGATAGTATTCCTTTGTATAAATGGACCATATCTTCTTTTTTAAAAAAGATTTTTATTTATTCATTTGACAGAGAAAGAGAGATCACAAGTAGGTAGAGCAGCAGGCAGACAGAGAAGGGGGGAAGCAGGATCCCTGCAGAGCAGAGAGCCCCATGTGGGGCTCAATCCCAGGACCCTGAGATAACGACCTGTGCTGAAGGCAGAGGCCCAATCCACTGAACCACTCAGGTGCTCCTGGAACATATCTTCCTTATCCATTTGTCTGTTGAAGGGCATCTTGGTTCCTTCCACAGTTTGGTGACTGTATCCATTGCTGCTATGAACATTGGGGTACAGATGGCCCTTCTTTTCACTACATCTGTATCTTTGGGTAAATACCCAGTATTGCAATTGAAGGGTTATCAGGTAGCTCTATTTTTAATTTCTTAAGGAATCTCCACACTGTTTTCCAAAGTGGCTGCACCAACTTGCATTCTCACCAACAGTGTAAGAGGGTAGCCCTTTCTCCACATCCTATCCAAAACTTGTTGTTTACTGTCTTGTTGATTTTGGCCATTCTAACAAGGTGGCTTTGATTTGAATCTCCCTGATGGCTAATGATGATGAACATTTTTTTTGTGTCTGTTAGCCATTTGTATGTCTTTTTTGGAGAAGTGTCTGTTCATGTCTTTCTGCCCATTTTTTGACATGATTATCTGTTTTGTGTGTGTTGAGTTTGAGGAGTTCTTTATAGATCTTGGATATCAGCCCTTTCTCTATAGTGTCATTTGGGAATATCTTCTCCCATTCCGTGGGTTGCCTCTTTGTTTTGCTGACTGTTTCCTTTGCTGTGCAGAAACTTTTGATCTTGATGAAATCCCAGAAATTCATTTTCGCTTTTGTTTCCTTTGCCTCTGGGGACATGTCTTGAAAGAAGTTGCTATGGCCAATGTCAAAGAGGTTACTGCCTATGTTCTCCTCTAGGATTCTTTTTAAAATTTTTTAAAATTTTTATATAAACATATAATGTAACACCACCACCCTCTCCCAACACCCCTCCTCCCCACCCCCCTCAGTTTGTTTTATGACATTAAGAGTCTCTTTTGGTTTGTCTCCCTCCCAATCCCATCTTGTTTCATTTATTCTTTTCCTACCCCCTTAGCCCCCACCCCCATGGCATCTCCACTTCCTCATATCAGGGAGATCATATGATAGTTGTCTTTCTCTGATTGACTTATTTCGCTAAGCATAATACGCTCTAGTTCCATCCACATCATCCCAAATGGCAAGATTTCATTTCTTTTGATGGCTGCATAGTATTCCATTCCATATATATACCACCTCTTCTTTATCCATTCATCTGTTGATGGACATCTAGGTTCTTTCCATAACTTGGCTATTGTGGACATTGTTGCTATAAACATATGGGTACACGTGCCCCTTCGGATCCCTATGTTTGTATCTTTAGGGTAAATACCCAGTAGTGCAATTGCTGGGTCATAAGGTAGCTCTATTTTCAATTTTTTGAGGAACCTCCATGCTGTTTTCCAGAGTGGTTGCACCAGCTTGCATTCCCACCAACAGTGTAGGAGGGTTCCCCTTTCTCCGCATCCTTGCCAGCATCTGTCATTTCCTGACTTGTTCATTTTAGCCATTCTGACTGGTGTGAGGTGGTATCTCATTGTGGTTTTGATTTGTATTTCCCTGATGCCGAATGATGTGGAGCACTTTTTCATGTGTCTGTTGGCCATCTGGATGTTTTCTTTGCAGAAATGTCTGTTCATGTCCTCTGCCCATTTCTTGATTGGATTATTTGTTCTTTGGGTGTTGAGTTTGCTAAGCTCTTTATAGATTTTGGATACTAGCCCTTTATCTGATATGTCGTTTGCAAATATCTTTTCCCATTCTGCCAGTTGTCTTTTGGTTTTGTTGACTGTTTCCTTTGCTGTGCAAAAGCTTTTGATCTTGGTGAAGTCCCAATAGTTGATTTTTGCCCTTGCTTCCCTTGCCTTTGGCGATGTTCCTAGGAAGAAGTTGCTGCAGCTGAGGTCAAAGAGTTTGCTGTCTGTGTTCTCCTCAAGGATTTCGATGGATTCCTTTCTCACGTTGAGGTCCTTCATCCATTTTGAGTCTATTTTCATGTGTGGTGTAAGGAAATGGTCCAATTTCATTTTTCTGCATTTGGCTGTCCAATTTTCCCAACACCATGTGTTGAAGAGGCTGTCTTTTTTCCATTGGATATTCTTTCCTTCTTTGTCAAAGATTAGTTGACCATAGAGTTGAGGGTCCATTTCTGGGCTCTCTATTCTCTTCCATTGATCTATGTGTCTGTTTTTGTGCCAGTACCATGCTGTCTTGATGATGACAGTTTTGTATTAGAGCTTGAAGTCTGGAATTGTGATGCCACCAACTTCAGCTTTCTTTTTCAGTATTCCTTTGGCTATCTGAGGTATTTTCTGGTTCCATATAAATTTTAGGATTATTTGTTCCATTTCTTTGAAAAAATTGGATGGGATTTTGATAGGCATTGCATTAAATGTGTAGATAGCTTTAGGTAGCATAGACATTTTCACAATATTTATTTTTCCAATCCATGAGCATGGAACATTTTTCCATTTCATTGTGTCTTCCTCAATTTCTTTCATAGAACTTTATAGCTTTCTGAGTATGGGTTCTTTGCCTCTTTGGTTAGGTTGATTCCTAGGTATCTTATGGTTTTGGGTGTAATTGTTAATGGGATTGACTCCTTAATTTCTCTTTCTTCTGTCTTGTTGTTGCTGTAAAGAAATGCAACTGATTTCTGTGCATTGATTTTATATCCTGACACTTTACTAAATTCCTGTACAAGCTCTAGCAGTTTTGGAGTGGAGCCTTTTGGGTTTTCCACATATAGTATCCTATCATCTGCAAAGAGCGATAGTTTGACTTCTTCTTTGCCGATTTGGATGCCTTTAATTTCTTTTTGTTGTCTGATTGCTGAGGCTAGGACTTCTAGTACTATGTTGAATAGAAGTGGTGATAATGGACATCCCTGCCATGTTCCTGACCTTAGTGGCAAAGCTCTCAGTTTTTCTCCATTGAGGATGATATTTGCGGTGGGTTTTTCATAGATGGATTTGATAATATTGAGGTATGTGCCCTCTATCCCTACACTTTGAAGAGTTTTGATCAGGAATGGATGCTGTATTTTGTCAAATGGTTTTTCAGCATCTATTGAGAGTATCATATGGTTCTTGTTCTTTCTTTTGTTAATGTATTGTATCACAGTAATTGATTTGCGGATGTTGAACCAACCTTGCTTCCCTGGAATAAATCCCACTTGTTCGTGGTGAATAATCCTTTTAATGTACTGTTGGATCCTATTGGCTAGTATTTTGGTGAGAATTTTCGCATCTGTGTTCATCAAGGATATTGGTCTGTAATTCTCTTTTTTGATGGGATCCTCGTCTGCTTTTGGGATCAAGGTGATGTTGGCCTCATAAGATGAGTTTGGAACTTTTCCTTCCATTTCTATTTTTTGGAACAGTTTCAGGAGAATAGGGATTAATTCTTCTTTAAATGTTTGGTAGAATTCCTCTGGGAAGCCATCTGGCCCTGGGCTTTTATTTGTTTGGAGATTTTTGATGACTGTTTCAATCTCCTTACTGGTTATGAGCCTATTCAGGTTTTCTATTTCTTTCTGGTTCAGTTTTGGCAGTTTATATGTCTCTAGGAAAGCATCCATTTCTTCCAGATTGTCGAATTTGTTGGCATAGAGTTGCTCATAATATGTTCTTATAATTGTTTGTATTTCTTTGATGTTGGTTGCGATCTCTCCTCTTTCATTCATGATTTTATATATTTGGGTCTTTACTCTTTTCTTTTTTATAAGTCTGGCCAGGGGTATATCAATCTTATTCATTCTTTCAAAGAACCAGCTCCTAGTTTCGTTGATTTGTTCTATTGTTTTTTTGGTTTCTATTTCATTGATTTCTGCTTTGATCTTTATTATTTCTCTTCTCCTGCTGGGTTTAGGCTTTCTTTGTTGTTCTTTCTCGAGCTCCTTTAGGTGTAGGGTTAGGTTGTGTATTTGAGACCTTTCTTGTTTCTTGAGAAAAGCTTGTATCACTATATATTTTCCTCTCAGGATTCCCTTTGCTGTGTCCCACAGATTTTGGACCATTGTGTTTTCTTTCTTTCTTTTTTTTTTTTAAGAGTTTATTTATTTATTTGAGAGAGAGAGAGCGTGAGCACAGGCAGACAGAATGGTAGGCAGAGGCAGAGGGAGAAGCAGGCTCCCTGCCGAGCAAGAAGCCTGATGTGGGACTTGATCCCAGGATGCTGGCATCATGACCTGAGCCGAAGGCAGCTGCTTAACCAACTGAGCCACCCAGGTGTCCCTGGACTGTTGTGTTTTCATTTTCATTTGTTTCCATGATTTTTTCAATTCGTCTTTAATTTCTTGGTTGACCCATTCATTCTTTAGAAGATGCTGTTGAGTCTCCTTGTATTTGGGCCCTTTCCAAATTTCCTCTTGTGATTGAGTTCTAGCTTCAGAGAATTGTGGTCTGAAAATATGCAGGGAATGATCCAAATCTTCTGATACAGGTTGAGACCTGGTTTATGACCCAGGATGTGATCTATTATGGAGAATATTCTATGTACACTAGAGAAGAATTCTGTTGCTTTGGGATGGAATGTTCTGAATATATCTGTGATGTCCACCTGGTCCAGTGTGTCATTTAAGACCTTTATTTCCTTGTTGATCTTTTGCTTGGATGATCTGTCCATTTCAGTGAGGGGAGTGTTAAATTCCCCTACTATTATTGTATTATTGTCGATGTGTTTCTTTGATTTTGTTATTAATTGGTTTATATAGTTGGATGCTCCCATGTTAGGGGCATAGATATTTAAAATTTTAGATCTTCTTGTTGGACAGACCCTTTGAGTATGATATAGTGTCCTTCCTCATGTCTTATTATAGTCTTTGTCTTAAAATCTAATTGATCTGATATAAGGATTGCCACCCCAGCTTTCTTCTAAATTGTTTTCCACCCCCTCACTTTCAATCTGGAGGTGTCTTCAGGTCTAAAATGAGTTTCTTGTAGGTAGCATATGGATGGATTTTGGTTTTTTATCCATTCTGAAACCGTGTGTCTTTTGATTGGGGCATTTAGCCCATTTACATTCAGGGTAACTATTGAGAGATATGAATTTAGTGCCATTGTATTGCCTGTATGGTGATTGTTACTGTATATTGTCTCTGTTCCTTTCCGATCTACTACTTTTAGGGTCTCTCTTTGCTTAGAGACCCCTTTCAATATTTCCTGTAGAGCTGGTTTGGTGTTTGCAAATTCTTTCAGTTTTTGTTTGTCCTGGAAGCTTTTTATCTCTCCTTCTATTTTCAATGATAACCTAGCTGGATATAGTATTCTTGGCTGCATGTTTTTCTCATTTAGTGCTCTGAATATATCATGCCAGTTCTTTCTGGCCTGCCAGGTCTCTGTGGATAAGTCTGCTGCCAATCTAATATTTTTGCAATTGTATGTTACTGACTTCTTGTCTGGGGCTGCTTTCAGGATTTTCTCTTTGTCACTAAGACTTGTAAATTTTACTATTAGATGATGGAGTGTGGACCTATTCTTACTGATTTTGAGGGAGATTCTCTGCACCTGCTGGATTTTGATGTTTGTTCCCTTTGCCATATTAGGGAAATTGTCTATGATAATTCTCTTCAATATACCTTCTGCTCCCCTCTCTCTTTCTTCTTCTTCTGGAATCCCAATTATTCTAATGTTGTTTTGTCTTATAGTATCACTTATCTCTCAAATTCTCCCCTCGTGGTCCAGTAGTTGTTTGTATCTTTTTTGCTCCAATTCTTTATTCTCTGTCATTTGTAATTCTTTCTTCTGCCTCATTTATCCTAGCAGTAAGAGCCTCCATTTTTTATTGTACCTCATTAGTAGCTTTTTTTAATTTCAACTTGGTTAGATTTTAGTTCTTTTATTTCTCCAGAAAGGGCTTTTATTTCTCTGGACAGGGTTTCTCTAATATCTTCCATGCCTTTTTCAAGCCCGGCTAGAACTTTGAGAATCATCATCCTAAACTCTAGATCTGACATATTACCAATGTCTGTATTGATTAGGTCCCTAGCCTTCGGTACTGCCTTCTGTTCTTTTTTTTTGTGGTGAGTTTTTCCGCCTTGTTTTTTTGTCCAGATAAGAATAATGAAGGAGCAAATGAAATACTGAAAGGGTGGCAAAGACCCCAGGAAAATGTGCTTTAACCAAATCAGAAGAGACCCCTAATTGTGGGGGGGGGGCAAAAAGAATTTCAGAAAAAAAAATTTAAAAAAAGAACACAAATAAGGAAAAAAATATAAAAATATATGTATATATATTAGACTGATGATTAGAACAGGGTCACCCACTTAATTTTGGAAGTATTTTGGTCTCTTAGAGGAAACTACCTCCCAAAATTTTAAAGAATTGAAAACATATATAATGGTAAACACAATGAAAGGATGGGATATGACTATAAAGATGGAAAAAAATTTTTTTTTAATTTCCAACAAAGGAGTTGATAAGGTAAGTTGTTTGGGAAAATAAAAATAAAAGAAAGTGGAGAGAACTTCCTTGGGCTTGAGACTAGATCTCGCCCAGTGCTAGATTTAGGGTGTATTTTGGTCTATTAGAAGAAGTTGTCCCCCAAATTTTTTAGAAGAAAAAACTTTAGAAGAAGTTTTTTAGAAGAAAAAACTTTGTATGTGTATACAAAGAATAAAATTAGATACAATGAAGGATTAAATATGACTATAATAATAAATGTTCAAAAAAGATTTTTTTAAGAAAGTTATTAAGATAAACTAGTTAAAAAATATTAAAAGAGGAAAGGGTAAAAGTTAAAAAAATTAGCAGAAGAAAAAAATTTTTAAAAATTAATTAACTTTGGGTCGCCTGGGTGGCTCAGTTGGTTAAGCAGCTGCCTTTGGCTCAGGTCATGATCCCAGCGTCCTGGGATCAAGTCCCACATCGGGCTCCTTGCTCAGCAGGGAGCCTGCTTCTCCCTCTGCCTCTGCCTGCTACTCTGTCTGCCTGTGATCGCTCCTGCTCTCTCTCTCTCTCTCTGACAAATAAATAAATAAAAATCTTTAAAAAATTAATTAACTTTGCAAGACTAAATATTCATGAGGAGAAAGCCATGAATTACATGCTTTGCTTACTCCTCCTCTGGAATTCCGTTGTTCTCCTTGGTAAGTGAACCTGTTCTTGGCTGGATTTCTTGTTGATCTTCTGGGGGAGGGGCCTGTTGTAGTGACTTTCAAGTGTCTCCGCCCTCGGCATAATTGCACTGCCCTTACCAGGGGCCGGGCTAAGTAATCCACTTGGGTTCACTTTTGGGAGCTTTTATTCCCTGAATGCTTTCCGTAGAGTTCTGGAGGACGAGAATGAAAATGGCGGCCTCCCAATCTCTGGCCCAGAGGAACCGAGAGCTCGGAGCCCCAGTCTTCAGTGCGCCTTCAGAGAAAAGTGCTTAATTACTCCCGTCTCCCCGGCCTCCAGCCATGCTTGGAGAAAATCATGCAATCACTCCCGTCTCACTGGCCTCTGGCTGCTCTCTGAGCTCACCCAGCCTGTGACCAAGCATCTCTGTCTCTGGCACAGAGCCCCACCTGGAGTCTCTGAACCCCGCAGATCCCTGAGCTCTTCCAGGTCAGACTCTCCCCGGATCTTGTTAGGACCTCACACACAGAGCACCGGCCTGTGTCACGGATTACTGTTCAAGGTAACCCCAAGTTGAGAGCTCACTCCTCGGCTCTGTCTCTCTAGCCAGCTTCCCCGTTCTAATACCTGTGAGCTCTGTGACACTCAGACACCCCCGATCCTTCTGTGACTCTGTGGGACCTGAGGCCATGCTGTCCCCGCAAGGTCTTCACCCCAGTTTAGCCTCTGGAGTGATGTCCCTCCATGGAGCAGACTTTTAGAAGTCCTGATTTTGTGCTCCGTTGCTCCGCTGCTTGCCGGGAGCCCGGCCCCTCACCAAGGTCTATCTTCCCGTCACTTTGGATTCACTTCTCCGCTGGTCCTACCTTTCAGAAAGTGGTCGATTTTCTGTTTCTAGAATTGTTGCTCTTCTCTTTGCTCTCCTGTTGGATTTGTAGGTGTTCGGAATGGTTTGATAAGCTATCTAGCTGATCTTCTGCTGCCTGGTGATGTCTCAGCCTGCTACTTCTCTGCCATCTTGACTCCTCCCTCCTCTAGGATTTTGATAGATTCCTGCCTACATTGAAGTCTTTTATCCATTTTGAGTTTATCTTTGTGTATGGTGTAAGAGAATGGTTGAGTTTCATTCTTCTATACATAGCTGTCCATTTTTCCCAGCACATTTATTGAAGAGACTGTCTTTTTTCCACTGTATATTTTTTCCTGCTTTGTCAAAGATTATTTGGCCATAGAGTTGAGGGTCCATATCTGGGCTCTCTACTCTGTTCCACTGGTTTATGTATCTGATTTCTAAATTTCTTGAGAAGCTTACATAAAATTAGTATGATTTCTCTCATAAATGTTTGGTAAAATTAATCACTGAAGCATTTAGGACCAAAGTGTTTTTATGTGGGAAGATTTTTCACTACAAATTTAATTTCTAGATATAGGACTGTCTATTAAGGAAACAGATTATTTCTTCTTTAGTGAGCTTTGGCAGTTTGTATGTTTTAAGAAATTTGATTATTTCATCTAACTTGTCAAATGTATTCATATAAATAATTTATATATGTTATAATTATGTAATATATAATATAAAATCATTTACATACATAGTAATTAATATAAAGTCATTTATAATGTTTCCTTACTATCTTTTTAATAACTGTGGAATTTGTAATGATGTCACCTCACTCAATTGTGGTATTGGTAATTTGTGTGTCTCTTTTTTCTTTTCCTAATCAGTATGGATGGAGGTTTATTGATTTTGATTTCCTGAAATGGACCAGCTTTTTGTTTCATTGATTTTTCTCTATTGTTCTTCTCTTTTCTATTTCATTGATTTGTTTTCTGATCTTGATTTGCCTTCTTCTGATCACTTTAGTTTTAATATGCTTTTCTTTTTCTAGTTTCTTATGGTTAAGATCATTGATTTGATCTAGTTTCTTATGGTTAAAATCATTGATTTGAAACTTCTATTTTCTTCTAATATAGGTATTTAGTGCTTGAAACTTCCTTCCAGATATTGTGTTAGCTGCATTTCACAGATTTTGATATGTTGTGATTTCATTTAGTTCAAAATACTTTCTAACTTATTTTTTAATTTCTTCTTTGATCCATTGTTTATTTGAAAGTACTATTTAGTTTCCAAAATATTTTGGATTTTTTTTGTCTTAATTTTAATTTAATTCTATTTCTAATTTAATTCCATTTTGTTCAGAGACCATACTTTGTATGGTTTGGATCCTTTTGAATTATTCAAGACTTGATTTAAGGCCCAGCTTATGGTCTCTCTTGGTAAATGTTTTGTGTGCACTTGAAAATAATCCTGTTGGTGTTGGGTGCAGTAGTCTATAATTTTCAATTATGTCAAGTTAGTTGATAGTCTGCTTCAAATCTTCCATGTCCTTACTGGTTTCCTACTTTTCTATCAATTATTGACAGAGAATGTTGAGAGCTTTGCCTACAATTGTTGATTTGTTTAGTTCCTGCAGTTTTATCAGTTTTTGCTTCATACATTTTGAAGCTTGTCATTGGGTACATAAACATTTAGGCTTGTTATATTCTGTCGATGAACTGACTCTTTTATCAGTATGAAATGACCCTCCCCCCAATTAAATGAAGCCTTTAATGATGTCAGAAAGACAGTTGACTGGGAGATAAAAGGGTAGCTATCTTCTACACTTTCCTTCCTGGGGTGACCAGCTGCTGAGAAAGGTCTTCTCCTGGTGCCCATCATAGTGCATCCATGCCACTCTGAGCACTTCAGGTATAGAAGATGAGCTCAGGGATCTGCCTAACCTGGATCCTAGTCCCATTGGTACTGTCTGAGGAGCACTGGAACTGGAAGGTCACCTTCCCACACTGTACTTTGTCATGCCTTTCTGCCCAAAGTAGCTGAGGTCACTGCCACCCAGAATGACACTAGCTGTGTAGAAGGTGTCCTGTCCTATCTGCGCAGGGTGTTCAAACCAGACCAAGATGTTGCCACAGCTATCTGAGAGAAATTTGGTGAAATGATCATTTTTACAACTGGCAATCCTCTTCGCTCTAAAAAGAAAGAATATTTACTATGTCTGTTATTAATATAGCCAATCCAACTTTTAAAAATTCATAGTAGCATATTCTCCCCCAATCTTTCATATTGTGTCTTTATATTTGACACTTGTGTTTTTCAATCCAGTCTAACAATTGCAGTTTTTAAATTGGGGTATTTAAACAATTTATGTTTAATGTGATTATTGCTATAGTTGGGTTTAAATTTACCATCTTGTTTTTGTTTTCTATTTTCTCATCAGTTCTTTATTTTCCTCTATTGTCCTTATTTGCCTCCATTTGGGTTGATTATTTTTAATGAATTCATTTTAACTTTCTTGTGGGCTTATTAACTTAATAACTCTTTGAATTATTTTAGTGATTGCTTTAGGGTTTATAGGTTTATAATGATAAGTTAGAGATGCCACACTTCCCATATTGGATGCCAAACTTTATTTAGAGTATAAGAAACTTGCGACAGCATACTTACATTTCTCCCAACCTGGACTTTGTGCTGTTTATATCTTATATTTTATTTCTATATATTTAATAACCTAACAATACATTGCTATCATTTTTGCCTTAAAAAGTTATCTTTTAAATAGATCTAGAAATAGAAAAAAGATCTTTTGTGCTAAGCCTTATAAAACTGGTGCTCTTCTTTCCTTTGTGTGGAACCATACTTCTATCTGGTATCATTATCCTCTGCCTGAAGGGCTGCTGGTGATAAACTCTTTCAGCTTCTGTGTCTCTGAAAAAGTCTTTATTTGTTTTCTATTTTTAAAGATACATTTGCTGTGTATAGGATTCTAGGTTGATTTTAAAATACAAAGAAGATTTCACTCCATTTTCTTTTGGTTTACTTCCAACAAGAAATCTGCTATCTCCCTTATCTTTGTTCCCACGTACATATCTTTTCTTTTTTTCTGGATTCTTAAATTTTTTTTCCCTTTATTTGTGGTTTTAAACAATATAAGTAGGATATGCCTTAGTATAGTTTTCTTCAATTTTCTAGTGCCAGGGTTTATTGAGCTGCTTTTTAACTACTTGAATATGAGTGTTTATACATTTTATCAAATTTGAAAGAATTTGATTATTATTTCTTTAGATAACTTTTTTTCTGTCTCCTATTCTCTTTCCTTGTTTCGGGGGACATCGATTACATGTATATTAACATGTAGTCAACATTGTTTCACAGCCTACTAAGGGTGTGTTTCGCAGTCTTTATTTTCTCTCTTGAGTTTCATGTTGGATAGTTTTTATTGCTATGTCTTCAAGCTCACCAATCTTTCCCTCCCCTAAAATATCTAATGTACTCTTAACCCCATCCCACTATTATTCTTTTTAGACATTACAGTTTTGATTTCTAGTTTGACTTGAGCCTTTTTATATCTTCCATATTTCTATTTAACATGTTTAATCTTTCTTTTAGGTTCTGGAACACACAGAATGTATTTACAATAACTTTTAATATTTCTGTCTATTAATTCTATCATTTGTGTCATTTCTGGTCAGTTTTAATTGTTTGATTTATTTTCTGGTCATAGCTGGGCTCTGAACAATGCTGCAGCTCTATTGACCAAATCAAACCCTCTGGCTTGCACTTCAGTTCACCCTGCCCTATGGGACCCAGTGATCTGGAACTGACAATCCACTTTAAGCCAGCCCTCCAGCTGGGTGGTCTTTCCCACCAGACCCCTCATGCTCCTGGCTTACTTCCCTCTCCTCTGCTCAGCCACTCCTCTTCTGGATCCAGGATGCCTGGTAACCAAGTCTGCACAGGTTATGTCACTCAGTGAAAAGCATTTTTTTTTCTTTTGCAAATTAACCCCATTTATTTATTTTTCACAGATAAGATATATTATTTTTCCAGAGTATAAACATAATACATACTAATGTGGACAACTTGAAAATTTTGGAAGAATATGTATCACAAAATTAAAGTTAACTACTAGTAGCATTTTTTATACTTCTGTCCTTTTTATATAGTTGATCTTGTATGCACAATTTAAATTCTTTGTAAAATTATTTTCAGTTATCATTTCTTGTACCACTAAGAATATTTTAATGATAATGCTATTTCATCATAGAGGCATGTTACAATTTAGGTAACTATTTCCCTATGATAGGACATTTTTATAGTTTGCTTCCATTTTTTTTTTTCTGTTATATCTTTCTGCAGAATTTCTTCCTGAATTTGGGATTATTTCTTTAGGGTAGATGCCCAGAAATGTATTAACATGAATGAACATTTTCAGGCACTTAAAATATCATGCCAGAATGCTTTCCAAAATTATTGTAACAATGTACACTTAAATGCAATCAGCATTTGACAGACCTTTCAGTTTCACTCAATGAATGTTTTTAAACTTCACAAGTTTCTTTGTTAAAGTGAGAGATAATATTTAATAAATTTGATATCTACCTTGGATTAAATAGTCAGTTAAAACTTTTTTTTAGTTAACTAAAAAAAATGGAAATTTTTTCTTCTGCTTTCAAATCAGTTTTTAAAAAAATTCACTTGCATCCATTTTATAACCAAAACCAAGTACATCATTTTCCTTTTACTTGGAGTCCTAAATTTGCATGAATTTGACAAATCAAATCATAGAATGAACATGTTATATCTTCCTTAATTTGGGTGAGAGTTTCCTTTCATGATTAATGCCAAGAATTTTTTTGGGAGGATCTCTTCAAGCCTAGTAGAACCCCTTAATTTATTATGTTACTTGTTTTATTTATTCAGGATTTGTATCTTGCCTACTATTAAGCTGGACTTGAGGTGACTTTTTATAACAGGATAAAAACAGTAAGATAAAGAATAGAGAATAGAAAGACTGGAATAGAAAGAATAAAGAATAGAAAGAGAATAGAAAGAATAAAGAATAGAAAGACAAAGAATAGAGAAAAAACGTTAATGGGAACATGGGTACTGATTTTTAAACCAGAGTTTTGTGGCAGTTTTTTGCACATTAGTTTTTTTTTTTTTTTTTCCCTTGGGCTCCGCAGGCATCTTGTATGAACTGAGTCGGATGAGAGAGCAAGTGAGAGCAGCCTGGCTGGGGAGGTTTCTGGTGCTTGGCATCAACATCAGAGGTCCTCTGGGAATGCTGGGGTCTTACTTTCTCACTGGAACGTTATCATCTATCATATTCACATTGTCCCAGGAAACCCCTGAGAGGGTACCCTTGCCTTAGAGGACAACTCTCCAGGAGCTTTTGCGGCATTTGGTGGGCAGCATTTCACAGACTACTGGCTTCTGTGGTGGGATGACAGTTTGTCTTTGACTTCAACAAGGGTCCTTTGCACAGTGGTGAAACAGGAAGTGGAAGACCGCCATCCTGTTGTTGTGCTAAGAAGTCATCACCAGACAGAGCAAAAGTAGAGACTGCAGATAATGGGCTTCTCTGGCTGTCCAGAAATCATTACACGACTGAGGAAGAGGCAGCAACTGTTTTAAATCCCATTAGTGGGGCTGATGGGCTGTCTGGGACAGGATGCCTATCCCTGAACCAGCAGCTTAGAATAACGTCTCCTTATTAACCCTCTCATGCTGGGAGCTGTCATTTGCCAGGCTGCAGTTTCATCACTTATCCAAAAAGGTAAGGAAATTGTGTCAGGTGCTTCATACATTATCTCATTTAATTCTAACAAACAACTTCTGAAGTTGATATTAACTTCTCTTTGCAAGTGAAAGCCTGAGCTCCACTCAAGGTCACATAGCCAGTAAGTTACAGAGCCAAGATTTGAACCTGGACTGTCTGACCCTAAAGTCTATATTCCTTTCATATACCAGCTGACTGTACAATGCTGTGTGTATGTGGTTGAGAAGGTGCTGGAGTATTGTAGCCCATGAATGACCTTCACAGTAGATGACATTAATGACTTGGGACCTAACACTAAGCCTTGACACATACATTTTTGCCAACTTGAAATAGTCACATTTCTCTCTATAGACTCCATTTTCAGAATTTATCGATACTTATGCCGTGTTAAAATCTTTCCTTTTCCAGAAAAAGCTTTCCTTTCTATTTTTTGTTCTGTAGAAACTCGGAACTCACATACAATTAATTCTATAGGCTGACTGCCAAATATGATCTAATAAAAGGAAGATGGGGAGGAGCAGCATACTCTCATTTCTTTCTTTATTCTTCTTTCAAGGTTTTATTTAAATTCAAGTTAGTTCACATATAGTGTGTGTTAGTTTTAGGGGTAGAATTTAGTGATTCATCAGCTGCATACAATACCCAGTGTTTATTACATCAAGTACTCTCCTTAATGCCCACTGCCCAATTACCCCATCTCCCCCCACCTCCCAGCAACCCTCAGTTTGTTCCCTATATTTAAGAGTCTCAGGGGGCGCCTGGGTGGCTCAGTGGGTTAAAGCCTCTGCCATCGGCTCAGGTCACGCTGGGATCGTGACCTGAGCCG
>ML106049.1:16245-33307 GCA_003697995.1 Taxidea taxus jeffersonii | reverse complement strand
GCCAGTGAGATACCACCTCACACCAGTCAGAATGGCTAAAATTAACCAGTCAGGAAATGACAGGTGTTGGCAAAGATGGGGAGAAAGGGGCACTCTCCTACACTGTTGTTGGGAATGCAAGCTGGTGCAGCTACTCTGGAAAACAGCATGGAGGTTACTCAAAAAGTTGAAAATAGAGCTACCTTATGCAATCTCACTACTTGGTGTTTACACTAAAGATATAAATGTAGTGATCCAAAGGGAAACATGCACCCCAATGTTTATAGAAGTCATGTCCACAATAGCCAAATTTTGGAAAGAACCTAGATGTCCATCAACAGATGAATGGATAAACAAGATGTGGCATATATATATACAATGGAATACTACGCAGCCAACAAAAAAAAGAAATCTTGCATTTGCAACAATGTGGATGAAACTAGAGGTTATTATGCTAAGTGAAATAAATCAATCAGAGAAAGACAATTATCATAGGATCTCTCTGATACGAGGATTTTGAGAGGCAAGACAGGGGGGTCATATGGGGTAGGGAGGGAAAAAAATGAAACAAGATGGGACTGGGGAAGGAGAAAAATCATAAGAGACTCTTAATCTCAGGAAACAAACTGAGGGTTGCTGGGGGGTGGGGAAGTAGTGATAGGGTGGCTGGGTTATGGACATTGGGGAGGGTATATGCTACAGTGAGTGCTGTGAATTGTGTAAGCCTGATGATTCACAGACCTGTACCCCTAAAGCAAATAATACATTATATGTTAATTTAAAAATTGACTGTGGTTTGCATCAAGTTACCCAAGAAGAGACCAATGACAGTGTCTCACATTCTCAAGCCAATGGCTCACACCAAGTTCCTGAATCTTTGACCCAAGAACCTCAGGGTCAGAATCTTTGGGCTAGGAACTATGTCTGATGATTAATCTGTGATCTGTGCCCCTGTATTAAGTGGCTTTACAACTCCAGGAAAATATTTAAGAAAAAAAAAAGCATAGAGTTGATGATGTAAATGAACCCACAGCTTTAACTCTTTTGTGTTAAAGAAATAAGTTTTAAGATTATCCTGGTAAATGGTCTTCATTATTTAAGGAGTTTGAAACAATTAAAGAAACTGAAATACTGAAGAATCTGAAATATTCTCTTTGTAATTTCAATTTGAAATGTGTAATTGATATTAGATTTCTGATAATTTGAAGGGTAGAAAACAATTTGCTTATGTTTCTAAAATTTATTTCACTTTTTATAGCCTGATTAACTACATTTTTTTTCATCTGCTCTTTTTGGAGTTACAGGAAATTACGTACATACTTGGAAAGGTTTTGCTTATTAGATTTTTAAGTCTGCCTTGGCAGACAATTGAAATTTTTGAAAGAAATATATATTAAATTTGTATATACATTAAATTGTAACTTAAAATATTTAAGGAAACTCAGTTAACTGTGGTAGACAAGAGAGTTAAATATTTAGGGAGAATTAATAGGTTAAGCAATAAAATAACTGAGCATGAACTTAAAAAGTGAAGTGGTTCTTCTCATTGTTAAGCCCAAAACTAGCTTTATAAACAGAACAGCAAGATTTGTATATTGAACTTAAAATGTTAAGGAAGTTTTGTTTTTTTGAAATGTAGAATTGTAGTAAAATTAATCATCTCAATGTAGGACTCCAATAACTATAAATGTCTTTCCTATGCACATAAGCAACTCTTAAACGACTCCCCCCACCAAAAAAAATCAATTGACTTAATCAAGGAAGTCAATCTGCCATCAGGGCTCTCAACTCAGAAGACCACGGAGAGAGGTCCTTCCCAAGTAGTCTTTATGAAGCTGGCCTTCCTTACTCCTTCCCAGTACATTAACAGTCCATTTGAAACCCTGATGATGGGCAACTATGTTGCTAAGTCTCAGCACTGAGCCCAGGAAGGAACCATCCACACGCCCCCAACACCCATACCTACACTTTAGCAACAGAAAAGCAACTCTAAAATGATTCAGATTCTCTGCTTATTCCCATGAACCCCATGAAAAGTATATACAGCCCACCCACCACATTTTTGAAGGTTCTCTGTTTTCTCTCAGTGCCTGTACCCACATAGCTGTCTCCACACCTGGACATGGGGCAGGTGAAGCAGAAGTAAAGAAAATAAAGAGAGGGGGGAAATGCAGGGGACAGAGTCAGATGTGACCAGCGGGACCCTCTTTATTTTCTTTACTTCTGCTTCACCTGCCCCATGTCCATTAATAGAAATTCTCATTTTTCATGGTCTAGCTTAAATTCCACCTCTTTTAGGAAAACTTTCTTGAACCTCATCGCTGTCCTCCTCCCTTCCCCCCTCACTCCCCAACCCCCAGCCAGAGTCTATGCTTGTTCCTCTTGTGGTCAAGGGACAGGGTTTGTATATCTCTCAGGGTACCCAATGTTGGAACCAAATATTCCAAGACCTCGTCAGCCAGAGAGATAAACAGCTATGGTGTGTGGGCTTCCTCCTGGACTTGCTGATGCAGGGCCTCTGGTGTGGAGACAGCTATGCGGGTACGGGCACTGGAGGAGAGAAAACAGAGAACCAGATGCGGGACTTGATCCTAGGATCCTGGGATCATGACCCAAGCCAAAGGTAGACACTTAACTGACTGAGCCACCCAGGCATCCCAGTACCATTTGTTTTCATAACTAGCAAGGACCTTAGTTAGATACCATCTGGTTCAAAGGAGTTCATTTTTACAAGTGGGAAGAGAGAGTGGAGAAGTTTAAGTAGTTGATTGCAAGTTTGACTAAACCCCAAGAATCCCAGCCGAGGGCTCTTACCTCTGTGCCTGATGGTTAACCCTGGCCATCTTTTTTTTTTTTTTTTTTGAAGCTGAAGCTCTTTTTTTTTTTTTTTTCACATGAAGGCAGCTGAAGCCTGATAATGGTGAATAGTATCATCCTTGAGACAGCCCACAGTGGTTAAAGTAGATGTGTTCACAATGAAGGGAGTAAGTCAGCATACTTGGGTATGAGGTTTGGTCCTTGTTTTGTGCCAAATCATGGTGCTATTGGAACAAGTCACTGCCCTTCTCTGTGCCTCGGTCTTCTTTTTCATCTCCACCTTTTTTGTGGAATGGTGGCAGACATTCCACAAACCCCTGTTATCTTGGAGCCAGGTCACAGGGATGGGGGATGACCAGGGCCTTCCTGCCCCCAGAATTAAATCCAAACTGTACTGTGGCATTCTGTTTCTTCCAAACACCAGTCTTACCTCCCCCATTAGCCATGGCTCCTGTATCTGGCTCCCTGCTCAGTGGAGAGCCTGCTTCTCCCTCTGCCTGCTGCCTCCCCTGCTTGTGCTTCCTCTACCTCTCTGTGTGTGATAAATAAATAAATAAAATCTTAAAAAAATAATAAAATAAAATAGAGGCACCTGGGGGTTGAGTCGGTTAAGTGGCTGCCTTTGGCTCAGGTCATGATCCCCGGGACTGAGCCCCACATCGGGGTCCCTGCTCAGTGGAGAGCCTGCCTCTCCCTCTCCCTCTGCCTGCCGCTCTGCCTACTTGTGTGCTCTCTCTCTGTCAAATAGAAAAATAATAGTAATAACCAAATAAAATGAAAACAAATGACACCAGTGCCCTATTTTTTATCTAACTTTGCTATTTTATAAAAAGCAAATTCATCTTTGCCCATTCCCTTCTTATCCCTGCTTCCTCCTGGCCCTTTTCCTAGAAGAAACCAGTACTAATCTTTATTCCTCTCTTAAGCGCTTTATCTCCTTAGTTATTGAGAAGATGAGTGCCCAGATGTCGGTCCTGGAATGGCCTGGAGGCAATGAAAAAACAGGTGAAATAAGCCAGTTATAATGAGAATTTTAAAAAAACCAACAACAACAACCAGGGGTGCCTGGGTGGCTCAAGAGGGTTAAAGCCTCTGCCTTTGACTCAGGTCATGATCTCAGGGTCCTGGGATTGAGCCCCGCATCGCATCGGGCTCTTTGCTCAGCAAGGAGCCTGCTTCCTCCTCTCTCTGCCTGCTTCTCTGCCTACTTGTGATCTCCGTCTGTCAAATAAATAAATAAAATCTTTAAAAAAAAAAAAAAAACAAAAAAAAAAAGTATCTGAAAAAAACACAACACCCAAAAAAAAAAAAAAAAAAAGTCTCTCTCTAATAGAAGCATCTCAGATTGGTATGGGAATTTTGTTCCCCCAGAGATGGTAGGAAGCCCTTAACCTCGGACCTGATACCACAGTTTTCATGAACAAAAAAGATGAATGACATGACATCCTGGCATATAACTCTCTGGAGTTTCAGCACGGCTGCATCACCCACATTTGACCACTGACCCTCCATCCATAGAAAGTGAGCTTTGGATCATCTGCCCCAAAGAGGGGAAGGACAGCCCAAAACAATTTACATTCCTTGCCAACTCATCGGAAGTGGCAGGATGAGATTGAGTACAGTCTGCAGAATGTCAACACACTTGACATTCATCTCCATCTCCTGTTGCAAGTGGATGGAACTCAAGTGTACACACCCACACATTTCCCTCTCCCAACATCAGGGACCTTTGCATCTGCTACCTAAGAGAAAAGTAAGACAGGCCTCTAAGTAAACATTGAGTGGAGGCCTGTCTGAAAAATGAATTCTTTCATCCACAGCTATTTTCTTTTCTGTCAGTAGAAATAGTTAGAGATTGAGTTGGCAAATGAGAGCCTGAGACACGTTTGGGGAAATTCTGGTCCCTGCTGCTACTGGTGCTACCACTGAGTAATCACTCTGAATTCACTGTCTCAGAGCTCTGCCTCCCCCTCCTTGGGAATTCCCCCAGAACAGGGCGTATGCAATCATCTTGATGTATTGCTATTTCTAAGGCTGGATATGGAATATTTGTGGAACTTACTATGCAAGAGGAAATGGTGACCTTTAAACTTTCATCAAAAGAGAAGGAAGTGGATGCTAATAATAAGGTTCCCTCAGTTAATACCAGGCAGCAAGGCTGAGACTCTCTTCATAGTG
The DNA here is from genome assembly GCA_003697995.1 of Taxidea taxus jeffersonii. Taxonomy (NCBI): domain Eukaryota; kingdom Metazoa; phylum Chordata; class Mammalia; order Carnivora; family Mustelidae; genus Taxidea; species Taxidea taxus. The sequence goes on along the minus strand of ML106049.1, from coordinate 28,333 downwards.
ATCTCAGCAGATTCTCTGAGAGACAGCTAAGCAGTGACTCCACAGCTCTCCCCCAACGTAAGCCCCAGTTATCCTTCTTCTTACCATCCTCCTCCACTCTCAGGGGACCTTGGAGTCTATTCCCTAAGATTAAGCATGAAAATGACTCATCAATAATAACTTTGCAGTCCCTATCTGAACCTATTTTCCAAACCTCTCCCAGGGCGGTCTCTCCATGCACCCCCATCACTCATCTGCCATGTGGCCTCCCTGTGTGAGGAAGGAACTTTCTACCTGATCACAGAAAAATTTCCTCCTTTGGACTTCAGGCTGCTTATCAGCTGAGGCTGATACCTACAGGCTCAGGCCTCCTAATAGTCTCTTCCTGACTGCAGACCCTGAAATCCCTATACTCAGAGGCTCCTCCTTAACTCTCTTCCCATCCTCCCTCCCTTTCCTGGCAGAAGCCCATTCCCTAATTTTCTGACTCCTGAGATATCCTCAGTGACCTTCACACTATCCTAAATTGAACTGCAGCCTCTCTTTTATCCTTGCAAGATGTCTCCCTTACCTGAGGCCTGGCCCATTCTCCTGAGAAGAGAAAATTCCTGCAAAGTTTCCCCAAAGCAGCTGCTGAAGTAGAAGGAGGAAAGGAGAGAAGAAGGGAGAGGAGGGAGGAAAGGAGAGAAGGACATCAGGACGGGAGGAGGAAAAACTACTTTTTACTGACTATCAAATGCAACCAATATATTGGGCAGTCTGAATATAGTGAATTACAAATAAGAAATGACCTTATTTTCTTCCAGCAACTGCTTCACACATGCTCTAACATCTCTAGCCAGGGAAGAACTTTCTAGTGAACCAATCTTCATATATGAAGAGTCTCAGCCTCCCGGTAAAGATGGCGATATGGACTCTTTCCACCTAATTCTGCTTCTTTCCCCAAACCCCATTAAAATAACATTAAAGTGATTTTTAAAGGTACAAACCCTCAGGCACAGAGAAAATGACACGCCAACAAAGATGCAGATATGCATCGTTTTGATCAGTCAGGCCATTTCCTGGGCATGCACTTCACCGAGTTTACATTCACAACAAAAATTCAAGAGTTCCCAGTCTCAGTTTTTTAGGGAAAAAATTGGAAAGCTGGAAAGCAGTTGGACAAGTGGAAGCTGATCCTGAGTGAGCGGTGGAAGCACAGGAACCAGCCAACATCTAGGACCTCTGAGATTGGAGCAGAGGGTAAAATAAGGAAGACTGGAAGCTAGTTTAAACGGTGGTTACAAATCAAAGAAAAAGTACATTTGTAAGTACATATTGTATGATTCTGCTTACATAAAAGTCTAGAAAATGTCAACTACAGTGACAGAAAATTGGTCAGTGTTTGCTTGGGAATGAAGAAGAGGAGAAGAGGGAATTGCAAAGAGGCCTGATGGAACAGGTAATGAATATGTTCCCTGTCTTGACAGCAGTGATGGTTTCCAAGGGGATGTGTCAAAACATAAGCTGCACAGTTTAAATATGTGCAGTTTATTATATGTCAGTTTTATGTCAATAACACTGTCTTTTAAAAATGCTGGCAGAGTTATGAGGAAATTCTCATTTGTTGCTGACGGGTTCAGTCTCTTGAAGAACAGCATGATAATAATTTTACTAATAGTTATAGCCACAGATCACCTTTCCCATACTAGTAGAAGACAACAAGTTTATTCTGTAGAAAATGTAAAATAAAGGGGGAGTGGGGACACCAGGCACATTTGAAGGTGGGAGAAAAATATTGAAAACACCATGATTAATGAAAGCATGCAGCATGATCTTGAGAATCCCAGGCCTTCTTCCCACAAGGATGGTTACCAGGCTTTTACCCTTTAGGCAGAAAATTAAAGAAAATTCCCTGGGGAATAAAGTCAATACTAATATTAAGGTTTCTCCAAAGCAATGGCCCTGCCAAGCCATCAAATGACAGAACTTATAGCCAACAGACCTCACATATACCCAGCTTCCACTCTGCTTTCAAATTATGTACTCTTGGGGCACCTGGGTGGCTTAGTGGGTTAAAGCCTCTGCCTTTGGCTCGGGTCATGATCCCAAGGTCCTGGGATCAAGCCCCGCATCGGGCTTTCTGCTCAGCAGGGAGCCTGCTTCCCTTCCTCTCTCTCTGCCTGTCTCTCTGCTTACTTATGATCTCTGTCAAATAAATAAATAAAATCTTTTAAAAAAAATATGTACTCTTGAATACAAGCAGAAAAGCTACTAAACTTCTGCAGAAAGATTTTGTAAGATGGATATCAAAACAAACCAATCAAATTCTGAAAACTATAAAACACTGCTAAGAGAAATTGAAGATGACACAAATGGAAAGATAATCCATGCTCATGGACTGGGAGAACAAATATTGCTAAATTATCAATACCACCTGAAACAATCTACAAATTTAATGCAATCCCTATCAAAATACCAACAGCATATTTCACAGAGCTAGAACAAACAACCCTAAAATTTGTAGGGGACCAAAAAAGACTCTAAATAGACAAAGAAATTTTGAAAAAAAAACTGGAGGTATCACAATCCCAGGCTTCAAGATATACTACAAAGTTGTAGTAACCAAAACAGTATGGCCCTGGCACAAAAAATAGACACATAGATCAATAGAACAGAATCAATAACTCAGAAATAAACCCAGATTATATGGTCAATTAATCTTTGAAAAAGGAGGCAAGAATATACAATGGAAGGAAGACAGTCTCTTCAACAAATGGTGTTGGGAACACTGGGCAGATCTAGGGATCACTTCCTTACACCATATGTAAAAATAAGCTCAAAATGGATTTAAGACCTAAAGGTGAGACATGAAACCATAAAAATAATAGAAAAGAACACAGGCAGTAGTTTCTGACATTGCCCATAGAAACATTTCTCTAGACATGTCTCCTGAGGCAAGAAAAATAAAAGCAAATAAACTATTGGGATTATATTAAAATAAAAAACTTCTGCACAACAAAGGAAACAATCAACAAAACTAAATGACAACCTACCAAATGGGAGAAGATATTTGCAAATGACATATCTGATAAAGGGTTAGTATCCAAAATATGTAAAGAACTTACACAACTCAACACCAAAAACCAAATAATCCAATTAAAAATTGGGCAAAAGACATGAACAGACACTTCTCCAAAGAAAACATGCAGATGGCCAACAGACATCACTCATCATCAGGGAAATGCAAATCAAAACTACAAATCATACTTGTCAAAATGGCTAAAATCAAAAACACAAAAAAGAACAAGTGTTGGCAAGGATAAAGAGGAAGAGTAATCCTCTCTTATTGTTAGTGAGAATGCAAACTGGTGCAGCTGGTGTGGAAAACAGCATGGAGGTTCCTCAAAAATTAAAAATAGAATTACCATATGATCCAGTAATTCCACTATTGGGTATTTACTCAAAGAATACAAAAACACTTATTTGAAAAGATATATGCACCCTATGTTTATTGCAGCAATATTTACAATAACCCAATTATGGAAGCAACCTAAATGTCCATCAATATGAATGGACAAAGAGGATGTGAGATACACACACACAACATACACATACACACACACACACACACACACACACACACACACTAGAATATTATTCAGCCATTTTAAAAAAATGAGATCTTGCCATTTGCAACAATATTGATGGATCTTAGCATTGACAATGCTAAGTGAAATATGCCAGAGAAAGACAAATACCTTATGATTTCACTCATGCAGAATTTAAGAAACAAAACAACTGAATAAAGGGAAAAAAGGAGAGATAAACCAAAAAACAGACTCTTAACTATAGAGAAAAAAGAAGTGTTACCAGAAGGGAGGTTGGTGAAGTGATGGGTGAAATGAATGAAGGGGATTAAGAGTACACTTATTGTGATGAGCACTGAAAAATATATAGAATTGTTTAATCACAATATTGTACACCTGAAACTAATATAATATAGTATGTTAATTACATCAGAATTTTTTTTTAAGCAGGGAAGAAACCTGAAAAAAACTATTATGAATATCCTCAAAGTAATAAGATAATAGAACTAAGAAACAAGAACAAATACTACCAGGGAGAAGGGAGAGAAAATATTCAAAGAACAAGAAAATATGATAAGAGAAATGAAAACTTAATAAAAGAATTGGAGATAATGTTAAGCAAATCTCAATGGAGAGGTAAGACGGTGGAGGAGTAGCAGACTGAGCTGACATCAGGTAACAGGAGTTCAGCTAGATAGTTACCAAACCATTCCGAACACCTACAAACTCAACAGGTGATAGAAGAGAAGAAGAGCAGCAATTCTAGGAACAGAAAATCGACCACTTTCTGAAAGGCAGGACACGCAGTGAAGTGAATCCAAAGTGACAGGAAGATAGACTGTGGGGTGGGGCAGAGTGGAGGGTGGGGATGGCCCCCGGAAGGCCACAGAGCAGAGGAGCACAAAATCAAAACTTTTAGAAGTCTGCTCCACTGAGGGACATCACTCCAGAGGCTAAGCGGGATTGGAGCCCTTGCAGGGACAGTGTGGTCTCAGGTCCCATGGGGTCACAAAAAGATCGGGTGTCTGAGTGTGGCAAGCTCCCAGGTATTGGAACAGAGAAGCTGACTGCAGAGACAGAGCCGAGGAGTGAACTCTCCAATTGGTGTTACCTTAAACTGTGATCCACGACAGTCAGACCCCTGCTCTTTGAGCAGGGACCCCACAAGTGGCAGATCTGGGAAGACTCACTTTCCTCCTTCTTCGGAGCAGCATGGCAGGAATCTGCTGGGTTTGGAGACTCCAAATGGGGCCATGCACCAGAGAGAGAAAAACACTCGGTCACAGGTTGGGTGAGCTCAGAGCATGGCCAGAGACCAGGGAGACATTTGTGATTAACCGCTTTCATCTGAGGGCACACTGAGGAGTGGGGCGCCGAGCTCTCAGCTCCTCCTGCCAGAGATTGGGAATCCACCATTTTCATTCCCATCGTCCAGAGCTCTATGGAAAGCATTCAGGGAACAAAAGCTCCCAAGAGCAAAGCCGAGCAGATTACTTAGCCCGGCCTCTGGCAAGGGCAGTGCAATTCTGCCCCGGGCAAAGACACTTGAGAATCATTACAACAGGCCTCTCCCCAAGAATATCAGCAAGAACATCTAGCCAAGACCAAGCTCACCCGTCAAGAAGAGCGGAACTCCAGAGCTAGGGGAAAGCAATGCATGGAATTCATGGCTTTCTTCCCATGATCCTTTAGTCTTGAAAAGTTAAATTAAATTTTTTTAATTTTATTTTTTTCTTATTCTAATTTTTTTAACTTTTCCTATTTCCTCTTTTAACATTTTTTAACCTATTTATCTTAACAATATCTTTTTTAAAAAATCTTTTTAAACCTTCATTATTATAGTCATATTTTATCCTTCATTGTATTTAACCTTATTTATTGTATACTTATAAGAGTTTTGCTTCTAAAAATTTTTGGGATACAATTTCTTCTAATAGATCAAAATATACCCTAAATCTAGCACAGAGCTTTGTTCTAGTCTCCAGCCTAAGCATAGTCTCTCCACTTTTTTTTTCTTTCTTTTCCCAACCAACATATCTTATCAATTCCTTTTTTAGAATTATTTTAAAATTTTCACCTTTATAGTCATATTTCATCCCTCCATCTTTTTACCCTTATTTGTATATATATACATATACATATGTGTATATATATATATATATATATATACACAAGTTTTTCTTTTTTTTTTTAATTTTGGGAGGTAGTTTCTTCTAAGAGACCAAAATATACCCAAAATCAAGTGGGTAGCTCTGTTCTATTCACCAGTCATATATATTTTTTTAATTTGTATATATGTATTTATACAAATATTTTTTTTCCTTTCTTTTTACCCCCCTTCTTCTCCTCCCAATTTGGGATCTCTTCTGACTTGGTTAGTGTACATTTTTCTGGGGTCTTTGCCACTCTTTTAGTATTTTATTCTCTCATTCATATTCTTATCTGGATAAAATGACAAGGCAGAAAAACTCACCACACACACACAAAAAAAGAAAAAGAGGTAGTACCGAAGGCTAGGGACATAATCAATACGGACATTGGTAATATGTCAGATCTAGAGTTCAGAATGATGATTCTCAAGCTGCTAGCTGGGCTCGAAAAAGACATGGAAGATATTAGAGAAACTCTGTCTAGAGAAATAAAAGCCCTTTCTGGAGAAATAAAGAAACTAAAATCTAACCAAGTTGAAATAAAAAAGATATTAATGAGGTGCAATAAAAAATGGAGGCTCTTACTGCTAGGATAAATGAGGCAGAAGAGAGAATTAGTGATATGGAAGACCAAATGATGGAGAATAAAGAAGCTGAGCAAAAGAGAGACAACTACTGGACCACAAGGGGAGAATTCAAGAGATAAGTGATACCATAAGATGAAACAAAATTAGAAAAATTGGGATCCCAGAAGAAGAAGAAAGAGAGAGGGGGCAGAAGGTACACTGGAATGAATTATAGTAGAGAATTTCCCTAATATGGCAAAGAGAACAAGCATCAAAGTCCAGGAGGCACAGAGAATTCCCCTCAAAATCAATAAAAATAGGTCTACACCACATCATCTAATAGTAAAACTAACAAGTCTTATTGACAAAGAGAAAATCCTGAAAGCAGCTCGGGACAAGAAGTCTGTAACATACAATGGTAAAAATATTAGATTGGCAGCAGACTTATCCACAGAGACCTAGCAGGCCAGAAAGAATTGGCATGATATATTCAGAGCACTAAATGAGAAAAATATACAGCCAAGAATACTATATTCAGCTAGGCTATCATTGAAAATAGAAAGAGAGATAAAAAGTTTCCAGGAAAAACAAAAACTAAAATAATTTGCAAACACCAAACCACCCCTACAAGAAATATTGAAAGGGGTCCTCTAAGCAAAGAGAGAGCCTAAAAGTAGTAGACCAGAAAGGAACAGAGACAATATACAGTAATATTAACCTTATAAGCAATACAATGGCAGTAAATTCATATCTCTCAATAGTTACCCTGAATGTAAATGGGCTAAATGCCCCAATCAAAAGACACAGGGTGGACGCCTGGGTGGCTCAGTTGGTTAAGCAGCTGCCTTCGGCTCAGGTCATGATCCCAGCGTCCTGGAATCGAGTCCCACATCGGGCTCCTTGCTCGGCAGGGAGCCTGCTTCTCCCTCTGCCTCTGCCTACCTCTCTGTCTGCCTGTGCTCGCTCTCTCTCTAACTAATGAATAAATAAAATCTTAAAAAAAAAAAAAAGACACAGGGTATCAGAATGGATAAAAAAACAAAACCCATTAATATGCTGTCTACAAGAAACTCATCTTAGACCCAAAGACACCTTCAGATTTAAAGTGAGGGGGTGGAGGGGCACCTGGGTGGCTCAGTGGGTTAAAGCCTCTGCCTTCAGCTCAAGTCATGATCCCAGGGTCCTGGGATCAAGCCCCACATCGGGCTCTCTGCTCAACGGGGAGTCTGCTTCTCCCTCTCTCTGCCTGCCTCTCTGCCTACTTGTGATCTCTCTCTCTCTGTGTCAAGGAAATAAATAAAATCTTTTTTAAAATAAATAAAGTGAGGGGGTGGAAACATGGAAAACAATTTACCATGCTAATGGACATCAAAAGAAAGCTGGGGTGGCAATCCTCATATCAGATAAATTAGATTTTAAGCCAAAGACTATAATGAGGAAAGGCACTATATCATACTCAAAATGTCTGTCCAACAAGAAGATCTAACAATTTTAAATATCTATGCTCCTAACATGGGAGCAGCCAATTACATAAACCGATTAATAACAAAATCAAAGAAACATATTGATAATAATACAATAATAGTAGGAGACTTTAATACCCCCTCACTGAAATGGACAGATCAACCAAGCAAAATATCAACAAGGAAATAAAGGCTTTAAATGACACACTGGACCAGATGGACATCACAGATATATTCAAAACATTCCATCCCAAAGCAACAGAATACACATTCTTCTCTAGTGCACATTGAACATTCTCCAGAATAGATCAAATCCTGGGTCATAAATCAGCTCTCAACCAGTACCAAAAGACTGGGATCATTCCATGCAAATTTTCAGACCACAATGCTCTGAAGCTAGAACTCAATCACAAGAGGAAAGTCGGAAAGAACTCAAATACATGGAGGCTAAAGAGCATCCTACTAAAGAATGAATAAGTCAACAAGAAAATTAAAGAATAATTGAAAAAATTCATGGAAACAAGTGATAATGAAAACACAACTGTCAAAATATGTGGGACACAGCAAAGGTGGTCCTGAGAGGAAAGTACTTAACCATACAAGGCTTTCTCAAGAAACAAGAAAGTTCTCAAGTATGCAACTTAACCCTACACCTAAAGGAGCTGGAGAAAGAACAGCAAAGAAAGCCTAAACCCAGAAGGAGAAGAGAAATAATAAAGATCAGAGCAGAAATCAATGAAATAGAAACCAAAAGAACAGTAGAACAAATCAACGAAACTAAGAGCTTGTTCTCTGAAAGAATTAATAAGATTGATAAACCCCTGGCCAGACTTTTCAAAAAGAAAAGAGAAAGGACCCAAATTAATAAAATCATAAATAAAAGAGGAGAGATCACAACCAACACCAAAGAAATACAAACAATTATAAGAACATATGAGCAACTATATGCCAGAAAATTTGACAATCTGGAAAAAATGGATGCATTCCTAGAGACATGTAAACTACCAAAACTGAACCAGGGAGAACTAGAAAACCTGAACAGACCCATAACCAGTAAGGAGATTGAAGCAGTCATCAAAAATTTCCCAACAAACAAAAGCCCAGGGCCAGATGGCTTCCCAGGGGAATTCTACCAAACATTTAAAGAAGAATTAATTCCTATTCTCCTGAAACTGTTCCAAAAAATAGAAATGGAAGGGAAACTTCCAAACTCATTTTATGAGGCCAGCATCACCTTGATCCCCAAACCAGACAAGGATCCCATCAAAAAAGAGAATTACAGACCAATATCCTTGATGAACACAAATGTGAAAATTCTCACCAAAATATTAGCCAGTAGGACCCAACAGTACATTAAAAGGATTATTCACCACGACCAAGTGGGATTTATTCCTGGGCTGCAAGGTTGGTTCAACATCCGCAAATCAATGTGATACAATACATTAATAAAAGAAAGAACAAGAACCATTTGATACTCTCAATAGATGCTAAAAAAGCATTTGACAAAGTACAGCATCCTTTCTTGATCAAAACTCTTCAAAGTGTAGGGATAGAGGGTACATACCTCAATATCATCAAAGCCATCTATGAAAAACCCACAGCAAATATTATTCTCCATGGGGAAAAACTGGGAGCTTTTCTAAGGTCAGGAACATGGCAGGGATGTCCATTATCACCACTGCTATTCAACATAGTACTAGAAGTCCTAGCCTCAGCAATCAGACAACAAAACAAAATTAAAGGGATCTGAATCAGGAAAGAAGTCAAACTATCACTCTTTGCAGATGATATGATACTTTATGTGGAAAACCCAAATGACTCCACTCCAAATGTGCTAGAACTTGTACAGGAACTCAGTAAAGTGTCAGTATATAAAATCAATGCATAGAAATGTTGCATTTCTATACACCAACAACAAGACAGAAGAAAAAGAAATTAAGGAGTCGATCCCATTTACAATTGCACTCAAAACCATAAGATACCTAGGAATAAACCTAACCAAAGAGGCAAAGAATCTGTACTCAGAAAACTATAAAGTACTCATGAAAGAAATTGAGTAAGACACAAAGAAATGGAAAAACGTTCCATGCTCATGGATTGGAAGAACAAATATTGTGAAAATGTCTATGCTACCTAAAACAAGATGGTGCAACCACTCTAGAAAGCAGCATGGAGGTTCCTCAAAAAGTCGAAAATAGAGCTACCTTATGATCCAGCAATCACACTACTGGGTATTTACCCTAAAGATACAAACGTAGTGATCCGAAGGGGCACGTGCACCCGAATGTTTATAGCAGCAATGTCCACAATAGCCAAACTACGGAAAGAGCCTAGATGTCCATCAACAGATGAATGGATAAAGAAGATGTTGTATATATATACAATGGAATACTATGCAGCCATCAAAAGAAATGAAATCTTGCCATTTGCAATGACATGGATAGAACTAGAGGGTATTATGCTGAGCAAAATAAGTCAATTAGAGAAAGGCAATTATCATATGATCTCCCTGATATGAGGAATTTGAGAGGCAGAATGGGGGGTTTAGGGGGTAGGTTTGGGGGATAGGGAAAAAAATGAAACAAGATGGCATTGGGAGGGAGACAAACCATAAGAGACTCTTAATCTCACAAAACAAACTGAGGGTTGCTGGGGGGGAGCGGGGTATGGGGAGGGTGATTGGGTTATGGACATTGGGGAAGGTATGTGATATGGAGAGTGCTGTGAAGTGTGTAAGCCTGATGATTCACAGACCTGCACCCCCTGGGGCAAATAATATATTATATGTTAATAAAGAAAATTTTTAAAAAACGTTAAGCAAAGCTCTCAGAAAGTAATGCAAAAGGACACCTGGGTGGCTCAGTGGGTTAAGCCTCTGCCTTTGGCTCAGGTCATGATCTCAGGGTCCTGGGACCGAGTCCTGCATCAGGCTCTCTGCTTAGCAGGGAGTCTGCTTCCTCCTCTCTCTCTCTCTCTCTCTGCCTGCCTCTCTGCCTGCTTGTGATCTCTCTCTGTCAAATAAATAAATAAAATCGAAAAAAAAAAAAAAGAAAGTAATGCAAAAGGATAAAGACAGAATAGAATCAATAAGAATATTAGAGGACAGGTTCAGGAAACTCTGAAGCCAAAAACAAGAGATTCCAGAGAAAAGGAAAGGATAGAAAACTGAGAGAAAAGGCACTTGATCAAATAATTAATAAAATTTTCATAACTTGAAAAACAAGAGTTTCCAGATGGTAATGTTCCCATTGAGTATGTAGCATAATGAATGAAAAAACACCCACCCTATGAGATTTCAGAACACTGGAGATAAAGAGATAATCTTGCAATATTCCAGATAGAAAGCAACAGTCACATGGAAATAACTGAGCATTTGAATGGCATAAGACTTCTCAGAAGCGATATTGGAGACTAGGAGAAAATGGAGCAATGCCTTCAAAATCCTAAAGGAAAACTAATTTCAGCCTAGAATTATTATTCAGGGGCGCCTGGGTGGCTCAGTGGGTTAAAGCCTCTGCCTTCGGCTCAGGTCATGATCCCGGGGTCCTGGGATCGAGCCCCACATTGGGCTCTCTGCTCATTGGGGAGCCTACTTCCTCCTCTCTCTCTCTCTGCCTGTCTCTCTGCCTACTTGTGATCTCTGTCTGTCAAATTAAAAAAAAAAAAAAAGAATTATTATCCAACCAAACATTAGCCTGTCTCTGTGTGGGTGTGAATGCACACACATGTGCCCATGCACACACATATGAAGCAGATATGACCAAACACTGAGGACTCTTGGTTTAGGAAGACGGCTATGGAGATGTTCATTGTGCCATTCTTTAGACCTATCTGTATGTTTGAAAATTTTCATGACGAGAATGGATGAGGAGGGGACAGAAGGAAGAAGAACACAATTTCACACCTAATTCAAAGTTTCTTGCCTTCCCCTGTTCAGCCTAATCTACAGCTCTGGGAAGGGAAAAATAACTATTTCTTCACTCTTTCCTTCTTCCCCTCCATCATCTGCCCTTTCTCCCCTGACTTGGAACCTAGGAAGAGGCAGTGGGAAAGGGGAAAAGTCTTCCATCCCTGGGGTTTGCCAGAGAAACCAAACCTCCCCAGGGAGTGGGAGTACCTTAGGTGGTACTGGTGCTTGGATACAACTTGTCCAAGCAGGTCCGATGAGAGGGTGGGGCAAGCAGCAGGAAGTCATTCACTGGCATGAGCTGATCTGTATGCAGGGGTGGGAGAACCTGCAGAGGATTCAGCCCTGAGAAAACAGAATGGCATCCTTCTTTAGTAGATGCTTTTGCTCAGGCACAGGAAATCATGGAGAAAGGGGCTTGTAGGAGTTATTTCACCAGAGATTCTATGAGCTA
>ML106049.1:0-15845 GCA_003697995.1 Taxidea taxus jeffersonii | reverse complement strand
GTAGACAGAGAGGCAGGCAGAGACAGAGGAGGAAGAAGGCTCCCTGCTGAGCAGAGAGCCCAATGCAGGGCTCGATTCCAGGATCCCAGGATCATGACCTGAGCCCAGGGCAGAGGCTTTAACCCACTGAGCCACCCAGGCACCTCTTTGTTTTGTTTTTCTACAAATAGTCTTTTAAGAAAAAAAAAAAACTGCACAAATTAAAGGTCTACAATTTGATCATTGTGACATAGGCATACACCAGTGAAACTATCATCACACTCATGATAATGAACATAAACATTACCCCCAAAAGTTTCCTCAAAAAAAAAGTTTCTTCATACCCATGTATAACCTTCCTTCCTCCTCCCTGCACCCCAACACAAGACAACTACTGAAGCTTTCTGTCCCACAAATGAGTTTGCATTTTCTAGAACTTTATGAAATCATATAGAATGTAGTCTTTCATGTCTGGCTTCTTTTAGTATAATTATTTTGAGATTCATCCATATTGTTGTATGTATCATTAGTCCATTCCTTTTTATTGCTGAATAATATTCCATTGTATGAATGTACCATACTTTGTTTATTCATTCACTTGCTGATGACACTGTGTTGTTTCCATTTTTAGTAATGACAAATAATGTTGCTATGAATATTCCTATAGGAATACTGGTAGAAAACCATGCTTTTATTCCATGCAGGTAAATAAAAACCTGGCAGTGGAAGGGCTAGATCATATGGTGGTTACATGTTTGACTTTTTACGAACCTGTCAAATTGTTCCCCAGTGTTTGTACCATTTTGCATTCCCATCAGCAGTGTATAAAAGTCCTATCTCTCCTCCATCGCCATCAACACTTGGTAGGGTCAGTCTTTTTCTTTTCAGACATTCTTATAGGTGATAATGAGGCCCAGAGAGTCTAGGGCTACATTAGTATCTTCTTCAGAACCCAGAACAATGCCAGTCATAGAGAAAATACTTGTTGCTTGATTGATAAGTCTTTTTACAGTAAATAGAATTAGTTACAAGCTGGTTTGGCCTGGTCTTGCTCTGGAGACAAGGTTGCTGACAAAGTTGCTGAGGATTTAAAAAAAGAAAAATCTGGTTCACCGCTTCTCCACTAGAGATCACCTAAGACCCAATCCATGAGAAATAGAAAGGCCAACCCACACTGCTTTTACACCCAAAGTATTTGAGTGTCTATCATATTTCAGGAGGGCCCTGGGTATACAGACCCTGCACTGCTCAGAGTAACTAGCTCAATGAGGGGTCTAAGAAGCAAGCAATGTGAGAAGCAGTTAGAGAAGGCTTAGGGGAGCAGAAAACAGATGTCATCACATTCCTGAGAGGCTCTCCTGCAGTGTCAGAACATCTATGCATCTTTGAGAGCATATCTTGGATAAACAGAAGGGACTCACAGAGTAGCTCACAGCTTTTGTCCACCAGAGGAAGAACATTCTAATAACAGAGATTTCCAGCTGTAGAGTGGGCTGCTTCACAAAGATACAAGTGTCTCATTTCTCAAATCACTCTCATCTTTGCAGGAATGCAACAGAAGTTACTCCTACCCTGAGGAAGAGAAAGGACTAGGAAAACAGCACCCAAAATCTAAAAGGTAGAAGGTCAGGCACATATTAGGAGTTTTCTAAAGTCTTCGATTGATGAAAATGAAGAGTGAGGACAGAAAATGCTAAATTAGATGTAAGAGAGAATGCACTGAAGCAATCCAAGTGGATGGTGATAAAGCAATGAGTTCCAGAGTCTGGCTCAATTAGAGTGGTGAGAGTTGGATTGGAAGATTTCCCAGAATATTAAGTAACACTTTGCATGAGGCCAGCTCAGCTGGAGAGAGATAAACTTTGGAAGAACTTCATATAAGTATCTACTACCTAAAAAGCCATGAAGTTGTCCAATATAAAGAGAAGCTCACCTCCCAATCTGCCAACTTCAGAAATCCAGAAGAGAATATTCCTAAGAACTGAAGGCCAAAGGAAGATCTCTTTATAAAATTTCCTTTTTTTTTTTTAAAGATTTTACTTATTTGTCAGAGAGAGAGAGAGAGGACAAGCAGGGGAAGCAGCAGGCAGAGGGAGAAGCAGACTCCCCACTGAGCAGGGAGCCCAATGCTGGACTCAATCCCAGGACCCTGGGATCATGACCTGAGGCGAAGGCAGACACCTAACTGATGGAGCCACCCAGGTGTCCCTCTTTATAAAATTGTCGTAGAAAATTGGGAAAGACATTTTTTAATGTTTTAAATATTTTTTTAATGTTTTGCAACATGTTTTAAATGTTGCAACCCTGAGGAAGAGGTGGAACTAGGAAAACAGCACCCAAATCCTAAATAGTCTATGGTCAGACACATACTGGGAGTTTTCGAAAGACTTCATTTAATGAAACTGAAGAGTGAGGACAGAAAATGCTAAATTAGACTTTAACGGAGAATGACAAACATAGTATGTGTTTGTTGTAGAAATTTTTTAAAAGAAAATTAGAAATAAGAAAATTTAAAACGTCTAAGACCCCACTACCAAAATATTTCTATCATTGACATACTGGTAGATATAGAGTCAGTCTTTTTTGTTTTTATAAAATGGAATCATGATACAGATACTGCTCAGTAACCGAAATGCAAACCAAAATGGAAAAATACATATTACTTCATTTGTGTCTATCCGTTTACATTATTATTTTATGAAGAGCTCTTAAAAGCTAACAATAAAAGCTGGACTCCTTCAATAAAAAAGGTAAAAGTTGTTAACAGGAAATTAATGAAATGTTTTTAAAGCGAAAATAGCCAGCACTGGTCAAAGTGTGGGAAAGTGGGCACTTCATACAAGGCAGGTAGGAGTACAAAGGGACACAACCTTCCTAGAGGGCAATTTGGCAATAGAGTTCCATAAACCGTTGGACCCTGAATTCCACTTTTAGAAATTCATCCTAAGGAAATTTCTCTCCAGGACTAGATGTATTTGCCCCTATTTTCTTGTGTTAATTTTATGATGTCACTTTTCTTTAGTTTAATCCTTTTATTTCTTTGGAATTTAATTTTGCATGAAGTAAAGAACGTCACTTTTTAATTTTTTATTTTTCTAAATGACTTATTGGTTCCCAAACACTACTTATTAATCAATCCACACTTTCCCCTTCTGAATTTAAATACTGGAGTTTGACTTTAAAATGTAATCTGCTGCCTCTCAGGCAACATTTGAGGAAATCCTGTTCCCTCCCTCCCTCAAATCTACGAGACGATGAGACGATGAATACGTCACTTCCCTCTTTTTGTTTCTAAGAATTCTTTCTTTCCAAACTCTGCAAGGCCACTAGTTCGTTTCTATAAAAATTTCCAGGGCCTGAGGACAAAGCAGAACTAACTAATATGGGGAAATCTAGGAAATGCTTACCTATTCAGTTCAGTCTATCCTATATGATGACTCAAACTCTCTGCAGCCTAAATCATCATTTTCCTCCCCAAACTATTTCCTCCTCCAGAGTTCTATATCATCTTGATGTCATCCTAGAGTCCCTCTTTCTACTCTCCTGCACACCCAGGACATATCAGTTCTTCCTTCCCGGCATGGGCCTTTCAGGTCCATTCCCGCAGTGGCGTCCCATGTCTGTTTCCCTCAGCCCTGGCTCTCCTGCCTTTCACCAGGAGGAGCAGACCAATCTCGTGGCTTCACTCACTTCCTGGACTAATCCATTAAACTCACCACAGTGAGACTCCTGCATCACATCATTGCTCTGCTTGAAACACTCCAGGTGTTCCTCATTGCTCATAAATGAAAGTCCAGACATTACACTAGGCAAGGCCCACTACAATTTGGTCTTACCCCACCTACCTCTCGAATCTTTTCTCCTTATTCTGACACAGCACTCTGTCTCTTAAACACTCTGTCAAATGTTTCTTTCCTCTTCTATCTCTAGTCTGAACTGGATTTAAGGGTGTTTATTCAAGGGGCACAGGGTGGCATAGTCAGGTAAGCATCCGACTCTTGGTTTCAGCTCAAGTCATGATCCCAGGGTCATGGGATCAAGTGCCCTGGCAGGCTCTGCGCTCAGCATAGAGTCTGCTTAAGACTCTTTCTCCCTCTCCCTCTGCCCCTCCTCCTCCAAAATAAATAAATATATATTTTTAAGGATATTTATTCAAGTATTGAATAAAGTGTTGTACTGCCCAGTCTTAATTTTTAAAATTTTAAATTTCATTGCACCTTAATGCCCATGTATTTGCTTTTCTCTGTGGATCAGAAGCCCTCACAAAAGCAAAATTCCCAGGCCCAAAGTAAAGCCACGCTTTTTCCAAGCTCTTCTTTTAAAAGACATAAATAGGGGCGCCTGGGTGGCTCAGTGGGTTAAGCCTCTGCCTTCAGCTCAGGTCATGATCTCAGGGTCTTAGTATTGAGCCCCGCATCAGGCTCTCCGCTCAGAAGGGAGCCTGCTTCCCTTCCTCTCTCTCTGCCTGCCTCTCTGCCCACTTGTGATCTCTCTCTGTCAAATAAATAAATTAAATCTTAAAAAAATAAAATAAAATAAAATAAAAGACATAAATATGTCTGTAAGTTGCACCATATTAGGTCCTGGAAATTTTACATCAAATATTTTACCAGATCACTTTCCTCCAAGTCAAGAAAGATCTGAGAACAGAATAGGACACTGGTGACTGAAAACAAAGTGCCAAAACAAGGTCAGAAGAAGCTCAAAGGAGCAATGAGGCATGCCACCTGAGAGCCCACCATGATGTGGCTGCACTGGAAAGGGTGTGCCACACCAACTGCATCTCCATGCGGATGGACAAGGCAGTCAGCTCTCTTTACTCCCAGGAGACCACATTCCACGTTTCCTCCTGACATGCAGGGCTTCTGCTTCCCAGCTGCCCTGACTGCCATCCCTGGATGCACAGCTCTGACTGATGGGGTGCCTCACCTCCACATCCTCCCGGGCCTCGTGCCCACTGCCAAGACTCCAAGCCTTAGCCTGTTGACTCTTCCAAACTTCAAATCCATGCATGCAACTCCCATGGGATTTGCTTCATGGGATCCTTACAGTCCACTCCACTTTCTCCAGTTTTGCCAGCATTTCTCTCAGAATATGGTACTTCAGTATTCCTGACTGCTGCTTCCAGAATATGTACAACTCAAATATCTCATCCGTCTAAGGCAGTGCACTTTTTGTTGAGTTGTCTATCTTCCTCATGCCCTACTTCTAACCAATCACCAAATCATGATGATTTGACCCTTCTAATAATTCAAATGCATCCACTTCTCTCCATCTCCATGGCCACCACACAAGTCCAAAGCCATCATCATTTCTCACCCAGACAATTCATTAACCTTCTCCCCCACTGTCTCTCCTCTTTAGAATCCAGACAGATCTTTTGAAAACACAAAACTAATTTTTCCAATTGCTTGCTTAAAACACTTCAAAACCGCCTTCAGGATATATCCAGTGTCCTTAACCTGTTTGCAGGGTTGCCCATGACCTGGCTATGTCCACCTCTTCAGCCGTATTTCCTGACACTTTGCTCCTCAGTCCCTGGGCTTCTGCCACCCTGGCCCTTTTCAGTTTCTCTAATACACCAAAGTCCTTCTAGCTTTCAGGCCTATGCACCTGCTGTTCCCATTGCCTGAGACACTAACCTCTTTTCTCACATCTACCCACACCTTCATCTGGATAAATCTTACCCTTCCCATCCATGATGCTGCCTTCTCAGAGAGATTTTCCATGACCTTTCAGACTAGATTAGGCTTTCCCCTCCCCCACTTCCACTTCCCTTGCCTATATCTCCAGAGCATCTCACACTACCACTTTCTTCAAAATTCAAAAAAAATCAAACTATGATCATGTGTGCCTCTCCACCAGCAGAGATACAACTTGCATTCTACTTAGAATTCCTTTAACTATAACCTGATTTCTGGTTGGCCACATTGGAAATTCCCTGCAGCTAATCTATGTTTTCCATTCTGTGTCAAGGAAGGGCCTGGACTAGAGGAGTAAAGAAAGCTCTAATTCCATGGATGGGGGAGTAGAGGATAAATCCCAAAGGGGTCACAGCCTGAGCAAAGGTATAGAATCAGGAGAACATTGGACTTTTGGAGAGAAAGGAAAGGAAACTAACACTTGACTAAACACTCTCACAAACGCAATCTCATTTAATCCTTCCAAAACCCTATGAAGTAAGAATCACAAGCCCAGTTTTATAGATGAGGCAACCAAAGCCTTCTTTTATTCTGTTTGCACTGTAGTCATCTGCGCAGATTTCCCCCACAAGTTAAAAGCTTATTAAGGGCAAGTGGAATTCTTTGCCACCTCTTTCCCCATGGCCTCTGATACAATGCCTCACTATGAAGCAGACTGCCAAGCTGGCATCATGCAGGTTTCATGCAACTCTGCTCTGTGGGAATTCCTGCTCTCCTCTGCCCCCAAGTCCTGCTCCTGAGTCTAGGCTCTCTCAGTCTGCTCTTCTCTCCCAGGGGAGCTAGAGTGCCTTTGAGCAACCCTGAAGGGGATATAATGACCTCCTAGGAACTGCACCAAGTTCCCATGGACAGTAGAGTGCAGAAAAGAGAAAGTAAGATCACATTTCTTTCTTGGATATTCATCTTTTTAAATCAAAATACTGCAAAACTTGTCTAGACTTTCTGATTCAGGAACTTAAACTCCCTTTTCTTAAGGGTGATCAAGGCTCCTTCATATGTATCAAGCCTGAGTCATCATCAGTGGAGTAAAATTATCATTTCCTTCCAATTTATCAGCAACTGTTACATATTTCTATACTAGAAATGGAACTTGTTTCTATTTACACCCAGAGTGGCAAATCAAATTGGCCACCGAAGTAATGAAAAAGCATGTATCTATTTGTAAAGCAACTATACATGTGACAGAAAAAAAATTCTACAAAAGAATAGTAAGAAATGAATCCAGGATGGACCTGCAGTAACCAAACAACACTTCAAGAGTGTAGAGGTACCATGAAGGCAATGTGATTATGTTCAGGGTAATCATAAAGTGTGGAATGAACAGCCATCGCTGCAAAAATCCTTGTAGTCATCCAGTCCAACCTCTTGCCTTTGTAAAGAAGGAAAACTCTGAGATGTGTAGAAATGTAGGTCACACAACAACTGGTTAGGGTCAAAGCCAGATCCAAGTCTCTTACCTTTCCACCACACTGTGTGCCACACCTGCCATTCCCTGCCCTGTGCCACAGTTGCTCTAATCAGAGGTCCATCCTCCCCAGCAGCCAGGAATCTATACCAAAAGGAGGGAGAAGAGAACCATGCACTGGAAATAAGACCTTTGCTTTTAACTATTTTCATGCATAAGTCAGCTTCACATCAAAGCAGATGCTTCTGTTGATATTTATTTAAAAAATGTTTTGAAAAACTATAAAGTACCATATAAATGTTAGATGTTTAACATAATTATTATGATTTCTATCTGGGACGTTAGCTCAATAGTTTATTATTGCCCTTTTAATTTCAGAGCTATTATATCTTTATGTCTGGACCCAGAATTTGTTCAAAATGAAAGCATCTGGGATGCCTGGGTGGCTCAGTTGGTTAAGCGGCTGCCTTCGGCTCAGGTCATGATCCCAGCATCCTGGGATCGAGTCCCACATCGGGCTCCTTGCTCAGCAGGGAGCCTGCTTCTCCCTCTGCCTCTGCCTGCCACTCTGTCTGCCTGTGCTCGCTCCTGCTCTCTCTGACAAATAAATAAATAAATAAATAAATCTTTAAAAAAAAAATGAAAGCATCTGATTGGGCTCTTGATTCACATTACTTGAAAACTCATCTCCCAGAGAGTAGAGAATGCGATAAGAGGAATATTAATCTAGACACAATTCTGTCCAAGAAGGAAGTGATTATGTGAAGGAGGAATTTTGAGATAAAGTGATGTGACCTTGGAGTTTGTGATGGAGAAGGGAAAGATAGCTATACATAGTAGTAGTCAGAATAGGTTAGGTTATATCAGAGTAACAAACTCTGAAATCTCAGTGACTTCACACAATTAAAGATTTGTTTCTCACTCATGCAAAGTCAAACAAGGTTGTTCTAGTCTCATACATTTGCAGCCCCACCATCTGGAAGACGTGACTTCCAAAGTCGAAATTGAAGATGATGGAAGTACACACAGGCCCTCGATTGCATAAGCCTAGAAGTGTAACACATCACGTCTCACTTCCTGTTCACGATGCTTTGGCCAGAAAAAACCATGGGTCCCTAATACAACTCTGCAAGGGAGACTAGGAGATAAAGACAGACATTTATCAAGTAATCCCACAAATGGATATTTGGTAAGGAGAGTCCACCACATATACATTCCCCAGATTTCAGGAAAGTAAATATTGAAATGTTCAGAATATCCCCTCTGTAGAAAAACAATTTCTATATATGCCTTGAAAAAGGAAAGGGGGCACCTGGGTGGCTCAGTGGGTTAAAGCCTCTGCCTTCGGCTCAGGTCATGATCTCAGGGTCCTGGGATGGAGCCCCGCATCGGGCTGTCTGCTCAGCGGGGAGCCTGCCTGCTTCACTCTCACTCTCTGCCTGCCTCTCTGCCTACTTGTGATCTCTCTCTCTCTGTCAAATAAATAAAATCTTAAAAAAAAAGAAAGAAAGAAAATGGAAAGAATGAAAGAAAATACACCACAATAGTAATAATGAATACCTCTAGTTATTTAATTGTTTGTGGGCTTTATTTTCTCTTTATATTTTTTATATTTCCCTAGCAATACTTAATAATCATGGTTTAGAATCCAGAAAAGTAATCCAAGTTTTTTTTTTAATTGTGAAACAAGTTCAGACCAGAGACAACTCTGACTCCATGAAGAAAATGAGTCAAAAGAAAAGGGAATTTCTTTAAAATGCACTTCTGATTAGGTAATCACAATTAGACAGCAAGAAGAAAAGTGAGAGATAGGCACGGACATGCCTGCCGTCACACGGAAGCTCTCTGATGAACTCTGATTTTTAAGTGCATCTGTGAAAGACGGTGTGCCAAGGGAGAAGGCAACGGGAGGGCACAGCCCTAGGAAGGACCATCCCAAAGGAGAGAGAAAGGGAACTTAGAAACAAAAAAAGCACATAAATTAGGGCAGAAATAAGCTAAGGCAAAGAGAGGGAATCCCAGCTAACCGGGAATTTGGTGGCTCAACAAGAAGGTGTCCCTTCCCACTACAGGCTTCTGCCGACTTGAATTTCTCTATCAACTCCAAGCCACAGCCATCCCTCTGCTGAGTTCCCAGAGCATTTGCCCAAAGTTTACCCAAAGTTGAATGGGTAAAGACCTTAGTGAGCTCTACACAGAGCCTTGATTGTCTAGCACTGGCCTCCCTCATCATCCTCACCGGCCACTCCACTGGCCCTACCTCTCTGCACTCCAGCCTCCAGTGCCCGACTTTTGCTTATTTGATCCCCACCACCTTTGCTCATCCTGGAATGTCCCCTCCTCCCTCCCCATTGAACTACCCACTCCCGGTCTAAGACTAGCCTCTTTATTCATGCCTTTACTAAACTTATCTTCGTTTGTTTATCTGCTTATTTTACGGGATTATCATTGAATGTCTTCACTGTCAGCCTCCATGAAAACAAGAACAATGGCTGCTTGTGCTCCGTGAATGGGGTTTCATTCTTGTTAGCCTCTTTTTAACTTATAAATGAGCATTCATGGGAGACACTGTTTCTCCACCTCATCCCTCTTTGCTGAGGAGCCAGTGTCACTGGGTAGTATGGTATTTTGAACCAGAAATCATGAAATAGTTTTCATTTTTGCTCCCACTCTCACACAAACTCTACATGGGACCTTGCAACCTTGACATCCTCTCTGAAACTGCTTCCTCTCTTATAAGATGAAAGTTTAACCTAGATAGTGTCTGAGGTACATCTTCCAATATATCATTCTAGACCCTTCAACAGACTAACAAGACAAAGCAGAAAAACTTAGAAATTAAAAAGAGCAAAGAAAAGGAAGAGGTCACACTAAGAAAAAGAGACAACCCAGTAGTTGCTTAAGCCTAAGTTCTGGTGTCTGAATTCCATTTCAGCAATTTGGTAAACTCAAAATCTTGGATTGGTTAATCTTCCCGAACTTTGATTTCCTCTTCTATAAAATGTGACAAGAATACCTACCTCACAGGTTTAATGCAAAGATTAAGTGAGATAATGCATTAGAACACCTGGAAGATTATGTTAGGTTGTTTCCTCCTTCTCATTCCACTGTCACAGAATTTAAAACCAGGTTATAACTAAATAGGGCATGAATTGAGACGAAAGGCTCAATTGTCTCTGTACGTAACAATGGTTTATGCACATTTCATTCCTCCGAAGAGGCCTTTTACAACTTAAAAACAAATAATTGCATCCCCTGAAAAATTCACAGGGACGAGCTGTATTTTTTCTTTTTTTTTTTTTTAAGATTGTATTTATTTATTTGATAGACAGAGATCACAAGTAGGCAGAGAGGCAGAGAGAAAGAGGAGGAAGCAGGCTGTCCGCAGAGTGGAGAGCCCGATGCGGGGCTCGATCCCATGACCCTGGGATCATGACCCGAGCCGAAGGCAGCGGCTTTAACCCACTGAGCCACCCAGGTGCCCCGAGCTGTATTTTTTCATTCAAGCAATGCTATCAGATCCAACTACATGCAATGATTTTAAAGTTGCTTCCAAAGATGTTTACGGACGTTTCTTGTCTTCATGGTACAACGACAAGAGCACGGCTTAAAGTCCATATCCAGGAGCACCTGAGAGGCTCAGTGGGTTAAAGCCTCTGCCTTCAGCTCAGGTCATGATCTCAGGGTCCTGGGATCGAGTCCCACATCGGGCTCTCTGCTCGGCAGAGAGCCTGCTTCCTCCTCTCTCTCTGCCTGCCTCTCTGCCTACTTGTGATCTCTGTCTGTCAAATAAATAAATAAAATCTTAAAAAAAAAAATGAGATTGCACTGGGTGGGGAGGAAGGGGAATATTTCAAACCATTTCTTTTTTCATCTTTGCTTTTAAACAAAAAAACTTAATCAATAAATGACAGGTTGTTCAAGGCTGAAAAGGTCTGAATGATCTCTTTCAACCTGTCACTTGGCATTCAGTGGAGGTAAGAGACTTGAGCAGCTGAGTGCAGTGAAAAGAGCAGACTGGACTTGGAAAAGAAACCTGAGGTTAGAGTGCTGGCTCTGCCAGTTTTGTGACCGTAGGCTGGCCACCTTAATGTCTTCAAGGGCCCTCAGCTGTGAAAAGAGATAGTAATCACTGCCTCTGTGGGCAAAATGTGGAGCCAGTGAGACAAAGCAAGGGAGAGCTCTTTGTGAGGTATAAAGCAGTTTTCAAATGAAAAGCCCAACTATGGGGCACCTCCGTGGCTCAGTGGGTTAAGCCTCTGCCTTTGGCTCAGGTCATGATCTCAGGGTCCTGGGATCGAGTCCCACATCGGGCTCTCTGCTTGGCAGGGAGCCTGCTTCCTCCTCTCTCTCTCTCTCTGCCTGCCTCTCTGCCTACTTGTGATCTCTCTCTGTCAAATAAATAAATAAAATCTTTAAAAAAAAAAAAAGCCCCACTATGATTCTTTGGACCCACGACCTCCAGGCTTACAGGGTGTATCCACTCACCCATTAAAGTATATCATTTCATCTTGCATATCTAATTTTGTAAATCCTGAGAGAAAGATGCTTATGTCTAACAAACACTCTGGCACAGAATAAGTACACAATAATTTTTTTTTCTGTATGATCTAGGTGGAAAAGGACTAAAGTTTTTGAAGTCTCCTCAGAGTCAAGAGGTAAGTGTTTAAAGTCCCCAAAATTCCTGTCACAGCACAGCCCCCAAAGACCCTCTGGGCTCCAGTAGAGCTCTACCTAGCACGTTTCTCTCTCTATTCCCCAGGAGGAGTTGGTCCGATGATGAGGCTTACTTACAAGTCAGTCTTGGTACACACATATAGAAAAGCAGGTTCCCCAAAACAAAAGGAGGACTTCTGACTCTCTAAACCTCACCCATGTCGTTCTTCCTTTAAAAACCAGTTTCCCAAACGGTCATATGAAGGAAAAAGTTAAGTGAAACCTCAATCTGAGTTGTCTATCTAAAAAAATTCCAACTGTCCTTGAGAAATTCAACAACCACATTCAGGGAATTCTAATTCTCTACAACAGAGGAGGAGCATAGGCCAGAATGGGTGTTACCACTAATGGTAAAACCAAGGATGTTTTCCTGGATTACCAAACAGACACTCTACATTCCTCCCAGAAACTAAATATCTTCAGGGTTTCAAGGGAGGCCTTCACCTGAAAATGTCCTCCCTGTTGAAGTTTTCAAACCATATCTTCATAAGAACTATATTTTCTTTGGTGAATTAAGGTGTTACAACGATGACTACACATGTTCCCAAGTGACAGAAGCCATTATTAGCTTTGTTATTATTTTTGCTTAGCTGCATCTCCATAGCAGCCCACATTCACAGTGTGCTTTGCAAGTGTTTCTTGGTAATAGCCTTACAAGATGTCCGGGAGGCGCCAGGAATAACCAGGATTAATATCTGTATTGCCTGAAGGAGAGCCACAGACATAGAGAATTGGCTACCATCACCATTCAACCAGGATCCATCCCGAGACACCCAAGATCTGCCCCAATCTTGTCCTAAATTTACATTGTCTACATCCAGGATACAATATTTCTGTGGCTCTTGTTTATAACTATTGTGACCAGGTCTAAGACCAGGAGGATCTGGACTGGCAATAGAATCAGAATCAGAGATTTTGCACTTAGGATAGACCTTAATGATCATCTCACCAACCCCATTACTTACTGTTAAACGAGACTTGAGAAAATACTTTACCCAACTCACACAAGCCACTCCATTCCCAATTCTGAGCGGTCTTGCCTTTTTATACCATATTACATTGAAGTGCCTACCTTCCTCTTTTTACCTTTTTGTTCCCCTCCTCTACCCTCTTTTTCCATCTGTTTTCTCAATTTAAAAATTTACATTGCTTAAACTCCAAACAAGAGACCTTCAACATTTATCTGCCAAGAGTCTGATGTTCTACCACCTGAACTGGGCCAGCCTTAGGATACCAAAAAAAAGCCTTTGATAATAACAACCAGGCAATACTGATGTAGTGTGTATATAACAGTCCCTCCCCAGCCCTCAAACTCTATCCTCAAATGCAGCTACCAGCTTTTGGCCAGGGCCCTGCCCATATTTCCCTGAGTCTATAGCTATCCTCACACACCTTAGGTTTATTCTAGAAAAGACCAGACTTCCCTTTGGGCCCTGACAGATGGCCACTTTGCTATAATATGGCCAGAGCAGAGAGTTCTGTAGGAAATGGGTCAATAGTATTCAGAAGAGTAATGGTTATCCTTTCTATCTCCCCTACCGGGCCCTAACAGGAGGCTGTCTCCCCATACTCAGAGTGATTTATGCCTATTGCGCAAATGTCCCTCTTCAGAAAAGATGGATCATTTTCCCTCACAGCCAATCCTTATCTGCCAGGGGCTGCCAAGCATTCCATCAATTCATACTTAGTCCTGGGGTACAAAAAACAAATTAAGCTAAAACACAAAATACAGTTCCTAAACTCCTCTCCAACTCCTGCCATCTAGAATTCTGATTTTAGGAGTTCTCTCTTCCTCCCAACCATATGTTTTTAGAAAGTTAACATTTCCTGCCCTTCTTCCCTTTTTCTAAGACTACATGTTTATAATTGTTTAGAGCAAAGCCATAAATAAAAGAGCCAAGTTAAAAATTCCTGGAATCTCTGCAAACAACACTAGTATCAAGTATGTAATCTGTCATTATTTGGTCAGTTTCCGGGTGAAGTAACAAAAAAAAATACAATTCTTCCCTGTAAATTCCCCGTGACGCATACAGGCCACGCCTACTCCAAGAAGACAAAAGGCGAAGTAACCAGACTAGGGCTAAGTCTCCAGACAGAGAGGGAGTCATTTCATTGGCGCCTGAGTCAGCAAAGGTATTGTCCTTATCACATCTTTGACTTTTAAAATATATTTTGCTTTTCTCCTTGGCCATTGTCTCTCAAACTGACTTCTCTGAAGTACAAGCCTCTTCCTTCCTTTCTTGTCCGTCCCTGGTTTGGTGTGTGAGCTAGAATCACAGTCAGATTTCAGAAAATAATTCTTTCTATTGATGGGGAGCTGAGGGACAGAAGAACTGGTTTCACATGAGGGCATTGGTCGGTGCAGCCAAGGCTTCCCTTGGAGGGAGTCTCTACTATTAAAACTATTAGGGGAAAACTAGAAATTTCCAAATCTGTCTCTTTCTTGCATCTATATAAGGCAAATACCTTATTCTTGTGGGCTTTTTTCTTTAATTTATCCAAGCTTTCATTGAATGTCTATTGTATACAATGCATCGGGTGGGGCACATAAAGAACACAGAAGTTCTAAAAGAAGTTTATAGCCTAAGAAAGGAGGCAGATACATATGAAAATAACCCAAGGGAGCAAAAAGAAGAATGGGGAAAATGCTGAATGTAGGCTAAGTCATTCATTAAGCTTCTCAAGAAGCACAAAGCAGAGGTGATTCCCCTTCAGGCGTTTGGATGGTAGCTGGCTAGGCTGACAGCCACCGATGTTCTCTGTTGTAGAAGTCAAGATGGCCAAAGTTCCTGACCTTTTTGAAGAACTTCAGGTCTTCAAAAAGGACCTGAAGAACTGTTACAGGTAGGAAATCAATTCTATATCTTGCAATTTAATGAGGGGATCAAGGTATATTAGAATCCATCTAGCAGTTACAGTAACTAGCATGGAGCCAGACTGGCAGAGGTATAGAGATGCGTCCTACCTCTGAGTTCAGGGCAAGTTCAGCAAAGATCCAGAAAAAGTAAGCATCTTGCATGTTACACTGAGATGACACTGACAGGGAGATAGCCATTGTAGGGAAATTATTTTTACAGTCTCCTGAGTCTCCTAGTGAATTTCAACATCTACTTAGACACAGCCTCAATCAGGTTCACATGACCTGATACCGTAATGGGTTTTAATGGACTGTCAGAGAGAGAAACCAACTTCTGATCTGGATCTCAATCTGGAAAAGGTAATGGTCCACAGCAATTTGAGCCTGTGAATGTACATACACAGTCAAACCTCATTCAGACATAAGGGAAAGGTAAATGAATAAAATTTAAAATTATAAGATATTTTAAACAAACATGGTATTCCCATTACCTATCAATATATACTAATACAAACTAGGCTATCAAAATGTTGCTGGATAGTTCCCAAGTATAAATTATTAAATCTATTTTAGTGAATACATGAAACCAATGTACAACACATGACTTATTTGGTTAAAATTAAAATGAGGTGCTTCAAAAAGCATTTCTCTCTTGAGGAGGTTAATGTTTTTCTCTGAAATTCAACTCCAGCTCTTCAATTTGTTAGCAAGCCCCATTTTTGGAGTAAAAGCACAGGTAAAGTTCAAGAGCAGTCCTGATGATTACTAATTCCAAATTAGCGAGGCACAAATTACTGCATATATGTATGTATATATAGAAGTCCTTAATTTTCAAAGAGGACAGTAATGACTATGTGTGCGTTACCCAAAGCTAATGTGGTCATTAAAATACGTTGCCAGAGAGATATAACAAACAGAATTACATTCTCATTGTCTTGTTTGACAGTGAAAATGAAGAATACAGTTCTGAAATTGACCATCTCTCTCTGAGTCAGGTAAGCAAATGACTATAATTCTTATGGGATTGCTATTCTTTTTATTATTAATATATAATGTATTATTTGTTTCAGGGATACATTCTGTGATTCATCAGTCTTATATAATACCCAGTGCTCATTACAACACATATCTTCCCCAGTGTCCATCACCCAGCCACCCCATTCCTCCACCCCCCTCTCCTCCAGCA